>VZRZ01007791.1:478990-593929 GCA_013398175.1 Climacteris rufus | reverse complement strand
CCCCCCCAATCATCTAGTTAAAAGAATTGTTGTGCCATTTATTATAGGGTTTTTAGTACTAAGTTGTAAAACTTGAGATCTTTGCTTTCTGGGAAGGCTGACTGCCTGGTAGCACATTCTCATTCATCCTTCTCAGAACTGTGTTGCGCTTGTACATCACTAAGTTTTCACCCTCAAAGGCAACATGGCTGTTGCATCCATCACTTCAACATGCTTCAGAATGCAAGGCTTTATGTGCTATACATATAAAAGCATGTTTTTGTCAGAAAATTTTTAACAGGTTTCTAAATTTAAACATGAGGATTCCTATTAAATTAGATTTGTTGGAGCTCAGTTTTGTTTCTTTGCATTAGTCAGCAGATTTATCCTGATCAGATAGTTTTAAGATTTAGTTAAGGCAGATAAGTTTGAGTTGCTTTGACTGAACATAGTTTTAGTTCTGTTTGCATTTTGACTGGTATCAAATGCAGATGTTGGGGGTTTTTTAAATAAGAACACAAACATACTTCACTGAATTATTAACTCAAAGTTTCTGCTTAAACAGCAGTGTAATGGCCCATAAGCTGCAGAATGTCCCCACAAGGTCTCTGTGTTCACTTTGGTATATGTAGGTATCTCTGATTTGAATTGCTGGGCATTAGACACAAGCATCAAGGAGGTAACTGATGGATAAGGAGAGAATTGGTAGATACACTGCAGGTCTAGCAAAATACACAGTTCAGTGAACAATTATCTGTGCCTATGTACTGCACACCAAGACCTGGGTAGGGCATGAGCACAGCACGTGCCTGAAAACAGCCCCTGGGTCAGTGTGACTGCTTTTAGTGTTATGGAGAGATACATTATAGAGGGATTTTTTAGTGTGATCTGAGCTTATGGAGTGTTTGAGTATCAGAACCTGTGACAAGGAAAAGGGACATGATTCTGTGCCATGGAAAAGTGACCTAGTCCATTAATGCCCACTCAGCTGACAGCAGTTCACTGTGCACTTTGCTCTTGCAAAGGGATGTCATTTCGCAAACTGTTTGTCTCTCTGGTTCTTTACCTCTAGCAGGTAGAGTAATGACTTCATTTTACAAATGTCAATGCTGGTTTTATGCTACAGATTTTGCTTGATTGTTAAACTGTTAATTTACAGATCTTTACTAAGTGAATGCAAACAAATTCTGGTCCTCAAAGCTCTGCTAATGCACAATGTTTGAATTTTAATTTCCAGTCCATCTTAGATTATGGTGATGAAAAACAATATTTAATCCCTCGTTAACACATGAATAAGCGGAAACTGTCATTTCCCACCAAACAATAACGGGATTATCTCAAGAACTGTCAGTTTATGTGAAAACATTATGTTGTCCAAATTTTCATAAAAATTAGCAGTGGGTAATATTCAAGATCAGAGCAATGGAAAGAGGGAAATCTGCATTCATGGTAATAAATATTCATATTTGTCTGCTCAGGAGATGAAAATCTAATCAAGGGGCTATTGATGCGCTGGCTCTTTTTCTTTTTTTTTTTTTTAACCAAGATGTTTCATCTAAATTGGGTTTGATATGGAAATTAGTCTTACTCCAAGTCCTCCAGGCCATGAGCATGCTGGGATAACACTGGAGGTGTCCGGTACATCAGATGTTGCTGCTGGCATCTGCTTCTACAGACAACAAACACAATAAAACAAAATAAAAAATTGACAGCATCTCAAGGGTCAAGCTCCCAGTGGCTAGGGTGCTGGGGGTTTTTTTCCCCTCTAAACATTTTAATTTTATCCCAGTTAAATCCTCAGTACTGCAGGGTTAAAATTGTCGGCATTTTTTGCTTTTGTTGACAATTACCATAAATCAGAAGACACTCTGCATGAAGCTTAATGAAATATGTATGATATAAAAATGGGAAAAAGATAAGTGCAGTTTGCTGCTTTTGGATTTTGTGTGTGTATCTCTGTATCTGTGCATGCACATGCACAACCTGAAGAGCTAACTTGTATTTTGTGTGCTGTGCACTGAACAGAAGAGTCAGGCAGTTACTGGCTGGGCAACATATAAAAAATATATCATGTGAATAAAAAGTATCATAGTTTATCAAAAAGTGAGAGTACTATGTTTACTATATCAGTTAATATGTTCAATTAATAAACTTGCATGTTAAAATATTCGGTTTAAAATATTTCTCCATACTATTTTTGTCTTTACTAGTACGAAAATCTGGTTTGTCCTAAAAGAAGTGTTTGTCTTGATGTACATTATTATTATTATTATTATTATTATTATTATTATTATTATTAAACAACTCAGTAGTTTAATAATAGAATCTTGTCCTTCATTGTACTTCTCAGGGGTTTTATGACCTTTTTTTAAAAAAATAGACACCTCATTAAGGCCTTGATACTACAAATAACCACATATATTTACACATATACACATACACACATATGTATGTGTGTGTACAAATAAGGACATCCTTTTGTGGAAGGGTCTTGTGTTTTCTGAGATCAGCCTGACAGACCTCTGAGTGCTACTGGACACTGGACAGTTTCATCCAGCTGCTGATTATTGTGCACACATAAGCAGTGTGTGACTCAGTCCTATTAAAACTCAAAATGCCATCACTGAGTTTATTTAATTTCTGGAGAAATTGCCATACAGAAAACATCTTTTTTTTTTTAGATTTGGAACTGGGCAAAAAACATATCAGCAACGTTCAGCTATATTGTCTGTAGCAGGAGAGAGCAGAAAGATAGGCAGAGCCTGCTCTGTGAGAAAGGACATTCCTACTGACCAAGAAAATAGATTAGTTAGAATACAAACATAGCTTGTTTAGGAGATTGCATCCTTTCATTATGAAATCTATACTGAATAGGAATATGGATGTATGACTTGTACTGTTTCAGAATTCCAGTAATTTGTGCAATAAATTGCTGTGAGGCAAGTATAAGCAGCCTGCAGAGTGTGGCGTGCAT
This sequence comes from Climacteris rufus, assembly GCA_013398175.1. NCBI lineage: Eukaryota > Metazoa > Chordata > Aves > Passeriformes > Climacteridae > Climacteris > Climacteris rufus. The sequence continues at coordinate 590,976 of VZRZ01007791.1, read as the reverse complement.
GTATTGGCAGACCTGATATCTTTAACTGTACAATCTGTGCTGGCATCTTTGTCCAAAATGTTTTTCAGAGACTTTATCTTCCTAATCAACTCCTTTGCCAAGCTTAAAAAAAGAGGAAATGCATGTAGCATATATAGCAGATGGGTGTTCAGCAGTGTACAGGTGTCTGCTGTGCAGGTGCCAGATGAGGTAAGGTAGTTAGATATTTTCTGGGAAATTCCATTACTTGTTCCTAAAAAAAAAGAATTCTCCATTCTTTTAAAGCTACCTGCACCAGCAAGATGTACACCTGAGAGTATTATGGCCCCTCTTCACTCTTTCCCATTCGATCAGATGGTTCTTAGAGAGCTGACTTTTTTCTCTTTGCCTTTTCCAATGACACTAAACTGACTCTGAAGTTCATAATTTTCTGCAGCAGAACAGCAGCACCTTCACTGAGGCCAGGAGCATCATTTGAACCAAGTTCTTTTTTCAGTTCAGCTTCTTACATGTTTTACTATTAATTTTAGCATAAATCATAATTGTTTCATCATGGAGAAAATTGGTAATCCTTCATATATAACAGGTAACTTTGGCTACAATAGATGGATATGTAGGAAAAATTACCAAGTCAGTTTTTGTGACTTCTACTGAAATGCTGATTTGAGTTTGTCTGAAGTAGAGAGACATCACTCATAAAATCATGAAATCATAGAATGGTTGGGGTTGGAAGGGACCTTAAAGATCATACAGTTCCAACCCTCCTGCCATGGACAGGAACTCCTTCCACCAGATCATTGCATTTCTGGAGATAAGCAATGCAGTGCTACCTGTAAGCAATATATCCAAAACAGTGTGAGTACTTACACCACTAACCTCTGCAAACAATTTCAACTTTTTAAGGATCTATGTATTAAATAATATCCTCAGGTTCTTGCCACAGGTAAGAAAGAGGCTTCAGGTGTTTCATGGATCTCAGCTGTGGTCCTGGGTCCCATTTCCAGTCACCTTTGTGCAGGGAGTTGCTACTTCACACTACAGAAATATCAAAGGCAGCTTCAGGATTTGCACTCTGATTTTCCCCATAAAAGTACCATGTACACACTTGGCAGTGCTCAACAGGATACAGTCCTCTGTGCTGAAGAGCTTCTTGATATTGTGGAGCATTGCTGTTTCCCATTTGTATGAAATTAAGTCTTTTCCTATTTTTTCATGGCAGAAGCACAACAGAGACCCAGAGTATCACTACCAGAGAGGGGAGATGTAGGTCCTCATGCAGAAGAAGGGTCACACTGGTCTTCTGCAAGGCTCTTCTATATGAGCTAAACCTCATCAGCTACACTGAATAGTAGCCTCCTGGAATTGTTTCTCTTTTTTTAGCTATTTTAATATTCCAGATACCTTATGAGAACCTGGGACAAGTGGGTGTTCAGTGTTCAGCACAGCTCCTGGTTTATACCAAAATTCTTGTTCTAAGTCAAATGGGTGAAGGCTTGGACTTTGGTTTCCCATAGGATTGTTCTGACACTAAATTGTAGATGGTGGTAAAGCTTTCTGTCAACTGAACATTAACAAAAAATCATGGTTTTGACTTGAAAAGAAATTCCCTATTCAAAATTTCCCTAAAACTTGTGTGGATCTATTAAAAAAATCATTCTGAAGCAAACTGATATTTCTTTGCATAAATCATTTAATTGAAAAAGGTCTGAGTACTTTTGATTAACAGGAGCGTTGCAGTAATGCTTTCTAGACAGGGTTGGGATCTTTCTGGGTACCTGCCCACACAGAAAGTGACAGAAAAACTGTGTCTTTGAGTGATTAAGATAATCACTGAAAAAGACAAGATTAGAGAAGAAAGGGAATAAAAACTATCACCTTTCTCATTTTGAAATTAAGTATACAAGCTATAAAGAAATTAAATTAAATTATCCAGATTTCAAAACAAGCCTATGAAAAATTTGTGTATGAACCCAAAGTCCTGTCCAGTGCCAGAACCAGACACTCACCTTTCCTGCCCTTTAGTGTGCAATTCCAAAAGCATCAGGATGGAGGCTTATCTTCAGACTTGACTTAACAAAATGTTTTAATAATCCTAGCTATGAAATGCTAGGAGCTGATCTTGGATTTTACAATAAGAGGCAAAGTGGTTGTGATACTGTATGTTATGTAAATTATATGCAAAGTATCTTGGCATGCAAATTTGAATGCTAAAAGGAAAATCATTCTTTTCTAGACCAGAGAAGATAGTTTTTCACTCACATAAGCCAGAATATGCAGATTTTTTTTTTTTACAAACTGATGGTATTTCATTACATTTTAAAATATATAGTAAATATAAAAAATAAAAATAATTGTTTCTCTTTTCTAAACAAGTTAAATTTCTTTGCTGGTATCAAGTAGTCAAAAATGCTGAAAATCTGTCAGATAGCTAAGTTCATATGAGGATGCAATAACAAAATTAAATTGTCATTTTAGTACTTTAATATTTTACTTTCAACAGTCAAAGCTTGGAGTAGATCCAGGTGTTGTCTGTGACCTTGTTGATCAGTAGCATTCACAGTGCCTGATTGTAACCATGTTGTTATTTTTTGTATCTATTAGACAATGCAATGTTCCTCTGTCTATTGACATGCTGAACTTTGGAAACACTAATGGGCAGAAATAGAATATTTCAGGAGTAGGTAATGCTCACAGAGCATGACAAGACTCACCTGGTTGTCTCTCTGGCTCACTGCTAACACAGAGTTGCCAATAACCATATTTTGTTAGGTGTGACAAGACAAAACAGAGCAACAGTGGTTGTGTCTGCTGTCTTTGCTCTGTTTTATCTTTTTCATTTTGAGCTTGAGTTTTGTGCCAGACTAATAGCTGATGGCAATGGTCTGGGGAAATGAAACTTTTGCTAAGATTAGGGAATGTGCAGAAAACAATGTGTGAAATCCTGATTTGACAAGGATGAACAGACTGGTGAGGGCACTGAGACATTTTGTGAAGTAAAACCATATTTGTACCCACTGTGTCCAGAAAAAATACGGTAACAACAGAGGTGCCAAAAGATCCCACCCAGGAGACAATAGAATGACATCCTCATTATACCAGTCAGGGAATAAAGGAGGTATGAAGTTTATTCTGCCCTTTCCAGTTACTGGCAGATTATATTAATTGATGGTGGTGGAGCAATGTGTGTGCTGCTGTGCTCTGGGGTGATTATCCCTGTGAGACTGTAAATTCAACAGTTGCCATGCAATTTGGAGTTGCAGACTGGCAATTTTTCGTAACTGAATCTCAGGAAATAAACAAAATATGGCAACTTGATACATTTTGAGCAATTAAATTTCTGCTGAATTTTGTACTTCATCCTGGGGACTCCCAAATTCTCAGCCAAATTCTGTGTCTGATTAAGAATGCAAATAACCCCAAAGAAACAGAAGAAGGAAGCCATTTTTACTATATATGTGTCACAACAATATATTGTATTTGCACCTGCCCTTAATTTAAAACATAGTCTTAGAAATCTGCCAGCAGACCATGAGTCAGGAGAGCAAACTGAAAAATTGTGTCAACTGTGGCTTTTCTGGCTCAGGAGAAGGGGAACCACAGACATCCTCTGTTGTAAAATGACTTATTTGCAGGGTTTGAATTCAGTCCTCCTACTCAACCCAATCAGGATGAAAAGCTTTCAGTGCAAGGTCTCTTCCTTGCTTCATGCCAGGTGTCTAATATGTTTATTATTGTTTACCATGGTGTAGCAGGTACAGGGAACCACCAGCCTGCATTCCCTCCTGCTAAATACCTGACAGATTAGCAAATGCTCAGGGATTTGCTGGATCATTTCATGAGAAGATAAATTATATATGCAAGTTATTTCTTAGCTGCAATCCTGCTCATTTATGGCAAGTGTGCCCCAGCTCTGTTTCCTGAGACATGGGAGGAATGGGTAGTGGCAGCCACCTGGTTTCCACTCATAAGAGTGGCTCTGGCTTTTGCTAGGGCTCTGAAAGACTAGCTCACAGTTTCCAAGACTTTCTGCACCCTTACCCTCCAGTGAGATATGAGCCCACTGATTAGGAAAGTCTATTTGTAGCTGACATTATCCACCCCAAACTTAGTTGTACAGACACTTAACTGAATCATCTGTGATAGGAGTGTAGTCAGCTGAGCTCTATAATCAGCAGAGTCCAGCTATGATTGGAATTGCCTTTTATTTCCCACCGCTGATTAGAGAGAAAGCCAAAAGCTGGAGCTGCATAGTTAAATGGAATTCAGTTTAAAAGCTAAGACTGAATAGGTTGGATCTCCATTACACCTGAGGTGTCAAGATGATTATGTCGTATATATAACAAGGTAAACTAGGATATCAAAGTCTTTAGTGTTGGCTGGAGATGCAAATGGTGCAAATAATGGTCACTGAACGCCATGCTGGTCTGATAATCCTGTCCTGGGGATTCCTGATTGGTCTTTGACCATTTGTGGCTGTCTTTGACAGAGCATTGAGGCTATGCCCATGAAGTGGTTAAGAACACTGGACTTGAGCAGTCAGATAATCAAAGTGCAGCATGTCCCCCAGCCCCTGTGCATTTCTAAGAGGCCATAGGAGACCTCTTTAGTTCTACCTTACACTCCATGTAGTCCATACATTGATGGCCCAGTGAGTGATTTACCTTCCAGGGCAACTCTCTGACGACTGCTGGCCTAAGCAGCAAGTAGAATGTAGCCTGCATGAGTTTCATAGTAGATCGAGAGTCTCTTCTGGTAGCCTGAAACCCTCTCTTTACAGGTGACTTCCCTAATATTAACTTTTTTACACAAAGAGAATAAAGAGTTCATTCTTTTTTGGCTAGTTTTGAGAAGTGGTATGAGGTCAGCCATGCTGACAGGGCACTTTACAAGGAAAGAGGAAGGCATTTGTTGTAACTAAAGGATATTTCCTTCTTTTCTTTTCCTTTTTACTTTGTGTTAAAGATGTATGGCTTCCCAGTCAGCGCAGCTTGCAGTGTGCCTTTGTTTTCCAAATTAGAAAAACAAAACAAGCTGTTTCTCAATATAGTTGTCGGGCAGTTTGTTGCATCAAGCTGTGAGCAATGTATGCCATGGAAAGAGCCCTGGCTGATGCCAGCACAGGAGATGTGTGATGAGGATACAGAAATAGTGATGGCACTTGAAGTGTATGCAAACAACTGTGTTTCTCTTCTAGTAGTGTAGAAACCCCTGGTGTGTCCCCAAACCTCAAAGCTCACTCAGAAGAAAAAGATAATAATGTTGTCATGTCTTATTTTGTTTTTTCTTTCCACTGTTTGCTCACCCCTTCCTAGGGGATGATAAGCAGATCTTACCAGGAAGAAAATGTCCATATGAGGTCATATACATGAGAGCAGCTGACTACTGGTTGTAGTCACCCCAAACCTGGAGCTTTCTGTGTTTAAACAGCTATAGACAACCCTTGGGTTGTCTGGATCAGCCAGAAGAGGGAGACAACTCTCAAACACTGTAAAATTCATAAGTTTAAAAGGGTGAAATACCTTTGAATTTATCTCAATTGCTTTAAAATAATTTAATTGAGAGTGTATGATTTTCCAGGTCAAGGAATAACATTACGAGTCATTGTTAGAGATCAGCAAGTGTTTTTGCCAAAATAGTTTGCAGATTAGGTATGCTATACTGAATGCTAGGCAGTTGGGTAAAAAAATTAAACCTACTGCTTTCTGCAAGTAGTTTCCATGTAGTTCTTGATATTGGGGATGTTTTCTCTGTTTTGGTTTTAGTCTTGTTTTGGTTTTTATTCTTATTCAGAACAAGAAAGTCAGTACAATATTTCCTCAAAAGCTGTTTACTGAATTGACTTAGAATTCATTTTTATTTAATATTAACTTGGTGAACCAAAATAAAGAAAAAAATGCTCAAATGGAATTGAATTTCAGGTTTCTTTCAAACACATAAATGTGATAGTGTGAAATAGAGAGTAAAAAGTATTAAAAAATTGTAAAAGGGAAGCTCTGCTCATATATGCCAGTAAGTATCTGTTCCTCATTGATTTTCAGAGTCAGCTTCCAGTCACCTGACTCTTCACCTCTTATGAAATATAATGCAATATATAAAAATAAATCAGTTGGAGAACTCAGGACTCCAGCATGCAGCATTATGATGTCAAGGGTAAATGAACCCATTGAAAAAGCAACAAATGCACTTCATTGATTGCATTTTTTTAGATTTTATCAACCAGCGTGCAGATTTCATCTGTCTAAACACAATGTAGTCACCATTTATCTCCTATAAAATCAGTCAAAACAGAAACTCCTTTGTAATCAGTTTGACTCAGTGATGGTTTGGGTGGTGATGGTGCTGGCAGAGGGAATCACTTTTCTCTAGTAATTCTCAGCCATCCAATGCACACATCTTATCAGGGGTTACCTAGCAACTGTATGCTGCAGTTAGTTGAAGTATAGTGATTAGTTAATAGCCCATGACTTCACAGGTTACTTTCTTTACAATTACAGAGAAGTATTTAGCATTTGATTTCTTCTGAAAACCCCTTCTCATACAGAAATTAATATCAGGTCAGATTATGACTGGCGCTTATCTTGCCAGGATGGAGTTAGCAGTAAGTGCTTCCTTTCCTCCACCTTCCCCATCATATTTTATGTCTTTTGGATGATTGTTACAACTTAAGCACATTACCAAGGGAAAATTGTGAAGTGTCAAAAAGACAGCTGTACAATTTTCTGGGACTTTTTATAATATAAATTTTACCTGTGAATTGTGTGGAGAACTGACTGTTCACATCTCCCGTGTCACACTAGGTCTGGGCAAAAGGAAAGATCTTTCAGATGTAGCTCTATCATAGGGGCACATTTATGACCCACTATTTCAGTTTCTACAGCATGGTGTAAGTGGGAGTTGACTGCCACACACTTATCTCAAGCCTTCAGCAGCACTGGAATGTTCTGATGCAGCCCTTCACATAGTATTTTTCCTTGGGCTAGTTTTTACCCTTTTGTTTTAACCTTGTAACTTTCTACAGAAAACATGCAATTTTCTTTTTTTTCTTTTTTTTGACAGTAAGTCCTTTTTTTTTTTTTTTGCAAAGACCAGTTAGCTCTGAGCATGTTTTTCATTGAATATCTAACAAATTCTCCAAGTTCTCCCCCTCTTCTGTATAAGGTGTTTGTGAAATTTGGAAGAGTGCATTCCCTAGATTAGTAGGAAAAGCAGATGTTTGTACTGCCCAGGTGAGCCAGCCATACTTCAGGTGTGCAGCATTTGGTTCTCTAGGAAATCCATAGTTCCAAAGAGAGACAGAGATGAACTGTCAGCTATGCTTTATTCTTCCTACAGCCCAAACAACAATGACTGTAATTCCGTCCCATGCTGACCTGCAAGGTTCTTTCTGCTTTTGTGGTCAATGTTCCTCATATTGCTGCCATTTTTCAAAGCCTGTTTGCTTCTAGAAGCATCTGGAGAGTCAACAACAAAGTCAGAAAAACATTGTCTGAAGGGACCCTGGATCCCCCTTGTCTCATCTCCTGCTAAAAGCAGGGTGGTTGCCAACACTGTATCAGATTTCCTTTCTGTACTGGTACTTTGAGCTCCAGCATTTGAAAATGAGGACAATTTTTTGAAGGCAGAAGGAAAAGTCTGGAATTATTACCTTAGATGTAAGGAAATATCATCCTTTGCATACTACTAACTTGTTTGTGCAATCTGGTCTCATGCCTCTTCCAAGGATTTGTTTTCTATGCTCTTAGTCTTTTGCTGACTGATGGTGATCTTGGTGTGTCCCTAAGAGAAAAAATCCTGATCCTGGCATTCTTGCCACCTGGCACATCATAAATAATGATGAGTTCTCTTTGTCTTTCTTCACCTGCTCAAAGTTCATGCTCAAAGCCGTACATCAAATGCTCTGCATGTAATAAATGTATCTGCCACAGATGTCTTTGGGATGATGATCACCAATAATCACATAGACCATCCTTTCTAGTCCTGCCAGACCTGTACAGATTGAGGAATGCCATCATTTTCATGGCTTCCTCTGTACCTGTGGACTGGCTGGTATGAACTAACTTGACAAAGAAATTTAAAGTTCCCTGCAGTTTTTTCCATCTCTGTATCACAAGGGTCTTTAGATGAGGGTGCAGTCTTGTTTGGCTCTAGAGAAACTTTTAGAACTGACTGAAAACATTCTGGACACAGTCAGTGACTGAGCTTATTCCCCTGTGCCTGCTTCCAGCTCTGAAGGAGCTTGGGACCATGTACCTACGACAGTTCTGATTCAGAATGTTGAAAAAGAAATGGAAGAATTGTTCTGATTCAGGTCTCAAACAAATGCTTTAGAATCATTAGAATGGAAGATAAAACACAAGTAGTAAAAAGTCTACTACACCCAACTGTTCCTGCATACAAGGAAAAGACAAGGAAAATTAAGGAGCTTTTCTGTAGTTTCTCACTTCCTTGGGTTCACTTTCCTGGTCTAATTCCATGTCACTTGGCAAGTATCCCAAAAGGAAGAGCACAGCCTTGCTTGCCACTGCATGAATAAGAGCTGGCCCCTTTGAAGGTGGTGATGTAGCTGCCCATTGCATTGCCATGGTCTCTTCAGGCATCCCATGGGATTTTTCTAGTGTGGACTTCTTGAATACAACCTGAGTCTGAGTTTCCAACACCCACCACACAGCCTTTGCTAGTCTTAAAAGCACAGACAGTGTTTCATTTAACTTGCTTCAGGTTCAGGACTTTTTAAAAGCTACAACAAATTGTAGTTGGTATCTTACAGGCCTGTGTAAGTTTTCTTACAGGGACAGGGAAGAGAAGGCAGAGCTTTGCTCTGTTTGTCTCTATTAGTGACACTTACATCTGCTACTAATGGTGATAAGGACTACGAAAATTTACAAAGAGATAAGTGTACACAATAAATGTATTTCTACTGTGAACTAAAGACAAAAATATATTACAAGTTTTATATAAATGTTATGCTTCTACTGTAAATCCTGTTCCGTGGACTACCTGTGTCTGCATCACATAAACCCAATTCCTATTGATGTGTTAACAGCTAAAACCCAATCCTTTTATAGCTTAATAAAATTTGAATGTTTTGTGGGTGGAAGGGTTGAATTTTGTTAATTGTAATAGAACAAAAATTACCATTCTCTACTATCTAGTAATTTTAAGCTTTGATCTCATTAATAGGGTCAGATTTTGTTACTGTTGGGAAAGACACTTGAATACAGCTGCTGTGATTTCTGAATAGAGATCACAGAGGTTGGGTTAGAATATCACAATGATTTATGTGACTTTGGAGATATTTTATCATACAGTACTAAATATAAACTGCAGGTACAACAGATGGTCTTTGCCATACAATCCATGTATGCTTCATTCTCTAATGTATGATTATTTCTGCATGTATACAGGATGTTTTGTCTTGAAGAAGTTTTTCTAAAGGATTACAGCAGGATTTATGCTGTCATTTATTAAACAGCAACCCCAGACCATGAAGTGTGCTACACCATGGAAGCTGCTGTTCTCCACAAAACCAGCATTTTTCATGTGTCTGGCTCTTTCTCTCAGCTCCACAGCAACTTTAAATCACTCATCTCTTTCTTTGTGTTTTGAGGGGCAAAAGTAGCTGGAGATTGACTGAAGGACCATTTTAGCATGTTTGAATTTCTCTTAAAGAAGTAGCTTGTTCATTTGTAAAGTGGTTGATCAGTCCAGTGAAAGGAGTTGTTGCTACATGGCTGCCTCATTAGCTGTTTAACTGACTGTGTTGGATGTGAGCCCTGCTTGAAAGTACAGGGAGGTGGTTTGCTTCTGGTTTCATCAAAAGCAGCTTTCAAGCAGCAGCATGAAGATATGGGAAATTATTTGTTAAATTAAGCTAATGAGACCAAAACTGGGACCAAAGGCTCCTGTCCCTCATTCCCATGTTCAGATATCCTTGTTTATTCCTTGCTAAGAAGTGGTGTACAAATCCTAGCAGGCAGCATTGGAATTACTAATGACATTTTGAATGGAGTCTCCCTGTCATCCTCAGAAGAGTGCACAGAACCCTGGGCCGTGTGCTGGAGGAGCACTCTCTTGTTAGTTAAGTGACAATGTCACATGCATGGCTCTTCTGGCACTGCTCACATTGCTTTTCAATTGAATGTGAGTATATTCTTTAACACTGACTGAATTAAGGATTCTTTAGCTCCCAGAAGAGTATTTTACTGCATGTTTGATCCTCTTTTATTGCCACATTTCACAGTCAACAAAAGCTTTGAACTGAGAGCCTCTGCATCCATTGGCATTGGGTAACAGCAGGTTTCATGCCCTTCTTTTGCACAGCTGTTTTACAAACCTGAGCACCTAAGTGAATAATTTTGAGAGCAGAGCCTATATATCCAGATCCCTCCAAAACCCAAATCATCCTAGATACAAATGACAGCTAAATAATAAGTGGTTTATCTGAAATCTGTATTGTGTGCTCTGACACAAGTGCTTGTCTAGCAGGTGTGAGCATCACCTGCTCCTGACACCTTCACCTCACATGCACTGGTGAACTTTCTGTGGTCACTTTTGAAGATTGTTTTCCCTGTGAAAGGACATGTCACAAGTTAAATTACCTGTGAGATCACTAACTCTAACTTTATCCTAGTGTTAAATTCCTAATAATTTCTGTCAAACCTCAATATCAACAAAGATGTTTAAGGAAACTCTTATAGTATTAAAACTACATCATCTTGGCATGGGTGATGTTGAGTCGGAAGACAGCCCTGGACCATACCAATAACTTATCAACTAGAGAATTCCTACTGTGAACATTCCTGGTTGTAGAGCTTTTTACCTTTTCTTTATTTTTAATGTAAAAGGGTAAACTTCAGCATTTCTGGTATTTCCATTGAAATAAAAGATGAGTGAGTTTGCATCCAGATCTGGAGTTTATTTGTCACAGGGTCCTTGCAGATCTAACAGTAAGGCCTTTTAAACTAGGTTTACCTAAATGAATAATCTTGTTTTTCAGGTCACAGTGTAAAGATTTTTCCTCCTGCAACATTTATTCTCCCTGATATTTTCATTCTGTTGTTGTGTAACTAAATCCATCATTTAAATGTGCCCAATGTGAAAAAGAGATCTAGGTGGAAACACTACGAGTATTTTAACAAAGGTTTTGCTTGACTAGAGAGAAGATGAATGAATACCCAAAAGTTTGAAATATACAAGGGCTAATTGGGAAACTTCTATGAGTAAATGACCATTGTGATAAATTTGCTTTCATAATTTATGAAGATGTGACAGTGGATACAATGTACCATCTTTTAGGCATCTGCTTTCAGCCTTGCTCTGCAGTATATATTTAAATGCTACATCTTCACCATCAAAGTGCAAAAAAGCAGTGCAAACTTGGCTCATAGTGCAGAGAAGACAAGAGTGTCCCTATTTTCAGCTCCTTGACTGTATCAGAGAGGAAGCTCCTGGCTCACAATGTAGGATGTATGATGTTACTCTGCAGAAACTAAGGGTGAATTCTGGTCTGGGAAGCAGGCAGGAGACAAACTTCCCTGTTTCTGCTTGGAAGGGATACTGAACAGCTGGTAAACTGTGCACAAGAGCTTTATGATGCAAGTCTTGAACAACATAAAAAAAAAAGAAAAAATACTTTAAATGGCCATTGCAAAACAGAGCTAAACAAAACTGCCTGCAGTCTCAGCAGTGACCCTTCCTGAACTTCTAATGCTGGGGCACTCAGTGTACACTGACTCCAGCCCAGCCTCTGTTTTCACCCAACCTGCTAATGGAAAGAGCATGGTTGATTACCGATTATCAGGAAGATATCTGCCCTGCTTCCTGCAGTTTGGTAGTTAATGTTTAAAAACATGCTATTTTAATAATAAAATAAAAAAATAGTATCCACTGGGAATAAACATTATCCCTTAATTTCTAAAAATAATTATAATATGCATGTTAAAATGCAGAAGAGTGTGTCTCATGAATAGGAATCTAATTTCATGATTTAAATGCTGATGATACAGCTAGAAAGCAACTGAAGTACATAATACACCAACCTAAGATTCTCATATTTTTCTGTAATATCAATTCAGCATTAGCAACGCTAAGCCACCTGCTCTTTCCTTAATAGTGCATGAGTTATTAAGACCAATGTTTTAAATTATGTTTATGCTCTAATAGAAAGGATCTGGTTTCTTAATTTAAGAGGTGATTTAGTTTACCTGCTTTGCTTGGCATATTAATTATTAAGTCACTGTCTGAGTGTCATGTAAGATTAAATAATGCTGAATTGCTTTGTAAAAAAAAAAAAACAATCAGGAAAGATCGGTTTAAGGAACAACTCAGATGAAAGAAATTAACATACAGTAAAGCAGATCATGGCTGGGGGGTAAGAGCAGTCTTGTGGACATGATTGAGTATTTCTAGTTAGAAGACTTAAATTCTTTTGTGCTGTGCTGAAAACTTTATTTCATTTCTTATCAAGGCTTATACTAGAGTTTCAAAAGTACTTTTTAATTTTGAATTGTTTAGATTCAGGGCTCAGTGTGTCACTGTCATTTGATTTTCAAAGCTGGTGAATACTCAAAGCTACAGTTTGAATCAGATGAGATCCGAAATGCCAAGCAATTTTGAAAATGAGGCTTTATTTTCGGAACTTTACAGAATAAATTTTTTATACAGTAAACTGTAGGTTTAGGGTAGAAATTCCAGTAATCTATTTTTCTAACTCGTGCATTGCCTGGTTGTATTATTCAAAATATGTATTTTCATGTTTAGCTTTTAAGAATGAGTTCACTTAAATTTATTTGAATATTTTTAAGTCACATCAAGATGAAATGCTAATATTTCTGATTATAAAATATCAAATTAGAAACTTTGAGACTTCAATAAATTTTCTGAAAAGGAAAATTAATCAATATGGCTATTTCTGGGTGTTGTCAGTGGCTATGATGCTTAGAAAAGCCTTGTACAGGAAAATTTTCTTTTTGTTTTCTAAGTAGAATTTTCTTGACATTGGATATTTGTCAAGGGAAATTAATTGAGATGAGTGAGTTATTTTTTGTTGAATTTATGGATTGTCAGAGCAAAGTAGAACTCTTTCAAATTTCTTGGATATCTTTGTGTCATATTGAAGGATATGGAAAGGAGACAGACTGCAGAACTGCAGGAGCAATTGCTTTGTTGGTTCAGCCTTTCTTTACCCTGTTTTCACATCTCAGGGGAATGCACAATAATGCTTGGGGGTTAAATATTGAATTCAAGCTCCCCTTGAGAAAGCATAGCAACCAAATCTCCATCAGCAAAAATTCAGATCTTCCTGGACATTTTATTAGAAAAGATAAAGGCAAATGCATTAGAACTTTCTTTATATCTTAACATCTTTAGCTTGGAAAGAGTTAGGGTGGTTCTGATTAAGCTAGAGGTTCCAAAACTTCAGCATATGAAGACAGCTTAAATGCGGTGCCTCCACAGTGTGAGATTCAGGAATACTCTTCATCTCGCCTTGCTTAGAGGCAGGAACAGAGGCATCCACATCATGGGATGTCTCAATTCAGGTGATATCCACAGAAAAGCTCAAGATCCTTAAGCCCACACTAAATCCCACCACATTACATCATGGAGACTGGGAGAGAATCATCACACAGCCAATGTAGAGTGCAAGTCTCCTGATTTGCTTCACCGGCTGTTCTTACTCTTGTCTGTGCACCCACCAGTGGTTGCTGCCACAAGTGAAATGCTAAATATGTGCATTTTTGGTCTACCTCGGTATGATCACTCAGTTTTTAAGGACTGAGAAATCCACATCTTGAGGTTTCTTTGGCTATTAAGAAAAGAACAGTTTCCCTTCCTGATCAGATGCCATTATTATAGATAGATGTTTGTATTATTTGTGCAAAAATAGGAAAAAACAAGACTTATTTTGCAGAATGCAAAGTAGAAAACTGATGGAGATTTAAATTATTTAAACTATTTCTTTTATTGTCTCCAAATATTTCCTCTGTCTGTGTCTGGCAGAAAGAGCAACAATAAATCTTATTTGAATGACACAAACTGTGATTTCAAAGGACTGTGGAAGTCCAGCTCTATCCAAAATCAGACAAGGTGTATGTTTGCTCTCAGTAGTGGGGTTTAGTGAAGTCATTGCTCTGCCAAATCAAAATATGATCCTGTCCAGTCCTCCCAGCAGCCCTGTGCTGCTAACTTCACTGGGATGACAGAGCAGTCAGTGTCTCGCGCAGAGTGTCACAGACTTCCAGGAACGGCAAACCAGAAAATTAGAGATCTAGAAATATCAAAACTACTCCAAGACTCTCTAGCTTTCACCACAACCAGTCCCACATGCACAGAAAGAAGAAAATACACTGAAAAAAATTACACTTTTTGAAAAAATTTTGATTGTTTTCTGGGGCAACTGACAGCCCTGGGACCTCAACCCCGAGAATGTGAAGATCCCATTCCCTCTGATGTTGCCCTGTAGAAGTATGAGAATGAGGCTGCATCAACCAGTGGCTGAATCAATCTGTATTTAGGGACTTCAGAGATTATGAGATGTGAATGGTTATTTGATACAAGGCAGCTGTTGTTACCCAGCCCTGCCCCAGTCCTTCAGGTATGAACGCCCCATGTGCAAACACCATTCTCACGTGTCATGGTTGTTCTGCCTGTCTCAAAGCCTCCGTCACTGCCAGGGAGTGACTGCTCCAGCCATTAATGGAGGGGTGATGGAACCCCTCTGAGGTGCAGCCAAGTATTATAATCACTCCTACAGCTGGGAGCTGGTGCATAGAAATGAACTCTGAGTGTCTGTAAGCCCACATGGAAAGGCAGCAACAGACTTCAGAACTGGCTTCATTTCTTCTCAGTCTCATTTCTGTATCTTCTTTTGTTTGTTCTGTCTTATTCTTTTTCATTCCTTTTCTTCTTTGCCCAACTGAGAGCATTATCTGGAGGTGAGAAGAGCAGTTGTGCTGAGACCTGAACTAGCCATGGGCAACTCAGTCCCGGAGCACAACAGATCTTATGGGAACCCAGCCTCTGCCAGACTTCTCCTGGAAAGGGCTTACATGTCCAATAGTGGCACTTTTTATAGGGATTCATTAATTTTTTTTGTGTAAAACTCTCTATCTTGCTAGCCATACAATTTTTAAAACTTCTGCCTGTGCTGCTCACCTGTCTGCTCTTACCGTAGCATCCATCAGCCTGGCAGCCTTGCAGGCACTTTCTTTTCCAAAAGTCCATGAAGGTAGGGAAGTAATGTGTATCCTTCAATTACAAATGGGGAATCAAGTCACAGAAAGGCTGTTGGCCCTCAGGATGCCCTTGGTGACTCAGGTCTCCCCTGTCCTAAGCCAGCTTCCTCAGCTCTGGGCCATTCTCTCAGCCCTTCCTTGAAGGTTGTTGCATTATGGGACTCTGTTGTCACAAAAAAGCAGTCCTTTGATCCATCCCTCCATCCGTCATGCACTGCTATCACGTCTAGCAGCAGATGCACACATGACCAAAAAAAAAAAAAAGGAACAAAGACCAATGTTTACCATCCCATGGTTTGAAATCTTTGTAGTTGGCAACTAAATCAAAGGAATGCTTATGTTTTGATGTACAGCAGTCTTAAATCATTTGTAATTTTCTATCACCTCATTTTATCAACAAATTAACATCTTGATATATAAGATCATCAGCAAATTAGCAATCAGCACCAGAACACAAATTTATTTTTAATGTGTGTACAAAACAAAGGACAATTGATAATATGTGATGTAGCACTTTACATTTTAAAGAGAAAATAAAAATATTTATAAATGTCAACATATTTTTTAATTTATTCTGGCACCTGCAATTGGTGAATTTCTCTAGGCTTTGTGTCATTTTGATGTATGTGCTGCCCAAACTCTTCTCCTTGCCAAGAGTCTTCAATTTTCATGAACAAGAGGGGAGGATGGGAAGCTGTATAAAGGAAAAGGAAACACATCTGCATTTTTCTCAAGGAAAATGTTTTCAATGTAATACTAAAAAATACTAATTTCAAAGATAAATTCTGTGTGTAAGGTGAGGGCATTTCCTCTAAACAAAGTAAAGTAATAGTTTAGGATGGATTTAAAGCTAACATATAAAATTGCAGATCAAATCCTCCTCCCCCCAACAATCATTAATTCATTAATCCTTGAAACCATCACTGCATTGTTTTCTGGTAATTATACACACCTCATATGCCAGCTTTTTAAGACATTAATTGCATGATTAGTTTTATGATTTCTTCTGATTACCAATTAAGTTACCTTTTTCTCCCTTTTTGTATTTCATACATACCATTAGACTTTATAGTGCTTCTTTTTTAATTTCTCACCTAGCAGGGGTTCTCACACATTCGAAGACAGCATTATCCACTCAATAAACAGAGAGAGAGTTTAATTTGCTGTGTAAAGTATCGCTATGGACTTGGAAGGATGATGTTTCAGATATTATGCTATCAAGAGTGACATTTAATTTTACAGGGAAAAAAATCTTGTTTTTCCCTGTCATAACAATGTTCACAGAGCATGATTTTAAAAATGTGCAGAGACCAAATCAAGTGATTCTGTCTGTTGGTTTAGCTGAAGTTGTCACATCTTCCTTTCTTGCCCAACATGTATTGCCAGCTGGTCTTCAATTATATTAGTGTAATTTCTTGTGTATAGTTGTCTGGGTCTGTGTATATATATTTTAAAGTAGCCTCCCATACATCATCAATCAGATGCACAGGCACGAGGCTCTCTAAGACTTGGGGGAAAAAAATGATCAGTGGGAGTACAAGTTCGAATAGAACTGAATTTCCAAACCCAGTGTAACTGCATCCCAATTATCTTGTGGCCTGCATCCTTCAGATGCTGAGAAGTCTCAGTTTTTTCAATACACATTAGACTTTCAGCAAATGAGGCTCCTATCAGCCACAGTGGCAATATGCTAATGCCTGTACACATTAGGTGAAGATCCTGGAGGTGTCTGTGGAGACTTATAGATGAGAATATTGCACAAAACACAGAAATACAAAACTAGATGCTAAAAATGGTTTTTACTTTCCATATTGCACATACATGGACAGATGTGTATCTCAGTATTTGGGGCTTTTTGTGTATGCATTTGTGTGCTTGGTTAATCAAATATTTGTGTGGGATTCATGTACGTGTTCTGCATCATCTTTGTAGTGTAAAAGCAATTACATTTAATTATCAACTGGACAAGGTACCAAAATGGAAATTAATTGAGAAAAGTCCTGATGTAAAGGAAACACAGAACTGAGTCATAGACTTTCTTGAAGAGACTAATACAGTCTAGAGAATATTGTGTGTGTGATTTTAAGGCAATCTGGCATTGATTTAGATGTGTACACACTTCCAAATTCCTGACAGCTATGGCAGGTGAGAGAATAGAAAGACACTGGGAGTTGCAGGGTAACTCTAATTGGACCACCACAGAAAATAAACTCCCAACTTTTCTGTTGATTCTTAAAATGCTTGCTTGCCAAAGCTGTGCTGTAGTTCTCTAGTAAGGAAAAAATTGTCCAGAGTGCACCATATGCTGTTCTACAAGCACCCTGTGGACAGCAAGCCAGCATTGAGAAATGTGCAAAATTGAAGGTGTTCCTGTAATATGCTCTATTGGCATAATATATAGAGCATAATATGCTCTAAATGGCAATTTTTAAATAAATTACAGAGAAAAAAATCAGCTTCTCTGATTAACCATTATTTTTCTGTCATGGTTTTTGCTTTGAAGAGCTCTTTTAAATATATTTCATTTGGTCTCACTTTGCATTGAATAATACAGAAGGCATCAGTCAACTGTGCCAGGCCAGAAAGCAGAAGACTCCAGGGCACTGGTTGTTGGCACAGACCTGACAAGGTCTGGAATGGAATTGGACTGTCCAGAGGTTGCAATCACCTTAGTTACAACTGCTGGTACCTTAAATATTTCACTAACCAGGTACAGTTATCTTTGATCTCTTTAGATGCATTTTTAGGCATGTCTGCATGTTTTGCTCATCTTTTAGATTTAATAAATTGTTCAAAATATTTTCCATTACTGAAAAAAGATGAGTGTGTATTTATGCTACATCTGTCTGCTTTCTAGGCTGTATCAAACTCGATAATCAAAGCATAAATATTTCCTTCTAATAGCTAGTTGATTTTTTTTAATTGCACACTTCTGTTTTCAGCCATTCATAAAAAGTGATACATACAGGAGGCAGTGAGACAGGACCAAATGTTGTACCTAACTTGAAAAATAAGAATTAGCAGCAAAGAGTTTTTTCATTCCTTGTCTTTGACAAAAATTACTTGGCTGCTGTTTTTGAAGCAGGAAAAATTGTGAGAGATCTGGATGAAAGACAGAGGGGGAAAAAAATCCAAACATAATTATGGCTTTCTCCGGTATATAGTTTTTATTGGAGACAGGACAAAAAGGATTCTCTTGCAAGCATATTGAATATTTTTCCCAAAAGATGTTTTGAACTTTATTTTTTAAAATTCTGTTTCTTTTTTCCACAAGTGTCCAAATCATCATTTGTCTTTCAGAATGCTGAATCCATGACATATACATGCTTTCAGTGCATGGAGACAGTGCCTACAGGCTGTCCTTCCTTCTCTTCTGGCACTCTGAGAAGAATTCTTGCCTCCATTCCTAGATTAAGGTGTTTAGAAGTCAATAGATCTATTTTATTTATAGCATGTCAAGATTTGAATCAAGTATTATAGGATCCAATGGTGATCCCTCTTAAAAATTTACAGCAGTGTACAGAGATATGTTCTATATGTATCATGAACCATCTCCAAATAAAAATTTTAAAAACGCCAAAACCCAATAAATAAATCAATACAATAAATAAAATATTGTTTATATTTTATCTTTTTATTGTATACTTATGTTTTCTTTATTGCTTTTATTAATATATATAATTTTATATTTATGCATTATTATATAAATATAATTAATAGTCCGTTTGGTTCATGTAGAAAATATGTACTTTACATCCCTTTCTATGACAGGCATCATCTGCAGTGCTTTTAAAATCAGAGCAACAGTGTATTTTAAAAAGAACATTTACAAAAAAGGAAATTATTCTGCATGGTTCTGATGTCAGCTGGGTGATGATGGGCATCAAGGACTACACTAAGACCTGTAACCTGTGAAACAATTCTGTCTGCATCCATATATTTCCTGTCCTTACCACGTGAGAAACAAAGTTGTTTGCAGCTTGGATTCAGCCCAGGAGTGCTGTCCCACAGCATGGCTGGGTTGCTGTGCCAGCCCAGGAGTCTGCTCTGTGCTGCTGCTGCCCAGAGCCACTGCAGGCCCGCAGCCTCCACTCTGTCCCTTGCTCACTCCATTGCCTGGTTTCCATGTGCCCATGAGCCTCCTGAGAAAATTCCTCAGTCTGTACCACAGACCTGGTGCGTGCCCTTGGAGAGGTTGTCTCGTGCCTCTTCCTTAGCAAACCAACAGCCTCTGTGGACAGTATCAGGAGGATGACACAGGCTAAGCAGTAATCCTCAGCCACATGAGGAGAGGCTAAGGTCACTTTATTCAGCCTGGAGCAGAGGAGACTGAGGTCAGACCTCATTGCAGCTACAATTTCCTCATGAGGGGAAGAGGAGGGGCAGGCACTGATGTCTTCTCTGTGGGGACAGTGACAGGACTCAAGGGAATGGCCTGAAGTTGTGTCAGGGCAGGTTTAGGTTGGATATTAGGAAAAGATTCTTCACTCAGAGGGGGTTGAGCACTGGAACAGGCTCCCTAGGGAACTGGTCACAGCATCAAGCCTGACAGAGATCAAGGAGCTAAAGAAGCATTTGGACAATGCTCTCAGGCACATGGTGTAACTCTTGGAGTGCCCTGTGCAGAGTTAAGAGCTGGACTGGATGATCCTTGTGGGTCTCTTCCAACTCAGAATATTCTCTGATTGATTCTATTATAATAGTACTGTACTGAAAGAGTTTAGTGCTGAGAAAATTAGTTACTGTCCTCAGAGTATGCTATGAGTTTTAGAAGTCTAGTTGGTATGAGAAGATACTCTCAAAGCAATATAGCACACCCCTGAAACTAGAAAGTACAGCCAAGCAGCATGAAAATACTGTCAAGACACTTTCTGATAGCCTCCAGCCTTCCCACTTTAACAGAAGTATGAAGAAATGAACCAGTAACAATTCCAGGTATTCCTTTTTCTTGCAGACTGGTGAAGCCCAAAACTTGGACAAAAGTTTAAAAAAATAGTAATTGGAACTATGTGTTTTCATCCTCTTGCACTTCCTGCATCTGTGGGTTTAGTTTCCACTGAATGCATGAAGTGCTGAAGGTGTCAGAAGAGGCTTTTCTCTTCATAAGGTCATTTTCAGTTGTGCATTGTGTAAACCCAGGAAGTTTGGATAAACAAATATGTCAGTCCTTTTCAGACGGAACTGCAGCTCCAGAATTTTAGTTTGCCCATCACTAATGTTCATTGAAATCCATGTTTAAATTGGGAACAAAACTATCTCCAGTTTACAGAAATGTAGCCATCCATAGCAGCCCAAATGGATTAGGATTGCTGCATCAGAGAAGTCCATTAGTGTAGTGTAAAGTAGAGATACAGTATAAGCCATTTCAAAAAGTACAGCTGCCTCTGATCAACCTAAAAAAATCCTCTTATTTCTGAAAACACAACGTAAGAATGCACAGCAGGGTACAGGCCAGATATGTCAAGTATGTATTTTTTAAAAGTGGAGTTTAACCCATATGAGTCATCATTCATTCACTCTTAAATTTCTATTATTCTGTTATTCTTGATACCAGCACAATTTAAATGGATGCTGAAGGCCACAAGGGATGTCTCGTTTCTCTCCCATGAAGCATCCAAGGAACTTGATGTATTTTTGCAGGCCTTGTGTATCAGGTACAGACCTCCCATCCATGGTTTGCATACAAGTGAGGCATGCCGTGGGCCAAGTCCAGGCATTAAAAACAGGAAACAGAGAGCAGGAGGTTCTGGATTATATTATACAATTTTTGTAGCGGGGAATGTCAGAATTAAAATGCCAGTATGACATTTCTCATTTCTTCAGTCATGAAAAGGGACAAAGAGACAACCTCCTTGCTCTTGCAATGGTCTCCCTTCTCTCTTTGCTGCAATTTTCATTTGCTGCAAGGAATGGACCACTGAGAAAGTAATCCCAGTGCAGGCTGCGTGGATTTTCCAAAAAGGGCTGGTTTTCCTCAGTGGGTTTCCTCCACTTTTCACACTCGTGAGAGGATGAAATCCTAACCAGTGCTGAGGAGGAGGACAGTGGATAGGCAGGACCTAAGGCAGAGGTACAGCAACACCTGATTTCTGTCCACGTTAACATCCAAACCTAAACCCCCTGATTGTTCAAGTGTCAGTAAAGAGAGTTTATTGATGGTATCAGTCAGAAAGGAAGGACACCGTTGCATGGCATAAAGCACTGTATCCTGCATCCTCTGTGGAAGTTGTGAACATGAGAAATACAGTTCTCACCGCATAGAGGAAAGCAAAGGGATTCAGATTTGGAAAATGCAGGAACAACTTTCAAAAATGAAATGCCACATTAAGCTGCTCTAGTTGGGCATCTTGACATCCTTTGTCCCCTACCTCCATTTTCAATAAAATAATCTTAAACACTTGTTTCTGAGATGAGATTTCTATTTATAGGAAAAGTTGCTGCTTTTTTGCATTTTGCAGGAGCAATCTTTGATATCAAAATTTGTTTGATATGGAAATACTGTATACTTGCTATTTTTTTAGCCCACCTACATGCACACCAAGTTTCTGAATTACCAGTAAAAATCTTTGTTTGAGCTTTTGTGCACAAACAAGCTCAGCTTTTTAGTATGCACCTGCTTAAGCAATTTCTTTGAAACCAGCATACTTGTGGTTTTGGTTTTTTTCCTATAAATAGCCTTGCTTTGTAGAATGTAGTTTATTGCAGGCTCTTTTAAATACATTTCTAAGGGGAAATATGTGGGGAAATTTTAATAAGTTGTCCTTATTAGAAATGAATTATATACATCAAAATTATAGTTGTTTGCAATAACACAACATTCTTCTTTATCTTGTGCTATCAGCACAATCAGTGGAAAACATAAAAGGAGATATCCCATATACATTTGGAATTAGAATTACAATATCAGGGGAGGGGCTCTTTTAAATCAGAGCTTTTATTCCTTAGAACAAGGCTGATTTTCTTAAGGATTTGCATTTCCTACAGGCTCTTGGCTCTAGCACATAACTCTGAATCAGCTTTGGAGCTGAAGGCTGCATGAGGTGGAAGTCCTGCCTTGCACACTGGGAGATACCATGAGGCTCTAGTACAAATTAAAAACAAAACAGAACAAAACAAAACAAAACCTGTTAAATAATAATTATATAATTATCTTTGCATCACTTTTGAGACATAAAATACATTTTCCTACTGTCTTTAGCCTTTTTAGTTTTCCTTTAAAGTGCTATGCAGAGAATATTGACTCCTGGGACTGTTAAAATAACAGTCCCATAACTTTGTGAAGGTAGTGCCTGTTTTGCTGCAGTCAGTGAGGAATACATGTTCCAGGACACTTCAGTAGATCCATTCAACTTCTTTGACTTTCTCACAAAAATTATTTAAAGTTGCAGACTGTTGCTTGAACAAGATCTGAAAAAGGTAAGTGATGTGACAATTGGGTTGTACCTTCATAATTGACTAATTCTGTAGTAATCTGGTAATCTTGTAGCAATGTATTACCGGTTATTACCAGTTATTAGCTGCTTATTACAGCTTATCAGCCCAAGACGCGGAAATAATGAGAGCCGGAGTCCGAGTCATGTTCAGAGCAAAGGGCGGAAGGGGGAGAACCCACCTTCGTTTAATTCTTGTATACACTTTTAGAAATCACAGATCATTGGAGAAATTTAACACTTCCATCTTTTTACAGTGGTTAAAAGAAGTGTCCATCAAAGGATCTGTGTCCATGGGAAAGGAATGTAAAAAGATAATTTTTACAACAACATAGCTATGTTTACAGAATCTCATCCTTGAAACTGTCTAACAGAGAGAGCTAGCTATTTTAACAGTGAAAAATGGGCAACATCTCACCCTTTTTCATTTAAAAAAAGAAAAAAAATAATGAACGAACAAAGTTCAGACTCTGCTAGTGGAAGGACCATTGAAATGATCCTCCACGTCATCCCCGTACGGGCCACCAGTTATTACCGGTTATTACCAGTTATTAGCCGCTTATTATGGCTTATCAGCCGAAGACGCAGAAATAATGAGAGCCGGAGTCCGAGTCATGTTCAGAGCAAAGGGCTGAAGGGGGAGAACCCACCTTCGTTTAATTCTTATATACACTTTTAGAAATCACAGATCATTGGAGAAATTTAACACTTCCATCTTTTTACAGTGGTTAAAAGAAGTGTCCATCAAAGGATCTGTGTCCATGGGAAAGGAATGTAAAAAGATAATTTTTACAACAACACAGCTATGTTTACAGAATCTCATCCTTGAAACTGTCTAACAGAGAGAGCTAGCTATTTTAACAGTGAAAAATGGGCAACAGCAATGAGCAATTTTTTGGACTGTTAGTCATTCAATTCATATTGTTTTCATGATACAAATGATAGTCAATAGCTGACAGACTATGTAGCAACACTAATGTTTGAAGTTCATGTCTGTCTCTGAATGGGAATTTGAGTTGTACATGGACATCTAAGTAGGTTTTTATGTAATGTTACCTTCTTGGGGCCTTAGTAATTTTTTTCTTTAATGTTTTTCTCATTTCTAGATTGTTATTGAAATATTTCAGCTTCCCAGCAGTACTGGATAAGTAAGCCTATGATCTAGTATTGATAGACACATCAAAGTTAATCACAGACTTAATTTAAAAGAGATAACCCAGAAAGCATAATGAATAAATAGAAAGCAAGTTATGCACTCATTTTGAAACAAAATCCTAAATCCATTATTATATTTATACTAAAGACCAGGCTGATATGAGGGCCCCACAAAATTCATGAAGTTTTCTTTTTAATTTTGGGACTGAAAGAACTACAGATTGATGTTTACACTATCTTCCTTTAAGCTGGCTGTCCCTGCCAGTCCTGAGAGCTTAATAGAAAATTATGACAACTGCACTTGCTAAATTAATTCACTTGAATCTGAAACAGTGCAGCACGTGAGCTCAAAACTGTAGCCTATGCACTTCTATTGAGTATTTGCTTTTTTTGTTGTTTTTTAAGCTGTTTTTTAAGTTTTTCTGCTTTTGGAAGCAGAACAGAGGATACATTTGTATGCTGTGTGTTTTCTCTGAAAGATAAAAGGTACTTTTGATGGGTGTACAGACTGTCTCTGTTCATGGTAGCATTCAGGGTATGGTGAAAAGATGCCACATATAAGCATATTGAAATTTCTTAGTTATTTTGTTTATAGCTTATACCTACAGGCAGGTTGGACAACATTACCAACCACTAAAGTTTCTTAGCACTTCTTGCTAAAAATTTCAGCTGCAATCTTTAATAATTTGAAAATATCAAATGTACTCTCTGCCTCTGGCTGAATTTTCTTAGGAAAATTACAACTAAACAATTCAGTTATTTCTGAAACTGCACTGTAGGAAACTGACCTTAAACCAGTGTGAAAAAGTTATGCTGCTTTTTTCTTTCAACTGTCCCAGGGTTCCATCCCCATTACCCTTGCTCCATGCTGATGGGTAGAAGAAGCCATGTGACAAGGATTTATCTTTTGCCCTTTTTTAATGGAAATCTGGGAAATATTTTCCAAAGTAGTTATAAATCTGTATATATCTATGGTTTGCACATTCCCTGAAGAAACTTGTGTCATTTTAGTATCTGAATTCAACAGGAAATATGTCCAATCAATGGTCGGATGGTGATGCACAGGGTGGACAAAAAGCTTGTTGAGAGCTTGTGGACCACAATCCGGAGAGTCTGCTAGAAATTGCATTATCAGAGTGAGAGGTAGAAGAGATTTTTTCTATATAAATCAAGGAAGTTTCTGTAACAGACCTGGTTAATAGAGGGGACCTTAACCTCCTGCTGCATCAGCAATTCCACAGGACACAGCAGTCGGGAAAATTTTGGAAAGGTATCAGGGATGAATTCTTGGACCAAGAAATGTACCAAGGCCAGCCAGGGGAGATACACACCTTGGTCTGCAGAAGAATTGGCTGGGAAAGATTCAGGCAAGACTGGTTTTTTGTGTGTGAGAGTTTCTGCATCAGTACAGAGATGTGGAACTAATGGTAGCACACTGACTCATTCAGGGAAGTGCTGGAGTCACTATCTCTGGAGGTATTTAAAAAGATGTGTAGAAGTGGCAGTTAGGGACATATTTTAGTAGTGGATTTGGCAATGCTGGACTTGATGATCTTACAAGTCTTTTCTAACCTAAATGATTTTATGATTCTATACTTTTTTTCTGACAACCTAAATGATAGAGGTCTGGATGATGGATATTAAGTCATGTGACGAGCTATATTGGTGTTGGTATGAAGAGAAATGTTCATTTTACAACGAAGAGAGTACTTTTTCTCAAAATCTAATGGATATAATTTTTTTGGAAAAAAAATATTTTATTTGGAAAAAAATGCTAAGTTAAGCCCTCAAAATTTAATGCCTGATTTATATTTTTTTGTACATCCTTAATTTGTCTCATTTTTCGATGTATATTAAGCTAGCATGTTTAATTACAGAATCAAGCTTCATTCATATGCAGAAAGAGTTGGGTCTGGCAATGAACTAGGGCTTTGCAGTAAAGCAAATGATAAGAGTCCCCTACCTCATTTGTTAAATAAGTCAGAAAGTATAGAGTGAATGAGACAGGATAGTCTCTTGGTTAAAACAGCAGAATTCATTTTGTTTTTACCAGAGTCTTTATATGAAAGTAAGAAATTTTCTTACATCAGTTCTGCCAATTCTTTCTTGTTTTCTAGATATACAAGAGCTTCTGTGTAGGGCTTGATCCATAGGTTTAGTGATCACATACACAACAAATGTATGAACCAAAACATGTGTGTGAATATATGAAATACTAAAAAATAGAGAGACAGCTCAAACTGTACCCAAAATTAATTAGTACCTTTTGACATAAATCTCTCTGTGCTTCAAATCCACTTTTTACAGAGGGAACAATACCCACTCATGTCCTAGGCAGGATATGAAATTCATTAAAATTTTGTAGTGTTTGTATACTGGGAAAATGAGTACCAAAGAAGGAAATTAAAATAATGAAAATTATTAATCTATCCTTAGAGCTCACATTTGTCATCATGGAAGGCTTTGTGTAATGTGAGGTAAATAAGCCCAATGGTTAAATACAAATATAGGCACAAAAAGTACTGGCCACTGTGCCCTGAGTGGAGTCCTTAGAAAACACAATTTCAAAATACATGTAGAGGGCAAGAGAGAGTTAATTAGAAAACTGTAATCCTGGATTTTTCTGACACTGAGTGCTCGATTTTCCAAACTGGGTCCAGTAATTAAAGAAAGGCTTCTCAGGTTTCTTTGATCCAATGGTGAGAGCAGCAGGTAAATCTAAAAATCCCCTCATTCCTTGGGCATAGAAGTTGATTCCACCTGCACTCCAGATCCAGGATGCAAAGCCCAGTCCCTCCTTCCCATCACAGCACTTGACCCACATGCTAGGTCCCCCCGGGTGTGTGTTGAACTGAATGTATCTTTTTTTCAGTAAATACTTCATAGAAAATATTTCAACCCGTGAGCAGAGATGGGACTCTCTCCCTGGGTACTGACACAACTACTGAGCACAGTGGGATGCTCACTACTCTCTGGCCCAGTGAATATTTAGTTGGGCCATGCAAAGTGGAAGAGTTTCATCAGAATGGACTGAGAGGGGCCTCAGTGGGATGCTCCAGCTCTGGTGGAGCCATCTGGAGGGAGGGATTAGTCCTGATCCCTCAGGTGGGGGAGAGGTTTGGCCAAGGCAGGGGCCCACATCACGTGGACAGATGCTCTCATTACTGAGCTACTAGATGAAAAGGGGCATTATCATCTTGCCCTTGTCCTTTGAAAAGGCCAAACCTCCTTTGCTTATCTGAAGAATGGGTTTAGCTACCTGAACCCTAAATGCGTCCAAGTGCCTCTGTGCAAGTGAGGCCCTGAATGAGGCAGGGTTGAAGCCATATCCATCTTCTACTGGCCAGGCTGGGCAGATCCAGTGAGGTGATAGCTGTGAACCCCTCAGTCTGGCTTTTTCCTTGCCCTGAAATGCCAAATTCAGAGTTGGGAAAAGCCCTTGGCAGCACAGTACCTGCCAGGTAGTTGTTGCAATGACATTGACAAATGCCCTTGGGCTACTTTAGCCCAAGGGGATGAACAGGATATTTAGGGATGGCAAGATGCAGTCCACCTGTTGTTAGGTAGCATCTGCAGGGAAATCTGCATAATCTCAGCAGAAAGTTTTTCATTAATGTAAAATACAAGGTTGCTTCTGAGAAACCTTTCCTGAAATGTGTTTAAACTATGCACTTCAAAGCATGCTGGTGCTTCTGTGAGCCCTGGCTTCACAAGGAATTTTCCCATAGATACAAAGGAGGAGAAAATCTCCAAAGTAATATATGGAAATAAGAGGAAAGGCTGTTTTCTCCTTTTGCATGAATACACCTGACTTTGACACAAGAAAGGAAACAGTAGACAGAGGAAGCTCAAAGCTCCCAGTTGCAGCCCTTCTACAGTAATAATAAAATATGGGGGTTAGCCAAAACTCAACTTTCTCCATTATTTCAGTCTGCTGTTTTCTTGCTCATGATCTGCCCAGCTTGTATCCCAGAGCATCATATGTGTCTGTACTTTAAAATGCCACAGTTACATCCTTCTCAGGCTGAGTACTAACAGTAGGTGGAGATACAATCCAGTTGTTCTGTAGTGTTTCCAAACAATCTGAAGCCAGTCTGATTTGCTATTAATTTTAATTAAGGCTTGCAATAAAAATCAACAGGACAGTGAAAACCATGAGCAAAAATAAATGTGTAGGTCATGCCTGTAGTTCCCTTTATGCAGTAATCTGATAGCTTGTTTTGGCATCACAGGTGGAATACACAGACCTAAGTTTAGTCTCTGCTGTTAGATTTTCTCTCAAAACCCATACCTTCTGCTTTTCCTTTCCAGCAATTAAAGAAAATGATAATGAAAGGGAGATGGTTCTGAGACCAGTTCAAGCATTAGAATACAAGCTGATTTATAAAAAAAAGTATCATCTTATTCAAGATTTCTAGTTTGTGCATCATATTTTTTTAAAGGAAAGGCAATATGGAATGCTGACATTCTTTTAATCAAACATTTACGATAGCTGGATTTGAGAGGCTATCTCTACCCTTCCACAAAGGTGAAACTAAATGATGACTATGTTTTTTGGCAGGTTTAAATTTTGGACAATAAAGATCACAATCAGTTTTCTACCCATGCAGCTACACCCACTTTGCTCCCTGGGCAGTAGGTGCAATGAATGTTAACAGGTTATATCAAGAACTTTTAATCATGTTTTTAAAGTGCTCCCAGACGTGCAAATCAGTAGAAAGAGCAATGTGCCACCCCTGGGAACAGTACCCCTGAAGACTTTATGTCTGTCCATTTTGATGGTACCTGCTGCTCAGATGTTCAGATCTTTGCAAGTTTAGTGTTTAAGAATTCACCTTTAATTTACATCCTTCTCACTCACAACCAGTCTAATCCAGCTGGATATCAGGGAACAATAGTTTAATTCTTTTAAAATCAAAATTGTATCATATTTGTGCTATGGCACTGCCTCTACTTCTGGAAGCCTTCAGAAACACACCGCCAGGACATCTAGTCAGCACTAGGTTGCAGGATGGCAGAAAGATTAATGTTGACTAAGGTGCAGGAAAGTGCTTTTCTGAGAATAATTCTGTTTTCTGGAGGTAGCTGCCTTTTTGCTTTGTGCTTTCATGCAATTTGTTGTACATAGCATTTATCCGTCCTCTTTTTCATTCTCATTAAATACCTGGTGATACACACAGTTGGATTTACCCCTAGATCTGCAGCAGTGCTAGAAGGAAGCTATGACTAGAAGTAAAGATAAAAGGAAAACAAAGGGATGAAGTTCCTTAGCATACAGCAGACTGGGGAAATATCTTATGGAGGTACCTGTAAGTTCTGAAACTTATTTGCTCCTCTCAGTAGCCTCTCCCAATTCACGATTTCTTATTGCTGTGGCAAATTGGTCAGATACGTTACCAAAGATTATACCAAGATGACAAAATGATAGTTAATGGAAAGCTATTAAATAAAAGGTTCTGTCTTTCACTTTGTTACTTTCATGAAGTCAATTTTCAGAGGAAAACAGCAGAACACCAGGAATCACAGTGAACTTTAGAGAAGGTGCAATTACCTCTCATGTGAAAGTCAAGTCACATATGTTTCACCGGTGTTTTTTAAATCTCTTGTAAGATAATTGCTACTGCTGGAAAACGTCTGTCTTTCAGAGCTGCAGATCATACTCATCCTACTTATAGGACTTCTTTCATTAATAATTACATTAAAATATCACCCCACTCATGTTCTAAAGCAGCACTCAAAACTTAGCAATTATTGAATTTTTAATTAAACGATTTTGTTATTTCTACACTGCCTTTAAATTCTTTGCTTATGCTCATGAAAACTAGGAGAAGAAAATGAACTTTGAATGAAAGAGCACATGGAGCTTGTGTGTAGATTTTTCTGTGTCTTCCTTTCATGTAAAGAAACTGAATCCTAAATGAACAAAAAGAAATGTCAAGAGACAGCCACATCTAGCCAACACCAGACTTCTAGAAATTTATGGTAGTTTTGCCATAATCCAAAATCCTCGCAATGAAATACATTTCTTCCAGCAAATGTGTTTCATGTATTGCATCATGTAGTAGCATATTTTGATAGTAGAATCCCACGCTGCAACCTACCAGAGGTCCTTAGTGTCTCTGCAAAGCAGAAAGGAACCTGGTTTCAAGTGAATTCACTTTATCCTGGCTGTCTCTGATGGGGTTACCAATTTTCTAGGATTGAGTATATATATATATATATATATATATATATATACATACACACTATTGAGTATATAGATATAGTATTTTTTTTTCTAGCATTGGGTATATATATAGTCTATAGCAAATAATGATAATTCATAGCATTTCTCTCACATCAATGAAAACTTTGCTCACCTTAGGTTTTGTCTCCATAGGAAAGTAGCTTTACAGTCACAAGATTTCATATCTTTTATATTTTATATGTTAGAAACAGCATCAGCCACTCAAGAATCTTTGAGTTCACTTTTACAGGCTCTCAAGTGGGTTTCAATGTGCATGCAGGCAAATTCAGCTAAACCAGAAAACATGTAGAAGAGCAAAAGGGTGTTCAACACAAAGATGTCAGTAACTGGATTCCCGGAGCCTAGATCTGTGCAATCGGCCAGAGAGGTCCGACTTTACTTTCTAAGGGATTTCTTGCAAAGCAGAGGCTGTGACTTTGCCAGAGGTCTAGTCCCACATGGAGGGCATTGAGCATCAAAACTGTGTTTATCACTTCGGTGAGGACTTTTTCCCTCCTTCATTTATTTTGCTTATAATAATTTCAGTGTATGCTGCCACTGTGTACCTGTCTGCACCCTGGGCTGTGGATGTGTTTATAAACTGAAGGATTTCAGACATGATAAACTGAATTTTAACAGTAATTAGAGCATACAGTTGATTTTGAGTCTTCATAGAAACAATTCAATTGCAAAGATTTCAGTCTGCCAGCAATGGAAATATGACATTTATGCAGGCTTTGTGTTGTTTGAAGCTACTGGCCATAATAGCTGAATTGCTTGTGGCTCCACTCAGCCATTCTATTTCCCAAAGGTTTTTCTAGAGTATGAAGCCATTTCCTTTCCTCTTTTTGTTTGTTTGTTTGTAAAGGGTCTAGTGAGCTATGCAGCTTTCCCAGGAAAGTAAAAAGCCTAGCAAACACTTATTTCTCCCTGACATTTCAAATCTATGTGGTTGTGGTTAAACATTTAGTTACATGACAACTTTTGTAATGAACCACCTTATTTAAAAATGAACTCTAAAATGCCAGTCTGCTTTAACAGCTATTTTATTATCAAATTTCCTGGTGAAGTATGTGTTACTTGCTGACTTCAGTGGAAGAAACATACATCTGAGGGCAAAATTTGTCTCATGGATTGACTGATTGTCACCTGGTTGGTGCTATGTGCCAGCTATTCAAAGGCACTTAGCTCTCAGCAACTCTTGCAATGAGACCTCAGGCTGAATTTTCACAGGCTTTTTTGTGAGTCTCACATACAATGTGTAAATAAAAATGGACCTGAGTCCTTGTGTTCAATGGGAAGTAATTTATTCTCAGGAGCAGTCCCAATGTGTATCTAGATCCTGTTGAGATGATTAAGTACTTATTAATGTGAATAAGGGTTACAGATTACACCATTCTGTTGATTATTTAAAAAATCACAAGGCACGATTTGTATTGAAGTCAATGGGCAGAGGTTGGAGGAGCAGGAAGCACTCATTAGAGACATGGACTACACTGGGGTCCCCTGGAGCCTGTGTTTGTTGAGCTTGAGGTGTGATTTTTAAATTGCATCTTTGATTTTGTAGGTGCCACTTTACACTTGCAACTACTCATGCCCACCATTTTAAACTGAAAAGGTATCTCACACTCAGGTTTTTCTTGTGGATGGTAAATCTCACACACAGAAATAGAGTGCAATTTAAGAGTAAATCTAAGAAAGAATATTGTTTTAACAAGTAGAGTTTCTTGTTAAAACCAATTTTTTTTTTCTCCGTACTCCCCCACTATCAGCAAGATATTGACATTTTCTTTCTTCAGGTTTACAGCTTGGGAAATCACCCTAGAGTGCTTGGAACTGTTTTCCAGCTGCCTTTCAGGGTCACAGTTTCTGCCACAATTGATAAGGGATTTGAGGAGTGAGAGAACCCATGACTGGGAAGCAGGGTTGTGATCTCTTCCACCAAGTGTTGCTGATGCTCTTCAATCCTGAGCTGCCTTCTTCAGATTTAAACTGACAGTGCTCAGGCTCTGAGGTGTGAGCTGCTTTTTGAAATAGAACCTTTTAAATTACAGGCATCCATCTATCAGACCTAACCGAATAACAGGGCACTTTTTGGTATTTTGAGCTCAAAAATTAATTGACTTACTTGATGGTGAATTATTTTATTTTGGGCACACACTGAGTGTTAGTTTCATTTTGAGTCTAATCGTCATCCATTTATCAAATGAGGTGTCATGTTGTGTTGGTTGTTGGAGTCACACAGATTTGAGAGCCAGACAGTTTTACTCTGGAAGCAGCTTACACCAGAGATGTTTTTTTCCTCAGTAGAAGTCATTCACACACTCTTATGAAAAATCTCGTTGGTAATCTAAGAAAAAAACATACTGTTCCTTATCTTGAACTAGCAATAATATAATCAAGCTGTTGAACATGACATCTGAGAGTTCTAAAGGTTTGGAATTATATGAAGAATGTGAGTGTTTATGCACACATAATTATAATTACAAAGGTGGATGACTTCAGGCCATGACTTCAGGCTAAATACCTTGAATTGAGAAGCCACATGACTTTTCACATTAATTTCCATTACTTTTTTCATCATGTCATATATATATATATATGTATCTGTAAGGAAATTCAGAGATCGACAGATCAGTCCCTTGTGAATATGGCTCAGTCTATACTGGACATAAAAGCTAGAGATTTTGAAAATCAAAAGAGTATCATGTGACTGTTAGAAGACTTAAATTAGCCCATTCCACACATACAGTTAGGGAGAAAGGTGCATGGATATGGGCAATAGCTGAGCATCTTATTTCAGAGTTCAATCATAACAGAAGAGGCCATCATGAAGCCTTAGAGACCTAACTTCAAAACAAAATTATTAATAGCCAAGAGGGGTAAAAGCTCTAGTCAGATTCGGAATCCAGTTCTAAATAGGATCTCCACTTCAAGAATGAATAATAGATGGAGTCCAACTGTTCTGTGGTTGAGCACAAATTAGCGATTCATTGATTGTAATCAAAAGCAGCTGCTTGTAATCAAAGCATAGGTTTTGATAGGTCATTATCAAGTGATATGCTAATTTTCTATGTATATAAAGAGCAGAGATAGAGCTTGTCAAGAAAGGTCTTGATGATGCAAAATACAGACTTTGTGAGAAGTTTACCTTGGTGTTTTCTTTCTTATCTGTCCTTTTTCTTGGACAGTATTTTCTGTCTCCAAAATTAGTTGGAGTTTTGAAACAGCTTTTTGGAAATGTCACCAACAGCTGGTTTGATTCAGCATAGGACAATAGTGCATTTATAGGAAGAAAGAAAGCCTTAGCCCTTCCTCTTATCTTTATTAACTCACAATGAATACTCTTTCCCATGGACATAAGTTTGTGAGACTAAATCTTGCTAAGTGCTTAGGCAAGTATTTTCAAATTCACCTGTTTTAATTTAAAAGACTTCAGTAAATGGCAATAGTTAGTCAGCAACGATTAGTTAATGGGAATTACAGCTATCCCAAAACTAAGAATCAGATAACTATTTAAATTCTTAAGTTTATATACACATTTGGAAATACCTTGCCCTCAGATCTCATAGTCTTGAAGTTAACTGGGGAAAGCTCCATGCTTTGCCATATATTTAATCACAAAACATCTTTGAAGTCCAGCATTTCTATGACATTCCTTCTTTTGAAAAAGAGATGTTATTTTGCCAGTTCATTGCTTAGAAGAGTTGTTAGTGTCAGGCAGGCATCTGGCTATCTTCTCTCTTGCTCTGCAGCACGCTTTTGAGCCTGAAGGACATTCTCTGGATTTGGGCTTCAGCTGTGGAACTGTAAGAGAGGATGTGGCAAAACCAAAAAAGGCAGTTGCAATTCCCTAGTCTAAATTCAAAACACAGTGGCCAATTCAATTGAAATTAGGCCAAGCTCAGTGTATTTCTAGAGGAGACCGTAATTGTCCCTTTTTACCATACATTTCATTTGCCATTTATCTTGGTGTTTGCAATCTGTAGTTATTGTTCACTCCCTAGCTGCTTTTAGGTGCTCAAGAGTAGTTTTCCCTATCAATGCAACAGAATTTTTCTGTTTCAATACAGGCAGAAAGTAACTTTTTTGAGCCTCAAACTTTGATGCTATAAACCATTCCTTGTATCATTTACAGTCAGTCTTTCTGTGGTTGCTCTTTAAATCAATTTGGAAAGTAAAGCTGCTACACCTCTGTCACAAAACTGTCAATCTTAGCTAGCGACCACTGGAGAAGTGTTAGAATAGTATGAAAAAGATAGTAAACAGACAACTCTCAGGCATGGTCTTGCCCCTCAGACTGGCTTATAAAGTGTGCTGCTTGTAGCAGCACTGACAACTTGTTAGTCTTCTACTTTTGAACCACTGTTCTTTGTAACTGGTGTGCTTTTTACATTGGGATTCCTTCCACTGAAGTGCTTCTGATATCAAGACATGGCTGCAGAGGGATGGCTGCTGTAAGGAAGAATTCCAGCACTCTAGCACTGGCATGTAACTACAAGGTGCATGCCTGACCTCTGAGACTAGATTTGAAGATTTAGTAGTTGAAAGTTCCTAAGGAGGGAAGCTCTGCCCTTGTAATTGTGGGATTTTACATCCAGGATATTGAAAAGCCTGTGCTGTAGTTGTAAAGGGGACCAGTGACTCAGGCACTGGTATTGTCGTGTGAGGATGACACCAGCATCCCACATCACCTACAGGGATCCATCCACTGCCCCTTTCCAGCCCCTCCGTGGAGGAATATCATCACATCTTCCTTGTGGGTAAACACCCCTATGGTTCTGTAAATAGTCCAACTAATGTCATGAGCTTTTCTAGCTTATCCTGTTTTTCCCCTGAAAACGTCCCAGTCTTGGAATAATTTTCACTCATCAACATGTGCTTATAAAGCAAGCAGAGCTCAGATTATGCCATGGTTTCCAAATGAAAAATCACGGGGAAACAACGGATTCTTTTCTTTTCATGGGGTTTGTAAGTAAGACAAGAAATGTGGACAAAAACAGGGAAAATTTGCCACAGGCTGGGTGGGGTGTTGTTTTTTTTTCATTTTCCCTTTTAGAGATGGGGAATAGTTTTCCTCAGTGAGACAATTTAAGGTGAGTCTTGTTGCTAAACTATGGATGTATTAAAATAATCCACTCACTTTTATAATGTCTGAATTTAGTCCAAAATATTTATAAATGTAGATGGACAGAAAACGGCAATGTCACAGAAATAAATGAAATCTCAGAAAACTAATTGTCTTTTTCTTTTTGCTGAGCATATTCTTGGTCTTCATCAGAAATATGGCATGATTTAAGGGAAAGTTACTTGTTTACATTGTTTCTAAGAGCTTAGAAATATCTATATGCAATTTATACTGTATTTTTAGAATAGCTGTTGTGTGAGTATTTCAGTTTTGGACAGTGTGGATGGGGACAGTTTTGATTTAATTTAATATTTATTTTCCAAAGTGAACCAGTAAACATTAAAATATTTTTTCATTATCCTTTTTCAAAGTAGAAAAATGCTTGATGTAATTATTCTCTATTCTTAAATTATCTCCCCACTATTTCACACTTTTTACTCTCTCAGAGAGAGTTAGGGTCCTGATTGTCCAACTGTGAAAATTAGATGGTCTATTTCCTTCCATCCTATGCTTCAGAGATTAATACAGACAAAACAGAGCCACCATTTAGTCAAACTTTTTAAAGTTTTTTTTGAAAGAGAAGAATTAATTTTGCTAATCCAAAGTCCAGGGAACAGGCCAGGCAGAGCAGAGGGATGGAGAGAGAGAATGAAGCCTTTCTTGCTGAGATGTGAGGAACAGATCTGGAAACACTGGAAATAGTGTACTCCAACTTTCACTTCAGCAGGAGTCACATCCTAAATTTTCCTCTCCTGAAAGGCCCTGATGGCAGCCAGCCTGGATGCTCAGTGCTTTGCCATGGTCAAAGTGGGCAGAAGAACCAAAGTACTTCTGTAATCTCTGGCAGTGGTTGACTTAGCTGGCTTTGACTGTGAAACAAAAATGCACTCACATAAAGAATAAACAAGAAACATAAATTAAACTTTTAAATAACATTACCTTTCTTTCTTACAAATGTTTCCTTTGAAAAAAAAAAGAAGATGTATAATACCATCTCACTTATTTTTCCAGTCTCAGCCTCGAGCCATTATAATTGCTGGAGCGAAGGTAAACAGCAAGCCAAACCAAGCCACGCATTTTGGCTCCCTGTTCTGCTGACTGATCTATTGTTATTTGAAGTGTTGCATACCTCATTATCTGCAGTTAATAAAGTAGTATTGTGGGCAGATCTGCAGTGCTCTCAGATCTATGGAGCAGGTTAGAAAGTGGACTAGCACTTAAAGGTTGTGAAGCAGAGAAAATGATCTGCAAAATACACAGTGAATAACAATGCATGCCTTCCATCATTGTGTTGCCCCCTGTTTTCTGCTCTTAACCACAGTCAAAACAGTCCATTCTCCTTTTTTTTTTATCTATACATATTCACCTTGATGTATTTCTTCATCTATTTGTGGGATTGTATTCAAATATTCACACTGGGACCACAAGGCTAAAGTATAATTTTCATTTTCTAGGTGAAAATGTCTTTGCAAAGAAGGAGTAAAACATTTCTTATCAAACTGGAATTTGATAAAAAGTATGCTACAGGACATGGCATTTCTTTAATTGTTAGAAAAATCAAAATTTGAATGATTTTCACGCAACACTTCAAGTGGAGGGGTTTCATGAAAAGGTTGCAATACAAATTTCAGAGCTCTCCACATCTTTAAAAGAAATGTTTTAAGAAAGTAGAACAAACAAATAAGCCCAAGATAACTTTGGTTCATAGGATCTCATGTCTACTGCTGCTGTGGCCAATGTTAATTACCAGAAGACCAATAACAAGGTCGGGTGTGCTGGAAGAGTTATTTGCCTCCTTGGCCACTTCACTTATAAATATTCCTGTCAGGATGTTATATACTTTCACAGCTTCTGCATGCACACAGGTGCAGAGTGGGACAGGGACAGTCCTGCAGCAGATGTCAGAAGCACTGAGATGCTTGCAAGCTCTGTCCCCTGGCAGCACTGTGACCCTCATTTCAGGCTTTGACGTCGTCTGCCAGGCTCATTAGTACAGTAGATGAGGGGAGCTTTGCCTCCATTTTTATTCCCCTTTGAGGGACACATTTGTCCATCCTATGCATCCTGCATGCTCACTGAGAAGTAAGCTCCAGCAAGTCCAGGAATTTTCAGACTTAGGACAATCAAAACATGTCTAAAAGGAGCAAGTTCATACATGCTAGAAGCAATCCAAGTTTTTGAAACTTTGAAGGGTTTGTAGCTCACCAAAAATGTTCTGGACATCCAGGTCAAAAAGTTTGAAGGCACCAGCTGGATACAGAAGCTTAAAATGGGCAAAAGGGATACTAGAAAGAAAGAGGAGTATGTGTGAAACAAATATGTAAAAATGCTCTCAACCATTTCTTTATTTACAGGAATATGAGCTTTAGCTAGTGATTTTGCTTCTTGTTTGTCCTACAGGCCTCCTTTATGGAGGAAAAAAAAAAGTGAGTAAAGCATAGGCAATCAATTAAACAGAACTAAATTAAAGTTGTTGACAAAAAATCATAATGTGCATTTGATTATTCAGCTTCGATGAAACAAATATTTCAGACAGCATTCAAGCTTCCATTGTTTTTATGGCCAGTATGTTTGCTGCCATGAACTCAATCACAGCACAATAGGAGGTGAGACTAAATGGTTTGACACATAACAAGTAATCATGATAAAAGAATTGACACTCTATGCAGTGCAGAGGCTGTTACATTTTTAAATGCAAAGTTAATTTCAAGATTGATTGAAGTCTTCTGGCTTTCTTCTAGCAATGGAATTAGGGTATTATTGTGGGCCTTCTGCAGCTCTTTGTCTAGTGTGTGGCATCTGCAGTGAGTTCAGCAGTGTTTAAAAATGCATTTAGATTTGAGCTTTAGAATAACCTTTGTGAGTACTTTTCCCCCTTGAAACTTCACAACGAATTTGATATGGGAGATGGAGGAGGAAAAGGAGGAGGAGTTGGCATTAGAGCTTCACAGGATACTGAAGGATTCTGTTTACCCAGAGCCCAGGTAAATTGCTGGAGATTTAGCACACAGCTCATGCCATTTGTCTGAGCATGACCTTGAGAGGACACCTTCTTTCTGGTTTGAGGGGGGTAATTTTGTTCCATGCACTTGTCAATCTTGTGGCTATTTCTCCAAAAGCAAGCAAGCGTACTGAAGGAAATGTGTGACAGTACTGAGAGGTGTCCCACAAAAGTGTAAGGGTTGATTATTAATTAAGCTGAGGCTGCATCCAAAGCTACACTGCTACAGTACAAAGTTATTTCTGTTGTTTTTTCTGGTGGGTTGTGAGTGCTGGGCTAGCAGGGTTCAGATCTTACACAGAGGGTTATTTGCAAACAAAAGCAATCATCTATACATGACACTCCACACTGCATTTGCAAGTCCTCTTGCTAAAGGCAGTGATGAATTCATGCTTTCTGGAGGGCTGTCTTGGAACAGAGCTGTGCTAATCAAGATGATTTTTTTGGCTCTTGGGTATTCCTGTGGTCTTAACTAAATCAGACTTTAGGGCACTTCTTTCTAATTGCTTCCCTAGCATTGATTTACAGCCACAAATGAAAATGGTCTGCCCTAATTCCTATGTTGAATATCAACAGGTTGTGAAGTGTTTGTGTGAGAGAGGGAGCTGGCATTGTCTGGATGGTTGGTGCTGGCAGGAGATTAGCTGGAGGCTGCTGGGGCACAGCAACAAGGGAAGTCCCCTGTCATTGTGCTTGTATGCAAATGCTCTTGTTCATTACCTTAACTCTAGCAGTGCAATTAAAAATAAGAATAAAGAGTGTCACAATAAATAGTCTAAAATCGTGAGTACATCCTAAATAGTACATCCTAAAATAGTACATCCTAAATCTGCTAACCCTTAATGAAAGCTCAGATTAGCCAAAATCTGCTAATGTTTATTCATGCTGGGAGAACAACTCCTCCGAATTTCAGTAATTTTCCCAAATTCAATATTTGCTTCAGTTGGACTATAACAGTGCTACATGGACGTATGAAGCTCTTACAATTTCAGTGATGTGACCAACCAAAGTTTTAAGATCTGTCTGGCTTAGTTTGACCACAAGTCCTGAGAAACAAGCAGTGGGAAGCTGAGAATTGAGCACTGGGAAGGCTCAGGGCAGATCAGGAAACCACCAGATCTACACCCTTATTGCAAGGAGTGCTTCTGCTGGTAATTAAGATTTTTGTAGGTGTAATCAACAGTCAGGTGTTCTTCACGTGACTTCCAGTTTGCCAGGAGGCAGGACATGGATGTGGATGTTTACTGTAGAACAAGTGCATGGCAGCCTGGCATGTAGGGAGGTGAGCTGAGGTCCCAGCCAGGCTTTTCTGCATGTTTTACCCAGACCAAATTATAATAAAAATAAAATAAATGCAGTTATAAAACAGTCAGAATTTTACTTTCCAAGTTCAGTAAAAAAAACTAGA
Source organism: Climacteris rufus (assembly GCA_013398175.1). NCBI lineage: Eukaryota > Metazoa > Chordata > Aves > Passeriformes > Climacteridae > Climacteris > Climacteris rufus. The sequence continues at coordinate 551,416 of VZRZ01007791.1, read as the reverse complement.
ATTAATACTTAGGTTTATGCACCACACATGTTACACTTCATGGGACTAGTCAAAAATTTTCATTTTAAATTGTTTTTAAAATGGGTTTAAACATTTTATAGTGGAAGACAGTTTCAAATACTTGTTTGAATTCAAGATTTTTTTTAAAAAATCAGCTTTGTAATGTTGAGATGCATAGTTGGGTATGTTTTCGTAACTGCACAAACATTTTGTTCTGAAATTTTAAAATAAGTCTATTTTAGATCTTTAAAATCACCAAAACAGCAATGAATCATTGTACCTTATTTAAATAAAGTGTTTACCGTGATTCAAATAATTTATTAAAATTTGCTATAGGGCAAAATGCAGATTATTTTGTTTGAGTTAATGAATACAATTTGATTTTTGAAACCCCTTAATTTTCCACAAAGCAAGGACTGTTTCCAGATCTTTTCTGCTGTTTTGTGTGTTCCATCATGAAGAATCAAGTACTGAAAAGAGTTAAAGCAATTTAGGGCTCTATCTTCTTTCTCACTAATGGCATCTTCACTGCAAATCAAGCCTGAACACCGTGTGAGTCACCCTACTCCTAAATTTCCTTTAGAAATTCAGTAATGCTGAAGTGAAACCTGCAACTTACTAATGACTTTAATGAGTAGTATTGCAGCCTAACTAACCAGGCCAGTGAGGTGTTGTCATAAGCACTATCTTATGCTTAGTTCAGCAGTAATAATCTCAATTTTATATAGATGACTCTATTGTGTTCATAAAGACAGCTCTAAGTCTTCCCAATCTGGCGATCTGTATTTAGTAGTTTGAAGCTATTTCAATTTTATCTGTTGCTTTTGAATTACTTTTATACAATTATCTCTCCCTGTGAAAACTCTTTTCTGTGTTCATTGAACATTGAAGAGTAATATGTTTCCATTTGAAAAGTCTTAGCATGTCAGATTAAAATAGATTAATTAATTACTGTTTTTCCCCATAATTAATTTAATTTACCTGCCTCTGTATAGATCTCTGTCTTTATTGTACCACTTGGATTTAATTCTGGGGAATAAATAACACCAAAAGATTTAAGACATTTAATGCATAGGGAGAAATGGCAGCACTGTCTACCATTGTGATGGTAACACCCAGAATAACATAATCTTTGCAGTTTTTGTATAAACAAACAATCTTTAACTTCTTTAACCTAAATTCTTCCCTGCAAAGAATTTTTTAGGCTAAATTTCATCAATGATTAGTTAATCTATTTGAGTGATCATAGAATCATAGAGCAGCTCAGATTGGAAGGGACCTCGAAAGATCATCTGGTCTGTCCTTTCATGGGAAAAGGAGCCTATCTGAGATTATCTGGCACCCTGTCCAATCACATATTGAAAACCTCCAGTGATGGAGACTCCACCATGTCACTGGGGAGGTTGTTCCACTCGATGCTTGTTCTTACTGCAAAAAATTTCTTTCTTATATTGACATGAATCCTTTCCCCCTGCAACTTGTACCCATTGCCATTTGTCTTCTCCATGTGGGCCAATGTGAAGAGAGAGACTCCATCCTCTTTCTGCCCTTTAAGTACTGGAATACTGTGACAAGGTGCTCCCTGAGCCTTTTCTTCAGGGACATAAGACCTATCCTCCTTAAATCTTTCCACATAGGGCAGGTTCTCCAGACTTTTGATCACCTGTGTGACCCTCCATTGGACTATTTCCAGTCTGACTGGGTCTTTCTTGAACTGTGGGGACTGGAATGGGGCTGTGCTCCAGGTGCAGCCTTCAAGCACTGAGCACAGTGGGATGATCACAGCTCTATCTCTGTTAATATTGCCCTGCAGTTGCAGCTCAAGATCTCATTTGCCTTTGTTGCTGCCTCCTGGTCAGTGTGTGATCCACCAGGATGTCCAGTCTCCTCCAGCAAGGCTGCTCCCCAGCCCCACAAATCCTAATCTGTGCTGAGCTCATTGCTTATGTCTCCCTAAGTGCAAGACTTTGCACTTTTCTTTGTTAAGCTTCGTGTTGTTCTCCCTCGCCCACTCACCCAGCCCTGTCCAGGGCTGTCTGTAAGGTGGCTCATCCTTCAGTCATGTTCATCTCACCTCCTGGGTTTGTGTCACCACCAAATCTGGTGGTTGTGCTTTCAATCCCATCCTTCAGGTCACTCATGAAGATGTTGAACAGCATGGGGCCCAGTATCAATCCCTAGGGACCCCTCTGGGACAGGCTGGTACTTTCCAAGGATTAACTGAGAAGGTTACAGGACAGTTAGCACAACTGAGCAAACCAAAAGCATGTTCAGTTCCTTCACAGCAGTCATTTCCACAAGCATTTTCACTTCATGGATAATGCAGGTTACCTTCTCTCACTTTATCCCCAAGGCATAGTGCAAGAACTAAATAGTAAAGATAAAATATTCAGCAGTTGCTCGTTCAGAGAACACCAGCTGAGGACTTTGTGAAAAAGGGGTTTGTGATCATATAATTAACGACAGGAGCAAAATAAATATTTATGACCTAGACACATTTTGGTTTTTCCTAATTTTTGAGCACTTGTCACTGTAGTCTTAATATTTAAAACATTTCTTCTGCATGTGTAGCATGTCAGTCAGTGTGGGCAACTGAAGGCACAACTGGCTCCCCAGCCTTCTGCTTCCAAAAGCCTACCTGGCTTTTGGGCACCAAGTAACAGCCAAAAAAGCCTTTTTGCCTCTCGAACAGAGAAGATAGTCCATGAGGACTATCCTTCCTGATGGAAGGCAGAGGGAGGGGTTTTGTGTGTTTTTTTCCCTGTGATCAAATTCACAAAAAGAGTTTGGCCTCTTCCCACTCTCATGCAAATTATTTTACAGATGTAGGTGATGTTAATTCAGAAATCAGAATTGAAGGGGACTAACTAAAGCATTTAGAAAGGAAATTTGGGATGGCTGTCCCCAGATTAATTTTAATTAATAAACTGAATGGCTTTAAATATCCAATAAATATAATTTCAGATCTTAAGTATTCTGGCTCCCTTTATTTGGGCTTGCACATCCTCTACACAGTGGTTATTTCAGTTGTAGTAAAGGCAAAGTATTAGAAACAGAAAACATGCAAATAAAATGCCTGTATGTCCTTCACAAACTGTCTGTGCAGCCTGTAATTTCTAGGGCAAAGGTTTGATGTCTAATGCTTCAAGTGAAGTTTGAAACTGAAACAAACCCTGGCTCCTGTGGAGAAGAAAATGTGTTGAAGAAGTATGTCCTTTTTAATCAGAGCACCTAAGAAAAGTGTTAGATCTAAAATATAAAGGTTTTGTCAGAACAGGCTTCTATAAAAATCCAAGCTAGAGAAATGTTTCTGCATTTTTAAAATAAGATTTTCATTGAAAAATAAGATTTTCAAGGTCTCTTTCTCAATGCTACCAACCTGGACAGAGTAGTAAGGAGCCAGGAAGCCAAGATGGCTTAAATGTGACAAAATAAAAAATATGATAGATTAATTGTTTAACTAAAGATAAGAGAAATGCAGGCTCACAATATATACCCAAATAATTATTTTTAAGTTCTCTTATAAAAATGTTTTATTGTTAAATAGTTTCGTTGCATTTTATTTAGAAACTTTACTTAGTTTCTGTGATTGTTACAGCACTTTCAGTATCTCCATCCCTCTGTAAAACTGTAGAAAAAAGATGAATAAAAAATTGTCAATAATTGCTAGAGGCAGATCTCCAAACAGAGCATCCACAATCAACTTTCTGCTATGTCATTGGATTGTTCTGTTGAAATAAACATCAGGAGGGCTTTTTTGGAGGATTAAATGTTTTTAAGCAAGGACTATTTCAAGATAAAATCTTGTAAAATATATTAGAACTTTCCTATATACATGTGATTGTGAGTGTGTGTGCAAGAGTGTACATACATATATAAAGTCTTCTGAGAAGACATCACCTCATTAACACTCTTAAATCCTGGAGATGAACACATGCTACTGTTGTACATTTATCTAAAAGAAAAAATTTATAATATTGTACCAACCTCCACTAAAAAAGGGATTAAGATTAGAAGCAGTAGCCATGGAAGTTACAGTGAATTTTCCAACGTTTTCAGTGTCAAGTATGGCTGTGCCCAAGACAATATTATGCATTTGTAAAAGTTTGGATCATATATGGCATCATATAGAAACATGGGAAAAAAATAAAAGGAAAAAATAATGTTTACCTATGTATGAATGTTTGGTTTCAGTCTTTGAGCTTCCTTGAACTCATGGCTGCTGAGAGTTAGTAATTTTGTCAGCAGTTTCATTATTTGATGCCTAAAGGTAGGCAATTACATTTTGTATTTGAGTTTCAAATATCCTCTGAAAATCAAGTGATTCATTTAAGTGTTTTGCTCTGAACTTAGCCCAATTTCTGTTACTCATGCTGGAAGATATTGGCTAGCATTCTTCAAAAGTTTGTCTTAGAATTAATAGGCATATGCAAACACATATTTTGATCTGCTCAGTTTTTGTGTTCCTGCTTCTTTTAATAGGTGCTCAAACATCACATACAAACTTTTGTCCATCTCCTTCTCCACAGGACTGTATTTATAAATGGTTTCACCTTTAATATGTCCCTGCTTTCCTATTTTAGAGAACAGAAATGACTTATCAGCCTGGTAGCAGATCCCTATTTTGTCTGCCTCCCACAATCCATCAGGAGAGGGTTAAGAAAAGGACCAGTTATCTCATAGCAGTCAAATTCTTTGTACATCATTGAGTTTTACATTGAACATCTCTGTGTGCTGTCAGCTGCAGAGAAAGAAGATTACACTGTGTGTCTGCTACATGAATACCCTGTAAATACTGCTTCGGTGCAAAAGGCAGATTTCTAATCAGCTATGAAATAAACAGAACCCGCTGGTCATTGTAGCATTCAAATAGCCAAATGTGGTTGCTTTAATGCCCAACAGCAATTTACTTAATGTATTAAGAGAAAGCTAATAGCACAACAGCCAAAATATCCAAAGGAGTAAAACAAACCCCACAAATAGGAGAGGTTATGAAAACCTTTAATAGTGGTCCTTCATACTGGGCTGCTCACCAGAATTTACAGTGAAAACAGTTCTGTTTTGACTCTATAAATGGTTTTGAATTGCTGAACCCCAAGTTGGGGATGCAAAAAAGTAACCATTCTTGAATTTATGTTGTCACTTAAAGCATGTCTGTATACAGGAATGCATAAGACTAGTACATTCCAGAGGAGGAAATAATCTAAATTAGAGCAGTGAAGTTTTCTTGTGGGATGCTCTTGTATGTTCTGAGAAATGACACATATCTTTATGAAGTGATGCAACACTTACAAAGTCACAGCAAATGTGCAGATTGCTCATTCTGCTGCTGGTGGGGGTCACAATAGTATAGCCTGCATGGGGCTTTGTTTTCACAGCCAGACACAGAAACAAATATAAACTTCATAATTAGGGCATAACCCAAATCCCAGGCTCTTAAAAACCTCTATTTAACTCTGCTGTTTATTATGTTTCCCTAAGGACTCAATACTGATCGATAGCTGAAATTTGAATGCTGGCCATAGGGGGCTTTTACAAATAATGGCCCTTGTAAAGTCCGTAGTGCAGCAAACAACCCTGGTACTACACATTGGCATTTAAGAGATTCCTACATCTAGAATGTGCCCCATTCTTGTGGTACTTGTAAGTATTATGATTTAAAAAATGGCGTAGACCCTTGATAAGAGGCTGGGGAAAGACTGTTTTAAATGTCAGAGAGAAAATATCAGCTTCTATATAAAGTGATCGGGTTTTGTAAGTGATATGATATAGCAGAGAGGCAACCATCATGATGGGTTTATGTCATCTCAGTTTAATGCAAAGAAAATTCTGCACATGAGTAGTGATTCTTTGATAGTTTTTTATTATTTCTTCAGTTTTCATTTCAATGCAGGGAGAATCTTCAAACTTTTCATGTATTTTGGTTGCCCTCCATCTCTTATGCAACGTTGGAAGCATCAAAAGGGTCTGCTCAAAAATGGGAATGTTATCCTGGCTAGTGAGTGCAATGCTTTATTTTGGGGCACAGGGATTTTTGTTCACTTCTCGGCTTTGTTACTGGCCTGCTTGTGACCACATGACAAGAATGCAGCTGCATGTGGCTGCATCCTTGGTGAAAACAATATGTCTAGGTCAATGTCTTTAAATTAAATGGCTGGAAAATGCAGGTTAGTTATCATGGTTTAGATTATAATCCAGATACTTTAAAGAATGAAAATTACAAAGGCTAAGGACTCTAAAAAATATTGTATTTTTCTTAGGTATGCAGTTTCTCCCATTGTTACCAATTAGAATTCTATATATACTTTCAAAATTGGACTTAAATCTTGGGCATGGCATTCTATTCCAGCTTAGCCTATAAAGAAAAAAAATGGCTTTGAACTCTTCACCAGGACATTTTAAGAAGGAAAGAAGGAAAAAATTCTTTCATTCTTGATATCTGGCATCCATTATTTTTTGTCTGAGCTTTGAATTACTGTTGTTGGGTTGGGGTTTTTTATTTATCTTTTAATGAAAGTGTTGTGGGGGGAAAAAGGAGTCCTTTCTAGTACATGACATAAAAGAAATAATAAGTGAAACAAAATAGCTGGAAGAAATGAAAACTCTTTTAGTCTTAAATTTCTCTGGCTTTCGTTTTCCATCAGGGCAAGTCTCAAGCCTAGCCTCAGCAATGGCAGTCACATTAGAATTTGCTTTTCCTAAATCCATTTGTGAAAACCCTTGTTTCTTCAATTAGTGTAGAATTAAACTACACCGTTTTCTTCTACACTTACTAATTTTTTTTCTTCTAGAGCTGTTTGTTAGAGGCTGAGGTCTTAGATTTGCCAAGCAAACCTTTTCTCAGACAACAATATACACTGACTGGATTCCAATAAATATTCGGGGTTTCATGTGAAAAATTATTTACAATTTATTTTTTCTGTTCAGGTTAATAAAAAAAAGCATAGATTTTAAATAATACGTAGCCTCTGATCGTGGGACTGACTTTGCAATGTATGCTGGCTCCAGGCTTGGAGCCAGCTGCAGGTCTGGAGCCTTGTTTTGTATTTTCAGAACAGTAAGCATCCCATTTTCCACAGTGGCATATAGGAACACTGGTTCCTTAGCTTTGGTCTGTTCAACCACAGATAAGCGAGTCATTCCAACTTAAACTAATAAGAACTTGAATTGTTGCCAAAAGATGTGTTAAAAGTACAATAGCAAGTCTAAAAATCAAAATACATCATTCATTCCCTCTGGAATGGATTCCTGATGCTCAAAGGCTTCATTTCAATCCCAAAGTAAATATGAGCAACTTTGAATAGATGTGTACCATCTTTTGAAGTTATTTTTATTTTAAAAAAAGAAGGAAACTTTTCTTACTATGCTGTATCCTCAAATCTTATTAATCAATAAAGCCTCAAAGTGGCAAGTCAGTCACATCCTCCTGCTAGGGTAAATGATGGTTTAAACCATTTCTAAAAATTGCTTCCTTTTTTCCTCTCTTCTCCATCATAACATTTGTTTTGTTACAGGCTGCAAATGTGCTTTTCTGACTGCACTTTGTCACCCACAGATTCCACTGCACAGTGGGTGGAGAGCTGGGGATTTGTGTTCTGTTTTCATGCCGAGCTGTGCATTAAAAAATGTGCTGCTGCTGTTGTATTGTGAGCGGAACATCTTACCCAAACAGATAAATGAAAGTCTTTCCAGTCTAAATAAAACTAAATAAACCAACTTGATTACTTTCTCTTCAGAAAATAAGAACACAAAGGAACAAAAAAGAAGAAAAAAATGGCGAAAAGCTTGAATGTATGATGATATCTATGCATGTGTATTTGGTTATGGTTCCATTTACAACAAACTAAAGACTTGTGCTTTAATGAGGAGACAAGAGGCATCAATGGTGCCCCCTGTTATTAGTTCAACTTTTCATTATGAGTATTCCTGACCTGTATAATGAAATCAGATTATGTGTGAAAAATGAAGCAGTGCTGTACTGAAATGCAGTGTGAAGGTCAAATGTGGATTTGTAGCTGTGGGAGACAACTGTAGCTGTGAGAGACAACTCTTTTTCAAATAGAGAGAGCAAAACATTTCTGATTCTGAAATACTATTCAAGAGGGACATAAAAGGAACAAGGAAAGAGAGGTATGGCTTCAACACCCAAAAGGAGAAGGAGCTGAAAAATGCCATTTCCTAAGACAACCTATGACACAGAACTTGATTCCAGTCACTAACTCTTCTTTTGTTTTGTTTTGTGTACACAGGGAATTACAATACTCATCAAGGGTCTGGGTCAGGCCCCAAGTGTTGTGAATGAAAACACATCCACTGCCTGTAGTGGTAGCTCATCATTCAGGGCTTCCAGTGGTTCATGCTTATTTATAAGCAGATTGTTCCTGGATTCATTTGTATTATTTAAAGGTGAAAAATGTCACACTGATGCTTAGGAAATTAAGTTATATGACAATATTTGCTCTGCATTTAAATGTTTAAATTCTGTGTGGTGCACTTTAAGTGAAACACAGACATTCTGAGAATGATTATGGAATTAATCAGAGGCCCTCTATGTGATGGGTATGGATTTAATACATTTAAAACAGGGTTTTGAGAGTTCACTTTTTCTTTATTTTCCAAATTTTTAATTTTGCAAGAGGGCAAGAAACATCGAAAAATCCCTGATTTTAATATTGTTGAATGTAGTTGAAAAGAGCAAAGTCCATAAAGAACAAAATGTATTTCTAAATAACTATTTCAGGATGAAAATGTTTAGTATATGCAAGTGTTACCAAGAATTATCTAGCTTGCTGTAGCAAATAGTCACCCTCTGTGAAATTGATGCTTCTATTAAAAAAAACCCAAAAGCCTGCATTCTAAATGCACTCCCAATAAAGACTGCAAGTCTGTTCAAATTTTGAGAAAAGAATAAAATAGTTCAGAAATAATTCCAAAAGGATGGAACAAGCAAGACACAAACTGAAAGCTCTGGTTCTGGGAAAGTGTATCTTGCAGACCATGAGGAACAAGGTTTCAGATACATACCTAGGTCCTGGATTGTCCTTTGTTTGTAAACCCCAGGAAAGGTCAATCCCCATTTTGATCTTTGAAAGAGCAAGATAACTCCTATCCCTCTGCCAGCCCAGGCTTTGCTTCAGTTCACCCTCTCTGCCCCCAGCTTTTCACTTTGGAAACTTCCATAGGGCTGCCAACCTTTTTCCAACTGCTACTCATTACAAGCTTGTATTGGGATATCCCAGCATCAGTGGGAGAACATATCCCACAAAATCTTGAAGTTTCATCTATTTTCCATCACAGTCAGAAAAATATGACTCTTAGAAGGGGCTGTAAATTCTGGTAAGGCATCAATGACTGAAGTATTTTATTTTTGCTGGCATCGATGTCTCCATTTATTTCATATTTTCAACAGAATATCTTAACTGCTTCTCTTGCACTCTAACAAACTAATCTTTTTCCATTCATTAGTGGTTTATTATATTTTGCAGAAGCAGGTATGAGAGTACAAGACGATTTCCTATTTACTGTTGTGTGTTGTTAAACCGATGCTGACTTTAAGTGAGAATTAGTCTTTGTCTCTCCAGCTTCCATATTAGTACATTATGAGGAACTTTGATATCTTTTAGATAACAGGAAATGTACACAAGTGAGTTTTATTATGCAAATTAGCATAATAGATCCTAAAAATGTTTTCACACAATCCCACACAATTTCATGTTTTAATGTGAAGAACTTGTAACTTGCCAGCACTAAAAAAAATAATTTGCTGAGCTGCCTCTTTAGGACAGCTCTGTATTACTGATATAATAATTTTTAGTCTATAAATACAAATCTATATATATAAAGAAATATCTATGTCACTGTATATCACTGAAGCAGTGACATCTCTTTATTGAAATTCTTGGTTTAAAAAGGTGTTCCAGTTTTTAATCTGAGATAAGATCAAAATAAAAAAATGCAATAGGGAAATGATTACTACTCTTGATCATGTTTCTGCCCTCAGAGTAAATCAAAACACAGTTTACTAGAGAAAGATGAATTCCATGGATTTGAGGATATTAGGAGCTTTACCAATTTTTTAATTAAAGTATAGGGAGTCACACTTAAAGATTGAGGAAATAGTGGGAGAAAAGGGGTGTAAGCCACTCCATTCCATGCAGCTCACTCTTCTCCATGGAGGAATGCTGGTTTCCAGCAAAGACTTTGCTTATACAAAATCTTGTCTGTTCCTGACCTGAGCTTGTCAGTTTGGTCTGAAATAGAAGACACTTTATCAGAATGCCTGATTAACTGTATCTCATAATGTCTGAGGCAGCTGTAGACTTCAGTTAGCTGTCACTTATCCAAGTTTACCCAAAACTGAATAGCAAGTCCTCTGGCAACTAATCCTTTATTATATTAGCTCAAAATGAAACACTGCTGAAGAAAAGACCTGAAATTTGTCTCACTCTGGCAAAGGTATAATTAGCTGTTTTATTTGTTTGCAGGCTATCCATGTTGTGTTGTATACTTTACTAAAAAGATGAATTGCAAGCCAGAGGTCTTCGTCTTGGCTCTTATCTCTCCTAGAAGAGAGATCCTATTTCCCTTTCCACTGCAGAACTGAGGACACCATCTCAGAGAGCCTTTGGGTGAAGCATGTGGGCTCAGGGGCTGCAAACAGGGGTCTACATTGCAAGAGTAAGGAAGGAGAGATGCTTGGGATGAGCAGGAGACCTGCCTGCTGCAGAGGCACTCAGCCTACAGAGACTTTCCCACGTGTCCAGAGCTGAGTGTCAGGGATGGGTTGACCCAGTAAGGCAGTAAAAGTCTCACTTTCCAAAAGTCTTAGTTTCACCATTCCTGAGTTTTCACTACATGATGAGTAGTTGGTGCATTGAAGGTTAGTGTTTTGGGATGTCACAGAAATCAGTCTTGAAGTATTGGAACCTTTAGCCACCAGTGCTCGTCTTGGTGGACAGGTGGTTCCTTTCCTCACAAGGCTCTGGCTTCCCAGGTATGCCATGACTTTCACCTGCAGAGTGAAGTTATAAGTCAAAACCACCTAGCTCAGAGGTGCAACAGTTTTCCTCTTGCAGCAAGAGCTGATAAGGTACCTCTGGGCAGCTTCCTTCACATATTACCTTGTTGACTTGATTCTGGGTTCGTGTCCCAGGTCAGGCTGGAGGGACATTCCAGCTCAGAAGGCACAGGGATGTCACAGGCCTTGGAAGCCCTGGACTCTGGTGTAAGAGCAGCAGATACAGCAAGCTAGAGGTTGATGACTTGTATTTGAGAACCAGATGGTCCACACTGGAGCTGACTCTGTACTTAGCATCTCATGAGGCTTTCTCAAGGCATATGGAATGACTATATTTTAGTACTTGTATTATTTTTTTTTACAAGAACTGACTGAGAAGCCCGTGGATGGGTCCTTTTTGTCTAGAAAGCAGCCCGGTTGTCTCCATTTCATTGATTCATACTCAACAGTGCAAGGCCTACAGTCACTGAGTCTGGGCAGTGCTTCCAAAGGCTGACCCATATTGTCACTGCCATAGCATTGGCAGACCTAATAGGTAAAGTTTAGGTCCACCTAATCTGGCCTTTTTGGGATTGTGTAACTTCAGGTCCATAGCTCTATGGAAGCTTCTGGGACTGAAAACTGCTAATCCTGTGTGACATGCTGGAGTATAATAGTTCTTTGTAAAGCCCTAGCCCAGTGCTTCTTGTAGAGTGACCATATGAGCGCAGTGTTGGGGAGGAAGAGGATTGTAGAGGGAAAGCTCTGTTTTGCTGAATGCAGAATCCTTATCTCAGAGAATTCATCTATTTCCACGTCAGAAACCAGAAAAATGCTTCTCCAATTTTTTTATCAGGCATCAGTTGGTCTTTAAATGATTATAAGCATGTTATGAAAATTGATCTGTGCTCAACTTGCTTTATAGTTGGAACTAAATCAGTATTGATTTTATATTTTTGTATTAAATTATATGTCACAGCTTTAAAGTGCCAAATGCATGAATAAACAGAAACCAATTTTAAAGCAGTTTGTTGCAAGTGTTCTTCCAGAAGGTGGCAGCTGGGGAACTCATACTACTGTGTGGTACATTGAGACTACTACAGTGTGAACCCTTTGTGTAGAGGAAATAAGACTATGACACAGCAGAAAGGGGAAACTACACCTCTACACACCACCACTCACATCATTAGGTTTGAACTGGGAGTTGTTGTCCTGAACACTTTTAATGGTATGAACTTCTTCTTCCACAAGACAAAAAAATCATAATCTTAAAGATATCTCTTTATTTTATCGCATATATATATAAATACACTTAAATATAAATGAAGTAAGCAAAAAGTCTCTGCAGAAGGAAGAGATGAGAAACAAAGTACAGTGGGGCAGGTCTAGGCGGCCAAAACCCATAGAGGAGGCTAATGTGCCTGATGGGTTTGGGTTGAAAGGCTCAGTGTAAGGCTGCAGAACTTCTGTCTCAGAGCCAAAAGATGCCTGGTGATCAAAAATTATCAGAACAAACTGGGAAATAAACATGGAGAGAGAGGGACACTGTGATGGTGGTAGATGCAAATTCCTGCAGAACTTCTAAAATGAGAAAGTTTTTTAGACTGATTCTTGAAACTATAGGAAAGTTTGTTTGAAGTGATGACATGGCATGTGTGAGAAGGTGGGTGGCAGCTCCCAAAAGTGAAAAGCTGGAGCTTGCTGAGGTCAGAAAGAATTTTGCAGCTGTTGAGACTGCAGGCAACTTGGTGATAACATAATGGGGTAGTCTGGCTTTTCCTTCTGGGCACCATTTTGAGTCAGCTGTGACACACGTGCAGCTTGACAGGGATGGCTGTTCTTTTCTGGAGCAACACCTGATCACGTTTTCTGAAGAACATCATTAAAAAAATTGAAAATGCAATTTCTTGTTGTTTATGGGGGTGAGGGAGGGTGAAGGCTATTATAAATAAAACAAAAACGTTGTTATTTCCAAAAGAGTGAACTATATATTTAGCAATTTAGGTTAAACGTCCTTCTAGGTCAGTTTCTTGAACACTTAAAACTACAAACAATTGAGGGTGTACCTGTTTCAGAATTATGAAAGGTCCAGCAGAACATTCTGTGCTTTGTGTCAAAAAGAGAAAAATACATTTCAATGGCCATTTCCCAGCCCTGGTGTCTGGAAATATGAAATACCAAGTTTTGACAGAAATTTTTAGTTAACTAAAAATGTCATGAATTTTTGTGCACTGAAAATCAGAAAATAGTCTTGCTTGCAATGAGCAGCTTTGATGTTACTGGACTATTAAAGTCAGTTTTGAGAACAGATTTTAGAAACGAAACTTTATTAGCAGACCTGCCAAATCAGCAGCACTAGTTTCAAATTCTGGTTGCGTTTGTGCTCCCGCTTTATTAAGAACAATTATAATTAACAGTTTCTGTGGGAGACTCTTCAATTTAGCTTTAAACCTTTACAGGAATCTCCAGAAAAGCACAACTGATCTCTGTTCTATGAAATTTAATTGGCTTTAACATGGTTCCTGCTAATAAAATAGAAAAGTAATGTATCAGTAGGTGTCCTCCCTTGTTGCTTTCTCCTATTACAGCGATCCCACATTGGGCTGTGAGAGCAATTTGATTCGCAAGTAAATCAGGAATGCTTTCTTAAAGGGCGGTTTGTGAGGCACAGCACTGCTGCAGAAAGTAGCTTTGATTAGTGAGTAGTTGACATCCTTCCCTGAAAAACCTCATGTTAGAGGGAGCATTTTACAGTATTTCAGGTGGAGAAATTAAAAGGCTATTGATCTCTTGTTCGTTAACGATCTTATTACACTTCTGCTACACTGGCTGCCTAATACCCTGTCAAAATTCACCCTCAGCTGCCTGTCATACAGCTGCATACTTTACAGCATCAGCCCTGTAGGGTAATATGACATTTTTTTTTACTTTCTGTCTTAAACTGTTGTGCAGTCTTGTCCTGTGATATTTACACTTATCTAGAAGCAGTTGCATATCAGCACTTAGTGAGAGACTCCCTAGACACACTTGAGTTGTACAAATGTTAAGGCCTCACACTTACGGTAAATATTCTGACACTCATACAGTATTAATAATGCAAATTCATAATATTTATAATATATCTCAGGGGAGAGGAAGGGAGGTTCACTTGAGTGTATTGCACATCATATCAAAAAGATTTGGAAACAGCTGCTTTTTTTCCTAGCTCATGGCAGCTGATGGATGCTGCTGCTCTTGGAGGCAGTGCTGTCTGACATGAGGTGTATGTGCTGCTAGGGAGCTACAGGACACAGGAGTCTCGTGGCACAGCCATTCTGTGTGATCCAACACAAGCACGAGTCATTAACTCTGCAAGAATAGCAGTTGCAGGAAAGCCAGCATACCCAGTGCCAAACCTGATGATGACGACTTTGCCCCTGGAAGTTCACTGGAAGAAAGTGGTTAGTGAGTCACACCTGTTGGAAAATACCGTGTCAGTCTTATTTTCCCAAGGAAGACAAATTACACTTCAATCAATGACAGGAAACATCAGTCAGTTTTGAGAGCAAAATCTTGGTGAACAGATGCCACATTTGTATTCTGATTTCTATTAGATGAGCTCAAACCTCAGCTCTGCTGCCTTTATGTTTTAAAAATAGCAAAGATATAGTGTCCAGTGAGAAGCCTCATCAAGAAATTAGGATTGGGGTGAATGGCAAAGATTGTAAATGGAGTTAGGAACTCAATCTTTTGAAAATCCTGTCCTAAGACAATATGAGGTTTCAGCTTCCAAAGGACAATATGATCATAAGCATTCAGAGCATCTGCTAGGTGACCCAGTGGTCTACATAAGCACAAGTATAGTACAAGTTCATGTGTTTTACCATTTTAAAACACCTGCCCTTTTCAGCTTGTAGGAAGGATTTGTGTTCAGGATAGCAATATTAATTTTGGCTTTCTTGAACTTTTGACTAAAAATCTAGTTAAAACTGTTTTATTATGTTCAAAAGGTATTTTAAAATAAAAGTGTTCTGTTAACTACACTCAAGTTGGCTGCATGTTAGTTCTTATGCTTGGGGCAGGCCACAACTCAAGAATGTCTCATTAAGCCCACCTGCAGGTAATTTTTGATCTTTTAGCTTTTTTATTCTGTTGAGTACCTCGTCTTCCTCCTAATCCCCCCATACATTTGTGTGCTTTCTAAACTATCAGGCTTTTGATAATGGTTAGGATGCAGGAGCTGAGGGACTTTGTAAAAGAGGTATGTTAACATCTACCAAAACACAGCCTGAGCTATTTAATTACTTGGAAAAAAATATAAACTATAGGACACCTAGCAAAAGTAGCTGTAGCTCCTGGAATATCAATGAAATGGTAACTTCATTAATATATTGCTATATATAGGCATCACAAGTAAGAACTAATCCAATACTTCATAGTGTCTTGTGACTTGTTTCCCCCATGGGTGCATCACAGAGATGCACTAGCTCAGTCTTCTGTATTAAAATTGTATTTGAATTTTGTTAGGGATTTAATGTATATAAAATATATTTCTATATAACCTGATGATGTGTAACTCTTTGTCAGCTAACTTGGAAGCAGAGTAGATAAATTTAGCTGTTGTTGTTGAGGGGGTGTAGATTTCTTTGGGAGACATAATGTTCGGAGATTTTCCCAAAATATCAGTGAATATACAGCTACCAACTGAACTGACTGAGGCTGACCATAGTGATTAAGTTTGTTTGAGTTTGGTTCAAAGTTTCTGCATATTTCTGTTTGCCCACCCTCCTAAATGAACATAAACATGTATAAATGCATATAAAATGTGTATAAATCTTTAAAAGGGGAAAAAGCATATAAACATGGTCTTTTTCCATTTTGTGAAGGCTGAGGGCTGATTCACTTACCTAATTCATTTTTAGAGAGATTTTCAACAGCAAGAAGGAAAGAAGGAATAGTTTCCACTGGTGAAGAAGAGGATGCTGATGCTGCATTTGCTGGTTTTACTATATTGTAAAGTGGGAAAAGTTTCATTTCTGCTGTGTTTGAAGGAAAGGTTTCAGAGAAAAGGGATGACCATTCTTTTTATCCAGACCTTTTTGACACAATGGTCTTTGATTGTGGAGGCTGGGAACCTCCCCTAGAAATCCACTGCCCAAATCCCATAAGCAGAAGTGCAGCAGATGCTGCTCCTATAAGCAGAAACTTGGCTATTATTTTTCAATGTGCTGTTGGGGGGTGGGAAGACAAAGGTGATGAGAACATTAAAAATAAAAATCCAAACTGAATTGCAGAAAGGTGATATTTGTAGCACCTACCGTATGCATATGTATGTGTGCCATCACAGGTCACCAAATGATTATTTAAACAAAGAATTGAAAAGCAGAAACCTGTACCTGGCTTTTGTCTTAGTGATGGTCCTGGAAATGTCTTTTTATCCCTTCAGATTTATCACCGGAGAAGTCCCTTTGCTCTCATTTTGTGCTAGTCTTGGGGCTCAGCTCTTAATGCAGCCCTATAAAAACACAAACCTGTAATACATTCCTGATTTCAGCTGTA
The DNA here is from genome assembly GCA_013398175.1 of Climacteris rufus. Taxonomy (NCBI): domain Eukaryota; kingdom Metazoa; phylum Chordata; class Aves; order Passeriformes; family Climacteridae; genus Climacteris; species Climacteris rufus. The sequence continues at coordinate 534,882 of VZRZ01007791.1, read as the reverse complement.
AAAAGGCTTTTGTTCCTACAGTGGCCTCCCTTTGCTGAAAGTCTGCTCTGCGTGAGCTTTCTCAGTGTGTAATTACTTGAGGATCTATAGGTAAGACTTTTCAGTACTTAAATAACTACTATATGAAAACTCCATGGTGAGGCCTTTCATAAATCAGAGGAGGCTTTGGTGCAATTGATTTGATGATGCAGTTTGCTTTGGGGGCTGTGAATGGTGGAGTCTAATGAAGAATATTTAGAAAGGTGCAGAACTTTCTCAACACAACACATATTTGTCCATGGACAAACACACATTTGTCCATGGTTTTTCTTCTGGCAATGCAAAAATTATTATTTCTTACTAACCATGATAGGTTTCTGTTTCTTGAACTAACTAATGTTTTTTCCCATGCACTCACTGAAAAAAAAAAAAAAAAGGCAAAAATTCAGTGTCAGTCTGTGCTGTACTAAAGTCATTCCTAAAAGAACATACTGCTCAGAGAAACTTTGGCTGCTGTTACTTATTGATAATATTTTCCTTCCTTCTTCCCTCTCTTGCAAGGAGGAGTTCTTGGGGCTTGCCTGTGTTTTTCATTGCACTGTGAGGGTAACATTTAAGCCCTGTCATGGATGCATTGCAGCAGAATGGCTAACAGCAAACAGTTTTCCATATGGCATTTTAGCATGAAATTCTCTGAATGCCTCTGGCTTCTTTCTGTTAAGGGAGAGAAAGCACAGTATTGTTCAAGGTTGGGCCAGAGTTTCCACAACATACCAGTGAAGCCCTTTCTGTGAAGGACAAGGCAGGTACCTTAGCAAACCTTCAAGCATCAAAGCTTTCCCTCGGTGAATGGGGCTCTTTTTGATGTGTGTCAGTCTTTTTGGAATTATTTGCCTGGATTTAAGTAAAACATATAGTAATGGTAACTTGGATTTGTTCATCTAGTAAAAGACTCACATTCCTCTCAAACCTTCCTTTGTTGTTTTTGTGGGTTTTTTCAAGATAGCAGAAAAGACTAAGGCAGTGTTATTCTGATTTGGCTGACGAAATCTTTAGATAGCACTGTTAAGATTATGGCACAAAGGCAAATGCCACTGCACTCATACTGCTTTTATACAGCAATCACGTTGTACCAGAAATAATAATCTCTTGGTAAGCTAATTTCAAAATGATGATAATGACATTGATCTCCTTTCTAAAGTGCTTTGAGATTTACTGATGAATGTCTCGATGCAAGAAATAGATATAAATTATCATCAAAAGCATTCATGTACAGAAATTCCAGGGAAAATTATCAGAAAATTTAGGTTCCAAAGTTTAATACTGCTATGGAAATTCTCTCTTCTGCCATTACCATCAGTAAAGAGCGAAAATGAAGATGAAAATATGCAAGGCCAGCAAAGTAACCCTATGTGTGAGCCCCCCCTGCTGCCTCTGGCTGCCATTACCTGGCAGGCCTCTTCCCAAGATCACTCCAGAGCATATTTAGGAGCTTCAAGGGGAAGCAAAGGGGACATAGTGGTTGGAATGAGGACCAAATTCATTCAAGAGAGAAGTCAAACTGGAAAGGAATACTTTTTTTTTCCTTCAATCAAAACTCTAAAATATGTTTCCAAGAAAGAAAACATTTTAAAAACTTTATTAAATCTAATAATATCGGGTTTTTTCAAAGATGTAGCTATTATTTTCAGAATGTCATCAAATGTAAAATAGTATTAAAAGTATGTAGGACCCTTTGTATTTTTGCAACGTTGACAGAAAATTTTAATTTCTCTGTCTTTAAAAATAACAACATCTCTGGCTGACTTTAAATGCTATGTTTCTGATATAAAATATTTGGAAATGCAAGTGTAAGGATTTGTACTCTGCAGCCTTGCAGCTTCTTTGTTCATTATCACCGCTCAGCAGGAGAGCAGAGTGGAGTGAGTGCTACAGCAGGAACTGTAGCACATTAAACCTTTTGTGCAAAAGTATCAATATCTCGGCAAGGCAGTGAAGGATCAGGTCCCCTGAAAACAGACTGCACCAAAAGTTGTGCCCCTTAAGGTAGATGTGTTGCTCATGAAAATTGTCTTTCAGACCAAACTTGAAATTTGACATCTATGGCTAGAAATGAGGCCATGACACATGTTGCAGTTCTTGGATGTGGTGTTTTATAACTGGTGCCAGTATGAGCCACAGTTTAAGTGTAAATGCTCAGTTTTGGTAATTCTGCAGAATTAGTATTGTTAATGTTTGTATTTTTGCTTTCTTGATTTAATACCCAATATATGCTAGGGGAAAATTATTTCTCACAAAGGAGATTGGGAGGAATCTTATGTATATGTGTGTCTGTCTGCTCTGGTATCTAACATCTATCCTCTGATTTGGCATGAATTAACTACTGTAGAAGAGCTACAAATGAACAGACACAGTTGGATACACAAAGAAGTGATAAACCACTTCATCTGAACAATGGAAAGCCAATGGAAGGAGAAAAATACAGAACTAGGTTGCCCACTACTGCAACTAATGAGCTGCAGTGTTAACAATGTAGAGATAATGATGGCAGACTTGGGGAGGAAGATGAAACTGGGAAGACTACAGGAACTGAAGCAAAGAGCAGTGCTTAATGCCAGCAGCCTGAAGGTGCTGTCTTTTCTGGGAAAGCTATTCTGAACTGCTGTGTCATTCCCTGTACGCTGGAGACTTTACTTGGATTTTAGAGACTTTGGGATTCACTGAGAGAGCTGTGGGAGAACAAGGTAAAGCTTTTTCAGGGATTATCTTTAAAATATTTTTTTTTTAAAGTTACATAAGGTTATGTTCTCAGAGGGACTATATAGAGATTGAAGGCAAAACATATGCTGTTAAACTGTGAAAGTGATTACATTGTACCTACCTAAAATAACCCTGGAAATGCTGTTTTAAAGTAGACTTCACATTTTCTTTTAAAAAATTGTGTAGGTTTGCTCCAAATGGTTAAATAGTTGCTCTATACCAGCCTGAAAGCTGCTGAACTAAACCAGTGTATGAAGGTGTGGAATGCTTACATAGCCTCCAAGATGAAAAGCACATTATGGGTTTTATCTGAAAGTCAATGGTAATATTGTCAAAGAGTTTTGTGGGCTTTCTCTTAGACTAAGCTGTTGTTTATATGTAGTCAAAAGAAGAAAATGGTGGCCATTGCTTGGCAAAATTTAGCATTCCTGTTTGATTTGGGAACCCTTCATGCTTTAACTAACACAGGTACAAAGAATGAGGCCAATGTTCTATAATCTCCTTCAGATGTTTGTTCTGAAAGCCTTGAAACTCTTCTGCTGTGAAACTTGTGGTAATAGAGTGTCAAGCTGTCTTATGTAAAACTTTCAGCAAATAGGGAATCCATCACAGCTGCTTAAGAAAACTCTTTGAAGGCTACAGTTGACCTTGGATTTATAACTGTCATGGTTTTGACATTCTCTTTCTTATTAAAGGTGTATATTCACTTTGCACTGTCTTCATCACAAATACAAGATGAGATTGATGAGACCCATCCATTAATTCCGACTTTTTTTCATGACACGTCTTACACATCTCCTGTCCCATCTCCAGCCTGTGCTTTTCATGTTAAGTAATAATCTTAACTTGCATAACAGCAGTCGACTTGCAGAGTTACAAGGGGAGTTTGGTCTTTCCAGATAATAGAGTTTAATCTCTTGATTTCCAAATGTGATTCCTTTCAGGGATGCAAAGTGGTGATACTTCTATTTGACATGCAGAAAGTCATTGGAACTTGAACTCCTGAACTGGAAAGAACACAAACAAGGGACACAATGTAAAGACCATTAAAAAAAATAATACTGCAGTCAAAAAGGCAGGGTGTCTTTCTTATTTTAGCCAAATCTTGAAATAAAAACCATAATTTACAGATATTCTCATCTTAATCACACTACAGAATCTGAAGGACACTTCTGGGATAGGTTTAGCAAAGGATTACAGTTACAGTTGCTCTATTTTATTCAACCTGCCATTTTTCCCCTCTGACCTGTCAATAAATACTTTCTTGTAAAAGCTGATGGGAAGTGATCACTGTGCAGTTAGTGAGCTGGACATTCTAATAGTGGCATAACCTGCTAGAGTGCTGGGCAAATAAAATGCTGGCTTTAGGAATGTGTTCTTTGTCTTTCTTTTGGGTGAAATAAGGAAATCTTGGCTGAACTAAGCACAAAGAATGTGAGTGTAGGGAAATTGCTTTTATGTCACAGCAGTTCTCCTATTCGTTATTTTTCTGCAGACTTAAACAAGACCTTTAGAGGAAGGAAAAGGGAAATGGAAGAAGGGAAATCAAGTACAGCCTCAAAGGGGTCACTGGTGATAACAACACGGTTCCTTTAAATGGGGAGAACCTCTAGTATGTCTCTATCCAGTCTGGCATATTGTAACCTTTCCAATCTTAATCTCTATCTACATAAAATCATATAAATATCTGTGTAACAACATGAGACTGGGGGAGCTGCCAGAAGTGACCAGTCCTTAGTGAAGGGAACCCTGGGATTGGGTTACAACTTTGCATCTCACAGAAAGAATATTATATGAAAGGATTGTCAAGGCCAAACATGCATAGGCACCTGCATTGTATTTACCCCCCTGGTGAGTAAATACTGCTCTGTTCTTATGAATGTGGTGGGATTTTTTCATTCATTGAAGAAGTTTTTAAAATGCTGGCTAGAGTGGGAATGCACACTGACATAATGTGCAGACCTGATAGGTGCTGCTCTGTCACCCAGACTAGCCATGAGCTGTGAAAAGCCAGGTGGTTAAGTGTGGACACTTAAGTTGCTATGGACACTTAAGTTATATTTAATTTTAGGGAATCCCACAAGAGTTTGTAATTTTTTAGAGAAAAAGGGATCTTGTCCTCCACCTGCCTCAACTGCCAGCTAAACAAAACAAAAAATATTTTTGCTCTGCAAATAAGTGACTTTATAATGCAATTAGTTTTGTTTCTTGAAGTACATTTTCTAGAGGTTTTGAGCAACGTTAGGTAGTTTAAAAGGAAGGAAAGAAGATGTGTGGCAATAAAGAGAGAATTAAGAGAAAATATATTTAAAGAGAATATTATATAAACAGAGACTATATATAACTAGGAAATTATATCCATTAAGGATGTAATACCATAGCACTAATCCTGCCATTGGATATGGGGCAGAACCCAGAGCCGGTGCCTGTTCAGAACCACAGGATAAAAGTTGAAAAGTGTTGTGGGGCTTTGTGTTTATAGATTGCACCTAAGAGATTTTATTTTTTTTCTCACCCCAATTTGGACTCTTTATCTTAGGGCTGTTGGCTTTGGTGAGCCAGCCAAGCTCTGTCTGAGCTGAATGCTGGGTGTTGCATGTGTGCATAAGCACGCAGCAAAAGCTTAGTTATTGTCTATATTATCTCTGTGCACTGGGCTGTGATTTTTCATTTCGTAGCTCTGTCACAAATTGGTGTGCTTGAACTGGTGACACAAAGGAAAGGATTTGGACATATATTGGCATGGGTTTCATTAGCCACTGTACTGCCCTGGTCTGAGCTGGTTTTACAGATAAATCCTGTATTCTTACCCCAGAAGTAAGCAACAGAATAATTCTTTAGGGGTGTATTTTGTGTAATCCCCATATGGGAACAGTCACGTCTTATTTCATTTTACAACAGCCGTTTTGTTCTGCTAAATGCTTTCTTTTCCAGAGAGGTGTGAAGGGTGAAAATAGCTTTTCTTTGGTTTTTAACCTATGCTACATGTCTATGTCAAGTTATAGAAGCACCAAATACATTTGCAAACCTTAAACCCTGCTTTGGTTTAGCTGCAACTTCAGTAGCCATTGTTTTGGTGCCCTTCAGTTTCCATAATTTCAGTAAAAGAGAAGGGCTCCTCACACCTTGTAGGATATTTGGGGATGGGCCAAGTGAAAGGTCGATGTCATAAAAGGAGGTTTGCCAACCTGGGGCAGGTCAGGGTAGCTGAACCTCCCGACAGACGAAGAACAGAAAAGGCATCATGAAATTATTGTGCTGCCTGCCCGGATCTGAAGTGCTTTGGATGTTCATCACATTTCATCCCTCAGCTATTTTTATTCTCTCTGGCCATTATAATTCTTTTTTAGCACAAAGGCCGTATTTACTGTGTTTATGCAGATATTAACACACTTACAGAGACAGCACAAACTGGGAGCTCTGAGGCTGTGTTTCTGCGGACGTTGCTCTTGGCATCAAAGGCAGCGTGAGCTGTTCCCGCTTTTCTCCTCTTCAACTCCATCTGTTTATTCCATTTAGCTCCAACTGTTCACTCCAGGGGTGGCTCCTCAGTTGTGCCATTGCCACTTTTTGCAGGGCTACAGATGAACTGGTTGACCTCAGCTGTATTAAAACTATGCTCAGTCCTTACTTGTAGTTCTTTAACAGGATTAGTTGTAAGTTCACTTTCCCAATGTGGTTCACCACAAGGTCACACAGACAAACAGATTTGCAGGACTGAGGGACATAGGCAGAAAGAGCCACATTGGCTTGTCTTGCCTCCTAGAAATGTGACCTGAAACTGTGACCTGAAGCAGAGTGAAGTGTCAGAACCAAGTTAGTCATTATGATCCTTGCATCCAAGAACTTTGCTTCTGTTATTAAGATGATTAGGGATAACTGTGGGACAAAACTGTGCATTCTTAACACCTTCTTGGAACTGCAGAGAAGGTGAATGGGCATTTAAGGATGGAGCTTGGCTTATTGTTAGCTTTGGCTTTTAAACTGCCTTCTACCCTCCTGTGCAATATATTCTAATTCCTCTTTATTTATATCCAGTACTTTGTGAGATTGCCTTTATCATCTGATTGTTATCCCTTTCCCAGCCATGCAGGAACAAATTTTGGCTTTCCTTACTGGCTCACCTTTTAACTTCTCTTGTTCCTGTGTTATTTGTCTTTTTCACACTGAATGCTGATGAGGTACTATTTGGTCTGTCTTCAGCAGTCATTTTCTGGGTAATTTCTTCGAGCAGCAAACACTAATTCCTCCCACTCTTTAAAGTGCCATAGGGATCAGATTACCAGATTAAACATGAATCCATTTTTGGATGGCATTTCTGTCCCATGCTAATTCTATTAAAATTATTGACTATCTGGCTGAAAGTACTGCCTTCTCAAGACTTACATGCTGCTATTTTTGGGGCAGAACAAGAAGGGCAAAGGGCCATTTTGAAATGTTGTTTCTAACATCTTTGTCTCAAAGTTTGCACTTATGCAAACATTACTAAGTGGATTCCATTTGTTCACGTTAACAGGAACTGCTACAAATGCAAAAATATGTTTTTAGCAGTTATCCTCCTATAAAGCATTTTCAATCCCAGCTGACACAAGCAATAATTTTGAAAGATAGTGTGGGGAGCCTTAGCAAGAGAACATGGCCCTAGAGATTATCATCATCATTCAGACAGTAAAGTTGCACACACTTTAGGAGCAGATGATTGTTTACAGGCTGTATTTGATAGCCTTAACAGAACTACATATTTGTTAAAAGAACTGCTATGAGGAACCTGTTTAAAGGAATAACACTATTCTCCTGGATTAATATTTCTCATGCATTGCTAGCTGGTGGGTGGACTGGGCTGGATAGTCAGAGAGGAGCAGCCTGGTAGTAATGGGGTAGTCTGTGTTATTCTCTCTTGCCAATTTTATATTTATTTGCTGAAGCTGAGGAATGCATGGTTCAACAGCACAGTTTTTGCTCCAGAAAGGAAGAACATACTATGTTTAATCTATGGCTTAAAGGTAGCTGCCTAATTTCCATACCCTACAGATTGACTCTCATCTCCCCTGCCCAGTAGGTGTTGTGGTGGAGTGTGTAGGAATTCCTTCACACTGGAGGCTTCTGGGGGGCAGGGGACTACTCCATCAGCCAAAAATGGCATAAACAAGATTTAAAATCATTAGCATGGCTTTTACCATTATGCTCTCAGCAGATATTGTAAACTTGCAGGATTTGATTCATCATTTGCATTGGTGCAAAATTGGCCGTGACTGCCAAAAAACAATTGACGGTTCCTACACAGCTGTTTTCTAATTACATTAGAATACTGTGGTGTCTAATGCAGCTGCTCAGCCATGGTGTGGACCTGCCTTCTCCCGGAGGGACCTTTCCAGAGCAACAACCCTTGCTTTGAGATGATATCTATAGCAGAGGTGGCTAGTACACAGGTAGCAGTGACACTTCAGTCATGGCCAATTCGTTTCTTTCCTGGGAAGCTATCCCACAGGACAGATGACTGCTGAGAAGTCAGAGTTTAGAAGAATAACACGAAAAACATCAAGTCATCTCACATCGTGCTGGCATGCAGCCCAGAAGCTTGGAAAAATGCAACTTCATCAGACAAAAAGGAGTTACCGGAAAAGGAACTGAACAGAACAGAAAATACCTTCCAGCTCTAACTTGTGATGTTCTGTGCTTCATAAGCTATGTCCAGCTTTTGTTACCCTGTCTCCAGCTGGATGTGAAGGGACTGGAAGAGCTGCAGAGAAGGTGCCAGCCTGAAGAGAGGAACTTTACAGGCAGAGACTGAATGCACCAAATCTCTTCATTCTGTGGAAAAAGGAGTCTCAGGATGTGCACAACAGCGTGAACAGCAAAGATGTGCAGGGATGTACAAAATTATAAATTATCTAGAAGATGCAGAAAGGAGTTGATCATCCTCTGCTTCTACAGAATAAGAATAAGGGCACCATGAAATTGCTAGGCAGCTGGAAAGCACTTTTAATTCCTAATGCAAAATAAATTGAGGATTTCATTGTTACAGGATGCTTTGGATCCCACGTTTGAAGAGCTTTAAGAAAAGACTATACAAATTCAAGACAGAAAGGTGCACCAAAGGTTGTTAGATACAATGGTCTGGTTGCAACTTCCATCGCAGGAAAACATGAAGTCTCCAATTGACAGAAACTAGAAGTTTATTTTAGGGGTATATAATCTGGCAACTTTAGGCTAAATGAAGACAGATTAGTAAAAGGATACTTTTTCAGCTTTCTTCAGTTCTCTGGGTATTTTACATGCTTTCTTTCATGAGAATGGACCACTGAGACTCAAGCTTGGAAAACCATATTATTATTATTTTAATACCTTTCTCAGCTTTCTGAAGGGAAGAGGTTACCATCACACCCTGCTTCAGTGTGTTCTTTGCTGATAAACTTCAACACAAACTTGTTTCCCCTCTCTCCATCTGTCTGGCTTCCCAGACAGCTTTTTTGGACTTTTTTTTGTTCATCACACTCCCTTGCTCTCTTCATGTTAAGCTGAGGATTCTTGGAAGAGGACTGGAGGCAAGAACAGGCATATCCTCAGGCAAGAGCTAAAAAACAGTTAAACCAGCTCAAGTAACAACCACAAAGGGCTACAACTCTAAAACTGTTCATCTGTGAGGGAAAACTTACTTGTTCAGTAGCCCAGGTGCCTTTGGCCTAAGGCAAAGGAGAAATGAGAAATATCCTTACAGTGTGGTCTAGATTATTGTGTGATTTTCACAGGCAAAAATAAGACTAAAAGCATCTTAACCCAGGAATGCTTTTTTTGACTGTAGGGAGTGTTTGGTAATATCCAGAGCTTCTATTTAAGTAGCAAAGAAGTTATCATCTTTTTATGGTTAAAAAAATATTGAGGAGGCAAATTAAGTGTAAACCAAGAAGATGAGATTGTCTGAGTCAAAAGATGGTTTAAAACAAGACAGAAAACAGACTGCCTTCATCGCAGTGGTGAGTTACTTGACATCCAGCTAGGATGATATTGCCTCTTTTACTGCTAAAGAAAATTTTAAAAGAGAGAAGTAGAGAATCTTTATACATATTATTTTATACATACAATATAAAATGTTTATGACACTACCTGCTACCATTCACTGCCATTGTTTTAGCATAGCTGGAAAGAGCAAATACAAAATAATACAAAAATAATTCCTTGGTAGCACTAAAGATACTTCTAAACATATGTGTTGCATATCTTGCTGTGTACTGAATCAAATGAAGATACCAAACAGGGAGCCTAAAGATTGCTTGTGCATACTTTTTCTTTTCTTGTTTGCAAGTGACATAAATAAGGAAAATCGGATTCTTCTTATTTGGAGAATGTGGCTACAAAGCTTAACAACATTTTAAAACAAATTGATAGAGCATGATTTAAAGAATTCTAGACATGCTTAATGGTCTGATGGAAAGAGTAACCTGAGTTAGCTTTTCTGAAGGCTTTCATTATCCTCTAGGTTATATTGACAAAGATGGATCATATAACTTACTAAAAATAATTTGAAATGGAAGGTGAGTGTTTGGTTTTCTTTCTGTCCTACAGAGATTATCATAGAGGATGACACTAGCTGTCATGTGAGAGAACTAAATAGTAGGGTCAGGTAGAATGGCTTGACTTAGCCCCTAATCTCAAGTGAGTTGATTAAACAGTTTAGAATGAAGAAAATTTTTTTTCATTTTCCCTATATATATATATACATAAATACCCTGGAGTCCCAGCTCAGAATTGTGCTTCAGTGCTTTCTTAATGGTGTAAGGAGAGAGGGTTCCTGCTCTTTGTCGTTCCCATGGCTCACTGGCTAAATGTGGCCATCTGCTGAATCTGGGAGCTGCAGGCTGACAGACTCACCAAGGCATAGAAGGCATAGGAGTCTTATTCAAACCTGATTTTTGGGACCACACAAATAAGAACAGCTGCAGCTACTGACACCTCGAAACGTGACTCTGTGAATACTAAATATTGCCACAAAAGTGGCAGGGAAACTGCTGGCATCCTTTTAAAGAGCTGCTGTTTGGTACAGAAGGGTTAAAAAGGAAAAATGCTGTGCACAAAGGCTTTGGATAATCCAAAACACTTTGCATCTGAGCTTGTTTGTGCCGCATTTCCAACTCTGCAAAAGTTTTGTACATCCATTTAGAGCTGTTAGTGCTGATAATGATGATGACCTTGTTTCTGTCTAGCTATGGAAGGTCCTTTCATGTTTTTCCTTCTCACTGCTGAGAAGCAAAGTGAGGTTCTGACTCTGGAATTTCACCTGGTGAGGTAGAACTGAGTAATGGACAGTTACACCCTATAGGATCCCAAGAGGACACACTGTACATATGAATTACATCTAAATTCTCCAGCTGAGACATTTTACCTACTTGAAACAAGACCTGAACCTGACTGGTAAATTCACATTATAGTTCCTGTTTATTTTTCTGTGCAAGAGAATTGTGAATTGTGAATAGGGTTATCCTACCTTCTGCATAAAGCATTCAGTGGAAAGAGCAGGTGTGCACCTAACATTTCACCTAACATTTTTCTGAAATTATACAAACTATCAAGCAGGAGAGAATCATAATTCAGATATGTTGGTGGTGTGGTGTTAGAGATATATAGTAGATTTGTTTCATTTGTGATTTCATCAGGATAGAGGAAAAGTTACAGTCTTTCATGTTTAATTATTATTAAAAGGTATTATTATTATTAGGGTTTCAAAGATATCTTTAGAGATAGGGGAAACAGCTGATCTTTTCCCGGTTAACTGGCATGTAGTACTGTGCAGAAACTGGGACTTATAGATGGCACTGAGCAGGAGATATATGAGAAGGATATACCTGGATGACCGTGACATTTTTAAGCATCTTTGCTTTCTACTGTGTCTTGCAGATGAGGGAGACAGCATCATCCTTTAGACAAAATTGCTATAATAAGGAAAGTGTCTGGGAGTAGAGCTAGGATCTTGTGCAGACACTGTGGAAACAATCTGTGAGAAAACACAGTGAGGGCAAAGAGGCTGATTTCAGCTGCAGAGTAGGGAGGATGGGAGCAGTCACAGGGTGGTCAAAGGTCCACAATAGCATCAAGCACTGATGAAATTTGTCTTGCTGTATTGTGTTTCAGACTCATCTTTGAGCAGTAAAATTCTGGAAGGTAGGAGGATGCTTTAATCTGGAAGATTATCCACTGAAAAACTGTGTTAATGAATTCTGCCTATTATTGTGCATACACTTCGTAATTTTACAGGAAGCGTAAGACATAGCAACAGCATGACCCCTAAGGTCTACTAAATAGCAGAAAGTAAAAGTTGAGATAATGTGGAACTACATTGCAGAAAAAAAAAAAAAAAGAGTCTTCACAATTTTTAAATCCTAGAGTCAAAATGTAGGTGTTAAGTCAGAAAAGCACGTATCTACAAAATTCATAGTTTGAGTTTTGAGTGAATAATGAATGTTCTCACCTTATATATGTCCTTGTGCATTTAAGTAATAGATACAATTCCCATTGATGCCCAGACCTGTTATAGAGATTCCTTTCATTTCTCTTTATTGTGTTTGGGTGGCATTAAGCTTTCTCAGTAGCAGGGAATATTTTTATCTTTCAGGACTATATCAATAAATATTTATATTGCTGTTCACTGCTAGGAATATTCAAATGTGCAAATCCATAGATCACACATCATTGTTTAAAGAGACCTCTGGTTTGGGGTACATCTGGCTTAATACCCTCAAATGGCATGCCATCAAGGGCACTTGTTTTTAGAAGGTGCCTAGCCAAATATATGAAAATCAGTACCTTTTGTAGTATCTTTTAATTATTTTCTTTTATCATTTTGGGCACTCAAGGAATTATTTCGAAGAACAATTTTGAAGACTATGATGAAAGACTAGCCTTTGGATACTAAAAATATTAAAAGCCAAGAATGTGCTTGCTTTTGTTTGCAGTAGTAAGTTTTCAGTTTGCCAGTGGAACTGTATGAATACAAAATGCTTCCATTTATGTTCATGACTTCTAAAAATGTATACGGCTCTACAATATTGGGTATCAATATTGTATGCCTTTTCACTTTCTGTTAGAGAATGGATAATTTAGGTCTAACTTGAAAGAGCGCTTGGCTCCAATGATTCTGATAATTGAAATGTATGAGAATTCTGTTTAAATACAAATCTAATCAGGATATCACTGGTTGCCCAAGTGAAATTCAGAGTGCTCTAATACTCACTGAAAAGAAGGTCTTTTCTTCAGGAAGAAGAACAGGAAGGGGAATTAGTCTTGGTGGCTAAACAAACCAAGTTTGCTTTCTTTTATTTTCCTTTGTCTCTGACGTTTGTTTCTGTTTGAAGATCATTACAATTTTATTCATTTTGGTTTTCTCCCTTTGTGTTCACTTCAAATGCCTCCTCTTCCATCTCTGCTGTGTGATTCCTCAGATCCCTACTTTTCCACAGCAGTGACCTGATACTGCAGTCTCACTCCTGTCTTGCAAAAAAACCTCAGCAGTAACATTATTTTAGAATAATAGAAGGCAGTTGCTTTATTGTAACTTAAAAATGGAGCCAGTTTTATCTGAGCAAGAAGTGCAGTCTCAGCAGCTCTGGGTCTGGCCTCTATGGTAGATTATTGTCTGAGCAATTCCTTTTTGGGGGAGAGTACCAGGATGCCAGTCCACAGCTAACTAAAACAGATGACCTCCTAATTCACAACGTCCGGAAGGAAATCAAGTGAGATTTCTTGCCAGTCTGTTCTTTGGTTTTCATGGCCTCTGTGTGACTAATGCGTCTCTGCATCGTATTTTAGAAGTCTTTTCTCATCGTTGTGTTTCCTTTGTCACAGGGTCCATCACGCCACACTTCGCTAAAATACCCTACATTTGTTAATGACATCTCTAACTTGATGCTTCTATCACTTTTGTAACAAAAAGGCTTTCCACTTCTGCTAGTAATTCCCATTTATGGGAACAGAAGGATAATTCAATGGCTGTGGTACTTTCCATTATTCAGAATGACATAAAATTACTTCTTTTCAGTGCAGCTTGCTCTCTTTGACCCAAATTTACAAGGCCTCAATTTTGCCCAAGTCCCTGTGTTTGCTATTTACTCTTGACTGACAACTTCTTATCAACCTAGACCTTCTGACGGATATTCAATAAAAGGGGACAAGCTACAAATAAGAATGCATATTTCCTTGCCTTCTGTGTTGGGGTGGATATATATGGACAGCCCAGTGCTGTGTTAGACATAATCAGTTTAGTTCAGAATGAGGTGATAGGGGTGTAAGTGGAAATTAGGTGATTTGATTCTCATCTTATAGTCTATTATTATTATCATTATTATTATTACTACTACTACTACTATTACTACAATTATAATAAGTATTGTGGCACCTTCCTTCCTTCTCTTCTGCTGCTGCAGTGATAGAGTTTGTGTTTTTCAGTAAACCACACCACAGAATTTAGTCTTATGTGGAAATGTCAGTTTTATTTACAGGGCTTCAGATCTTTCATGTAGCTATACACCATCAGTTTGGTGGCACCTAACTGAATTTTTGCCATATAGATCCACTCTTAAGTGAGAAGATAAGACAATTCTCTTTCACACACAGTTTGAATTTTACTCCTACTTTACTTTATTTCTAATTTTTTTTTACTTTGCACCAAGATTTCCCAGTTCCACCGCCATCTAATGCAGATGAGTATTGAGGAGGTGTACTAATGGAGACCAGTGATTTGAAACTAGATTTTTTTTCCTTCTTTTCCTTGTTAGCACTTGTTTCTCATAGTTATGCTGTATTATTGTCATTCAAACAGACTTCTTTAGTTCAGTTTACCTGAGCTGTTGTGAACAGGTTTGGGGGGTTTTTTGTGTAAGGTTTATGGCATAGTTTGACTAGTGCCATTTTAATGTCTGTGTCAATAGGGTCTTAATCACACTGAAATCTCTGGATCTCTTAGATTTACCAAGAGTTCTCCAAGGAAATCAGAATTGCAAAGGCTGGAGAAAGCCCTGGAGGCTTTCCAACTTAATTAGGAGTGAACTCCTTCCCTGTAAATGAAGTGGTTCTTTAAAATGACTTAGAGTCTCCATTGGCATCTTCTTACAGTCCTATGATGAAGTACAAAATATTATTAGAATGATGTTCCCCTCTTGTGACACTCTCTTTCTCTCATATATCTTATGGAAATAGCCATATTTTGTGAGTACCCATAGCATTATTTTCCTTGTAGTGAGCCAGTCAAAAAAAAGGGGGAAAAAAGTTAAATAGTTTTTAAAATACTGAAAAATAACACATCTCTGCAACATTACAATCTGGACTTTCATATTTTTAAATACATCATTTTGAGTGTGAAACAATCATTGATGGAACAGCTCTTTAATGAATGGATGAGATAAAATGATTTATAATAGACTTAATCTTACAATCTGTCTTGCTATATTACACATTTAAATGATGCTGATGTAAAAAGCAAATCATACATCCTAATATTTACTGTTTTATTAAGAACCTTTTTCTGCAAAGGTGTGATTTTCCACTCAGGTCAGGTATTTCTAGGTGCCACAGAATTGTGAAAAAACTGGTTTCATTCAGGTTAACTGAGCTACACCAAATTTGAAGTAATGCCAGATAAGCTTGAGACAAGCACAAGACAAGCACAATGCAAGCAGTTCACATTCTTCAAAATTTGCTCTAAACCCTTTTATTTGTGGATGATTTCTCCATACATCTTCCTCCTGTGTCATTTAACAAGCAAAATACTGTCTAACCTTCTATTTTTATATCATAAATCACACATGGTAGCACTGAAACACAGTTTTTTCTCCTTAATTCAAAATGATCAAGAAGCTACTAATGGCTTACCAGAGTAAACATGGAATATCTATATGAGGGTGGCTGAAGTAGCCAGGATTTAGACTGATGTTGGGGCTGTTGCTTCTAATAAGTTACTCTCTTTTTGAAAAATCATTAAAGAGTGAAAATCACCACAGAAATGTTTCGTAAATATTTTAAATTGGTGTTCTGCTCTGAAGAAGAGAAACACCAAGGAAATTTTATGTGAAGGAATTCTTAATGCAGCTGATGAGTTACTGAAAAGCAGAGTCCCAATTGCTTTTATTTTCCTCTAGTTACTCCAGGTATTTGACTGCTATGAGTGACAAATATCAGTTCTGAAGATTTTTTTTCTACACTTTTCTTTATCTATTTCGACAATAGGAAAGAAGGTCAAGAAAAGGGAGAATGTGCAAGTTGCTGCTATTGGATGGTGTTAACTGAAGGCACAGGTAATTTTGCAGGGTAGATTGTTATCCAGTTTTGTAATTAATTCCTGTTACAATAAAGCCCTTTCTGAATATTCTAGGCTCTCTTTTGCTGTGCCATTATAGATATTTTCATTTGCTGCCTAATTCAGTGATGCCCAGCTGCAAAAATCAAGGAGACCTCCATCCAAAATTTGGCCCTAGCGTGCCAGTGTGGATGTTCTGCAGTTGAGCTGGTGATCCGCTAATGAGTCTTTTCTAATTATTGATTCTTTTCTTGAATCAAAGCGGTTTGTAAACTAACGTTAAGCAGAGGTTTAAGTGCAAAATATAAAAGAATCTTATGGACTGCTTCTGAAAGAACACCAAATTGTACATGAAGCTCTTCTGTTCTTTCTCTGCAGTTGTGCAGAGAAGGAGAAATTACTTGCTTGTTTCAGGGCAGGGGCGTTTTAATAAAAAAATAAAGAAGAATGAAACAGGGTGAGTTTAGCCATTACTGCTTTGATTGCTGCTGGCTCATTAGCATTGGCCACGCTCCTTCAGATTAGCAGTAATTAAACTGTGAAATCAGACCGATTGCCTTAAGCTGAGACACCATACCAGGCTGTCAAGAGAAATCACAGGGGATAAATCAAGGGCCCTGTGCATCTCGGATCACCCTTGGCATGGGTGAGAGTGTGAGAAGTGGAATAATGAGGACATTCAGTTTTTTGTATCTGGTGAACTCTCGGCAGACAAGCTTTGGAAGCGTTGTCATGACAATGACAACAGCAAGGATAAACTCTTACTCCCACTAGCTGTGGTTAATGAAGATGATAATGAAAAATTATGCCAACATTACTGCAATTTTTTTATTCCGACTGGCACTTGTAACCTTACGCCTAATGACACAACACAATAGTGACAGTAATTGTGCATTGATAAATGGGGTAAAGATGCCGAAAAAATGTCTGACTCGAAGATATACAAGTTTAGTTAGCTGAGTAATTTCTTTCAATAAGCATTTGCTTTGTTCTTTGAACTCTCACTAGGTGGTTTTGGACTGTGCATGCCAAAAAACATCTCTAATCACTTTTCATTGTTTACTAAAGAATAGGCCCAGCAATTAAGGCAAAGAGTGCCTGTGTTTTATTTCTTCTAAGCAGAACAAACGCGATCAAGATAAATAACAGTAATAAAACAACAATACTTTTTACAAATTCTGAATGGGTTTACAAATTCAGTGTTTGTTTAACTGCTGGTTTCTGGGGCATCCAGTTTGTCCCACTCCAAGTGTAAAGCTTTGGTGGATAAATCTCCAATTACATTATGTAATGGCTGTCTCACCCCCACATTGCCCCTGCCTAAATGCCGCCATTTATTCAGGTTGCATTAGGACTTACGTAAGTGTCTTTTTCAACCACAGCTCCTAAATCCTGGCACATGGGAGAGGATTTATAGATAGATAAATAGATAAACTGAGGGTATGGTTTAACAATATAGTTAAACCATTGTAAAAGCTTTCTTCTGACCTATCCCAGCTATCTGCGTCTATTTTCTTTCTTACATTAAGCCCACAGTCA
This sequence comes from Climacteris rufus, assembly GCA_013398175.1. Taxonomy (NCBI): domain Eukaryota; kingdom Metazoa; phylum Chordata; class Aves; order Passeriformes; family Climacteridae; genus Climacteris; species Climacteris rufus. The sequence goes on along the minus strand of VZRZ01007791.1, from coordinate 517,322 downwards.
ATCACAGTCAACCGACTCAGGGTGTTAAATGGACAAAAATCTGTTGACTTCATCTTCTTTGTAGTGTCTTAGTTCAGCTCCCTGATCCAGATGAGGGCCATTGATGGGGCAAGAGAAGCAGCAAGAGCATGAAGGCAAAAATGGCAGTGACAGCCAGCCTAACCAAAACCTTCAAGTCCCACCTTGAAGCATGAGGGTACTCATGACTTTGTGGAAGGATCTGCACTTGAAACTCTCATTGCCTTCCAGTTAAGCCTTATGAGAACATAATCCTGAAGAGGCTTATGGAAGCTGTTCAAAAAGTGCTCACAGCAAGAATAGTGGCAGCCACCAGAGCTTTTGCAAACACATCTCACAGTGATTCCCAAAGTGTCACGCCCTGCATCAGGATTCCCTCCTGCTCCCCAGGCCACCCGCTTCCCACTGCTGAAAGGTTGGTGTTCTTTCAACAAGCAAGCGTGATACAGACAATGCAGAATAGCAAACTCTTTCAATTTATGTAGTGGATTCCAACTCTGCTGCAATCCAGCATCCACACTCCCACTTTAGAAGCCACACCACTTGGCTTTAAAGAATAGCTCAATTGAATGTGTGAGTATGCTGCAGCACAATAACCTCTCTGGGATTAGACAAATAAATGCAAATGAATCATTTAATGCAAACAAATCACTTAAAGGAGTAAGTGTTATTTTATTTACTCCAAAACTACCTAAAAGAATAGCTCTTTTGATAGCTTTAGTAAAGTGTTTAGGGTTTTTTTCTATGTAAAGTTCTACTGTTGCTCACCAATGGCCTCATTCCATCAAAGCTTTAGAAATCTAGATTGTCGGATGTAGGATTTTTTTGTTCAATCACTGTTTATTTTGTTTGGTTTGGTTTTAAGAAGAAAGATTAATCACAGAGCGTTTGGAGGTGTATCAGATATATGAGGGTTTCTCCTTGACTAAGTGGTATTTGTCTTTTCAGTTCTTGAAAGGCAGTATTAAGACAGCACGGTAGTGTTTGTGATTCATGGTTGCAATTCTCTTTTTATTGCTGAGCACCAGCAGTGAATAGGAGTTGCAGAAAGACATGTTTCCAATTACTCTGTCTCAGAGTTCTCCATTGCTTCTTAACAGAGACTTCTCCATCTCTGCGAGTGTAATGCAAAAGTTTATACAAAAATAAAATATATGTATATATGCATATATCCATACATGCACCAGAGAAAGATTTCTTTGCTCTTTCAGCTATGTTTTGTCTCAAAATTGACTCAGTGTCTGCTGCTTTGTTGCTAGTGTTCTCACTAGAAGAATAAGGATGGTTTAACCATTAGAGAAAGGTATTACATGAAGCAGTGTCCAAAGAATATTGAATGTTGTTTGGGAAGTAATGGCATGACTCCTGAATCCAGAGTGGTGGTCTCCTTGCACAGTATGACAGAAATGGCTTACCAAGGGAAGATCATATTTCCCTCAGCATGCACTAGGTCTGGTGGGAAATTTAGAAACTGAGTACTGCTTCCTGAAGAGTACTTTCCTGAACTGTGGTCTTTGGTCCTTGTTGAGTTTGGGCCCTAATGCTGTTGTGGGATGAACCTGAGTTTGTTACCTGTGCATGTGCAGAGCTTGATGCATCTCAAATGGAATCTCTGGTCCTTCAAGAGTTACTTGACTATTTCTTCATATAGCAGGGTGCAGCTGTGGGGGAGAACAAAAGCCTCAATTACATTATCCTTGAGCATCTTTGACCTTCATCAGCATCAATTTTAAGAGAGAATTTTTTATAAAAGTGAGACTGGAAAAACATCAAAATACTCTGCCTAAACATGAACACAGGGCACAGCTCCCAAATTGACAGAGAAATCAGTGCTGGAGAGAAGTCAGGAATAAAGGATCAAAAGCAGACACAGTCTCTGAAGAAAGGAGGATAACAGCACTGAGCAGCATGCACTGAGCGAGTTTGATTTAAAGCATTTTAAAAGAAAGCTCCATTTACTTTAGAGACTGACAAAAGTTTATACATTCATGAATGAGTTCTTTATGTATTTAAGAGGGATGACAACAGACAAAGGGAATATTTGATGAGTGTTAAGGAAAGATTCTGAAACTCAGAGACCATTGAGAGAGGACAGAAGGTTTTGGCTTTTCCTTACAAATAGCTGCATCTGTTTGGCACTTTGTGTTTCCATTCTGTATGCTAGAATTATGAGAGAACCAGAAAAGATATTTGGGAGCTGACTGAGGAACTTAAAAATATAAAAGGTTTAGGAAATCTATGGCTCACATCCTTTCATAACTTCCTTTTCATCTTGCCCTGTAATGGAATACCCTGGCTAAAATTAGCAACTAGCAGAGACAGGACAGTTGTAGAGATACAAGGCTGTGACTTGAATTCATTGAGAGAACAAGTAGGGGAGAAAACTGAGGTAGTTTTGATATATTTTTGGTTTTATATATTCTCTTATTAAGGCTTTTGATGGAGATACTCATTTCAACTCTGCCCTGTGTCAGGGTCAACAAAAAAAGACTGGACACCTGTACTTCAAGGATGTCTCTTTGCAGACTGATATCTCAGCAGTTTGAAGGGGCTGTCTGAGATATGAGCCCAGGTTTTAGTTTGTTCTTCTGTCCAGGAGCAGTAATGTTGGCAGAAAGATGAGAAAAATAACTGAAAGCAGTAACATCTAAACCAGCTCAGCAAAATTTGCTGGAGTTCATCTGTTACAACCCATCTTTTCTGTTAAATCAGCAAATCTTGAAGTTTCAAAGTTCTTAATTATTTATGATGGGGTTTAACTTGCAGAAGAATAGGAGACCATACAACAAATACTGCAGGTAGATTTTTAATATGATGACCAGTAAGATATTCAGATCCTCTCTTACTGTAATTACTCTTAAGAAGTAATTACTTCTTATTTTAAAACATTCATTATTACCTCAAGTATACAGAAGACAGAGTTGCTGGTGGATGGGTTATGTTAATAAAGCCTCATGGCATTGATGGGAGCAGCTTATCAGACTTCAGGTAGCAGGTGTAGAGATCTCTAGGCCTACACAGTAGCCCAAGAATCCAAGCTATGTTGAAAAACGAGAAACTAGATGACACAAATCAGTGATTAATCTGCATCATACTGCACCAGTTCAGAATCACTCACAACTAAATAGATAATATTCCTGGCTGAAAGGGTATCATCAGACCTTATGCCAGATTAAGTAACATTTGCCCTGCCAGAGTTTTACTGCCGTGGTTTCTGCACAGGCCTTTCCTTCTGACCCACTGTCTGTTCTCACCATGGAATCACTGGAGTCACTGCACAGGGATGTTCTTGTCCCTCTCAAAATGCAAGTTCAATGCAAGTCACTTCACAGAGTGCTACAGCATCCCCTGGATATTACGCTGTTTTTTCAGTAATCTGAGTAGGTGTTTTTTCTACCCAGTAAAGTTCCAGTCTTTCTTTGGCTTTTTCTGTCTTGGGTGGGAAAGACAGATTGTTAGGATACCTCTGAAATGAGGAAAATATGATTATCACAGCCTTCTTCTTCTACTTTCCGTGGTGTGGACCCATGCCCATTGCCAGGTAGTCCTTATATCTGTTCATGAGCCCACACAGCAGAGGGTTGGCAGAAGTCTCAGTGCAGACACTGAGGTTGTAAACAGCTCAACACAAGCTGCCTGTGGAGAAGCCACATCAGCAAACTCCTACCAGTCACCAGAGTGGAAAGAATTAAAAAAATGATTAAGCTGAGTTAGAAGGTACCCACAAGAATAATCAAGTCCAACTCCCAGGCCTGCACAGGACCTTCCCCAAAAGTCACAACATGTGCCTGAGAGCATTGTCCAAATTCTTCTCAAACTCTGACAGGCTTGGTGCTGTGACTGCTTCACTGGGGATCCTGTTCCAGTGCCCAACCACCCTCTAGGTCAAGAAGCTTTTCCTGATATCTGACCAAAACCTCCCCTGACACAGCTTGAGGCCATTCCCTCAGGTCCTGTCACTGCTCACCAGAGAGAAGAGATCCTGCCCCTCCTCTTCCCCTCACAAGGAAGTTGTAACTGCAATGAGGTGTCCCCTCAGTCCCCTCCTCTCCAGGCTGAACAGACCAAGTGACCTCAGCCACTCTTCCTATAGCTTCCACTCCAGGCCCTTCACCAACTTAGACCTTAGCTAAGAGCATGAAATAACCTTAAGCCTCTCTGTGCCTGTTCATGGCAAGGGGAGGATGGCAGCAGAGGAGGAATGTCCTGTGCACACTCCCCTTAGGCTGGAAATAACACTCTGGTCCTCACTGCCTTTATCAGCCAGAGATCACAAGGATGAGGATTGACTCCTATGACTGCTGAACCTCTCCAGCTACAAACAGACACTGTTGCTTTGGCAGACCAAGGCCTGTGCCCCCTGCTGCAGGCAAGGTGGTTCAGGGCTGCTCTGATAGTGCTGAGATGCCCTTGCCAATGTGGCAGCCCCTGAGCCCAGATCCAGCGGGCAGGAGGAGCTCATGGCTGGCATCCGACTGCCCACAGGGAGGGCGAGCATTGGCCAAGCTGGCAGCAGTGGAGGATGTCAGCAGCGTGCCCAAGGCTCGTGCCACTGTGTAAAAGAATCCTGCAAATTTGCACATTTGGCAATGGCTGCACGGAGCGTGGCTGTGGCACCAGAGTATGAGCCGACTTGGCCTTGCCCCGTGTTGGGCCCTTCTCTGCTGTCTGTGCTGACTTTGGACATTGGAGAGCAAACACAGTAATTTTCAAAGAAACTTAAACCTTGCTTAGTTTTTAGTCATAAAGTAAAAAGGCAGCTCTGTAGCACTTAGAGGCATCTGTTTAGCTAGAAAATTTTGGACAGGAATTGTGTACTCCTTCCCCTGTGGTTCCTGCTTACCCTCCATTTCTTTCATCCATATTATTCACTCCGTATTGTATCTAGCATTTAGAAATCTAACTGATTTAGAAATCTAGCTCTGTGTTTTTATGATTATGTAGTAATTCTTTCTATTTAAGGTGTATTTAGTCTTCACATTTCTCTGTTAATTTAGCTTTCTGATACTCTCCATCACGTAACTTGCATAACCCTTGTCAACTTTTATATCAAATCTTCTGTATTACTGGAAATAGCACTTTGGAAACAAACAAGAAATCACGATGATTAAAATTATCGTTTATTGTTTTCATATTCATTGACCCCAGTGATAATGCCTTCACAAAAATAATTTCTTGTTTTATCTCAAATTTCTTCCTCCTTCTTCTTGCAGAAATAGTTGTATAGAAACATTACAATGACATACTTTTATTTCATATTCTGGCAAACTTCTTAGATTTTTAGTTGTTAGTCCTTAGTTGTTCTAAATGCTGAAGGATTGAAGTTGTGAATCAGTTGAAGTCATTGAAGTCCATGATAGCTTTGCCGTTAACTTCACATATCAGGATTTTGTCTAGCTGTTCCGAATGCACTTGAGTCAGATTTTTTTGTATTATTTACTTTTACATATTTAGGAATACCATTAAACAGGGAAAAAAAAAAAAAGGAAAAATAATTTATAGCTTAACCTTGAGATGGGAGTATACCAATATAAAAAGCATGTGATGTCCTCTCTGTTTTGTTCTCCCCTAGTGCAACTGCCCCTTCCTTCAAGTAAAACTCAGAGTGGTGGTTTCCAGCCCGTCCATTTTACTACAGCACACAGACTTCTGCCCACTGGTAGCCAACAATTCATTTAAAAAGTTGTCTATATCTGCCCTATGGGACTATTACTGTAACTAGAATTAAGCAACTGCAGGGAAGGTTAGGTTCCTGGGGACAGTTTTGCTCAGTGTTCATTGTTTTGACTGTTGTAATGTCTTTCTGGAGTTCTGCCCCAGAGCTCAAGTCTCAGACTGGGAGTTTCTTTTGTCAAGGATTTCACTACTTTCTAAAGTGGGCAGCACATTGCATAAAGTAGTTGCTTTCTAACACTAATAATAGTTACCTATCAGGTGTCAGTGAAAAAAATATATATAATTGCAGCACTGATCAGTTTATCTTGTTGGCAGAAAATAATCAAAACTACACATTGCCTTGTAGCTTTCTACCTCTGAATTAATCACTGCTGGCTCCCTTTACAGTCAGTGCAGAGAAATGGGCATTTTTCAGATGTGATTCTTCTGGCCTATTTTAGATATCTAGTTTAGGACAAGATGAACTACAGCCTAGAAGTGTCTGTTTCTCATTGCTGATTATAAAAGGAGTCTAGACATCTCTCTGAGAAGTAGGCAGCCAGATTGCAGATGTTTTTATTTGGTATTGTGTGTCTTCATGTGGCATGGGTGACTAAAAAGGCTTCTAAGATCTATTTTGTTAGAATTATTCCAGTACAGTAAATTTAAGCCTCACTACTGAAAATGAGAGATCTTTTTATAGGTTATTATTTTGTAGATAGCAATTAACCACTCAGAAGAGCTGCTAGCTTTGACACGCACATGCTCAGCCACTTCATGCTTTAATGTTAAATTATATTTGACATTTAATTTAAACTCATATTGCCTTCATTCAAAAATAAACTCTACTGCATTAGTAGTGAGAAGGTGGAAGGATAATTTTTCTCCCCAAATTCACACTCAGTGAAATCTAAACTGATTTTTCACGCTTAGTTTTTCAAGTATATTATGTGCATTCTTCTGAATACATCTGTGCAATTGCTTCTCGGATGTGAGGGAAAGAGATCGATGCATCTTTCTTAGTAAGCGATTACAACATAAAAATGTATTTTTAATAGGTGCTTTGAAGGCTGCACATACTGTGAGGTTTGTTGCCCCCTTGAACCAATTGTAATCAGAAGCGACATATACCATTATTTTCTGGGCAAAGCAGCACTGATCTTGTGGTTGTACCAGTGTGTAATGTGATCTCTTTAGCTCTTATAAATTAAGCAGGATGAAGTCTTAGCTGACTGACACGAATGTAATGGCAGGGCATGGGAGGAGCTTCTGCCTGGTGTCCTCCCAGTGATGTTTATCCTACCTGAGTGGGAATGGAGAGCTGTCCAACCAGGTGTCTGCTACAAGGACCTGAAGGGATGCCAAAGGGAAATGGCTTCTTTGTCAGGCCAGTGTTAGCCATAAATTAGGGCTTTCCTTTGCAGACTCTGTTTCAGTCCTTGGGTGCATTCCTCTTCCTCTTAAAAGAGCCAAACCATGCTTGGCATCAATCCACCTTTTACTTCATAGTTATGCATGTCACAAAAAATGCTGCCGTTTCTGGCAAAGAAGCAGGATCTCTCCCCTCTGGGGCACTGCAGCACCACTGAGTGAAGTTTGAAGTTGATATCCTGGGTGCTGATATCTGTGAAAGACCATATGGGTTGCTCAGGAGCACAGTTTATTGAGCCAAGCTACAACTAGGTCAGCTACATTCTCTTCAGCATTTAGCTCTGCAGCCCATCTTGGCTGCTCCAAGTTTTCTGTGCACACCATGATCAAGACCTGCTGGGAAACCTTTGGCAATGGCGGAACGATTCCAGTGAGGTTTGCAGTCATGGGATGGTGATTGTTTGAGGGAGCTGGTCATCTCTGGGTATGGCTCTGCACAAATCACAGAATTATAGAATTACCTGAATTAGAAAGGACCAACAAGGATCATCGAGTCCAACTCCTGGCCCAGCACAGGATAACCCCAGAGTCACAACACATGCCTGAGAGCATTATCCAAATGCTCCTTGAGCTCTGTCAGGCTTGGTGCTGTGACCACTTCCCTGGGGAGTCTGTTCCAGTGCCCAAACACCCTCTGGGTGAAGAAGCTTTTTCTAATCCCCAACCTAAACCTCTCCTGACACAGCTTCAGGCCATTCCCTCGGGCCCTGTCACTGCTCACCACAGAGCAGAGATCTGTGCCTGCCCCTCTGCTTTGCCTCATGAGGAAGTTGTAACTTCAGTGAAGTCTCCCCTCAGTTTAGTCCAGGCTGAAGAAGCCAAGACAACTCAGCTACTCCTCACATGGCTTCCCCTTTAGACCCTTCAGCATCTTCATAGTTATCCTTTGGGTGATCTCTAACACCTTTATATCCGTCTTATGTTGTGGCACCCAAAACTTTCCCCAGGACTCAAGGTGAGGCCACCTCAGTGCAGAGCAGACCAGGACAGTCCCCTCTCTCTCTCAGCTGGGGGTGCTGTGCCTGATGCACCCAATTGTTTTCAATGACCATGAGTCTCTTCTACACAGAAACAAAACAAAACAAACAAACACCAAAATTAGACACTTCCAACATCAAATGCAACTCCCAAACCAATGCAACTACAGCTTCTCTGCACAATTGTCTTTACTGTTACATTGAGTGATTTATCCACATTGCAAAAGACATTACCATTAAGGGACATAGTCTTTCTCAGATGTAATTCATTATTAATCTTAATGGGATTATGCTTCAAAGACCACTAAATGCACATCTTCAAAGTACTTAAATTACTCCCTATTATTACTTTTGACAATAAAATAAATAAAGCTTAGTTAAATTCTGCATGCTAAACCCAAATTACTTTTTTCACTGTGCCAACCAAAGCAAAACAAACCATTAAAAAAAAAACACCACAACAAACCAAGAAGCAAAAACACCAAAACCCAAACCCTCCACTCAAAACATAAAGGTTTTAATGGATTGTGATTAGCAAATAATCATAAACCAGGTTGAAGACATTTGAAAATGCATTTTTTCATTTTAAATGTATGCAGCATCAAAAGTATGATTACAGGGAGAGAAGAATAAATATTTAGCATTAAACAAATTTCTTTATTAATATAATTACATGGTGTAAAATGCATTTCCTAATATTGCTTTAAATAAATTTTAAAAATTCATATTGCAAAGCTAGTGCTATCAACAACAGAATCTAGATAATAGGTAAATAGCTCCTTGGGTGGCACTTCCTTTAAAAACAGCAGTGAAAGCCAAAATTTCCATTTGTCTCTGTTTTCTAATGCAAATTCTTCATAAGCTTTGCACAGAATAAACATGTTCAAGCTGTGCCCTGGCTGTATGGAGTTGTGCGACAGGGAGACGTTTTCTGATGTTTGTGCTAATTGCATTGGAGCTGGACTCTTCCTAGGGGTCCACCAGGTCACTGCACAGAGTCACATGGGGGGAGAGGAGAGAATATCTTGGACAAATGGTGTAGAACATTGTAGCAGATAGACTTGCCAGATGCTCAGGTTATCCCACAGCTCCAGGCTGTGGTACGTGTCAGCCGCCCATGCTGTGGTGTCTCCGCACCTGCCTCAGGCACCTCCTGCCTGCACGTCTGGGGCTGGTGGCACCCTCCTTTCCTCAGCACTTGGGGTCTGGGCTGAGGAGTGAGCACGTTCAGGGCATGAAAGAAACACATCTGCTTTCAGAAACAACGGTGTTAGGGCTCAGGGTTTGTGCTACCCCTGCTCAAAGGCTGCTGATCCTGTCCTTCTTTGTGATGAGCTGAAACAGGCTCCATTGCTCCTTCAGTGCACAGCCCAGCCCTGTGTTTCGCAGGTTTCTAGAAGTGGAGTGATCTTCTTTAGCCTTTTAGCAAGTTTCCACATTTTAATTCTGCACCTCCTGCTAGGAGGGCTTTAAGGAGTGACATCTCCTGACACTAGAGGTATGTAGCCTGTATGCACCTTCTATCAGGATGCTCATCCCTGTTGGGGCATCTGACATCTGAGCTCACAGCCCAGCTCAGGGACTATTCTTTCAGGTCTTCTCTACTTACAGAGGCCTTAGAAGTTCAACTTTTCCCTCTGTGCCTGGGACATCATTTGCTTTGTGGTGCCTCTAACCCATACCAAAGATGTATTTTGTTGGCAGGGGTTGGGTGTTGTTCCACTTTGTCCCCTTTTCTCCCCTCTGCAGGTCCCTTGTTGCCTTCCCTCTCAAAGAGTTCTTAGGGTTACTCCCTCTTCCCACCACCATCATCTTCTCTCTGACTAGCAGGCAGGTCATTTGGAAAGGTGCTACCTTAAACTTTGTAGGGAGACACCCATACAGGGATGGTATACTTCTGGAAGATGTCCATCGGTGCCATTGGTCAGTTTTTTGGCATTCAGGCAGTTGCAAGGGTACCTGAAGCAGTTTCTATGAAGCAGATGGTAGGACTCCCACCTTCAGTTCTCCCAGTTTCTTTCCCCCTACACACCCCCACCCCATCCCAGCAAAAAATACAGTTGATTATAGATATTGATGATTATTTCCCCCCTGGCTACCTGAGGACCATGGAAATCTGTGTCCAACTGCAGGCAGCAGCAGGATGGAGTAGGGCCAGTGACACTTTGCTGATGTGTTTCCCCATCTTTCAGTGATTTGTGGTCCAGGGATTTCCTCCACCAAAGATGATATCTTTGTGTTTAATAGCCTTTGATACATTTTTCTCCCTTCAACTCACCTCCAACATTCCTCTTGAAATTGTGGAGGAGAGCATATGCGCCATTCCCAAAATTCATCATGTTACATTCAATTAAAAAAAATCCACTGAGCAGAGTGTATCATCTCCCAGTCTCAACAAGTTTCCAGTATTATACATTTATTATATGTTTACAGTAGTCAGGAGTCTCAAACTTGGTGGAAATCAAGCTGTCATCTGATTCAGTTTGTGTTGACTGGGACACAGGTGGTCCTGCCTGTTGGTTAAACTCAGTTGACTCAAAGTGAAAGATGACAAATCTCGACAAACAAGACCAAGAACTGGAGAAGTCATGAAAAAGTCAAAGAAGGGCAAGGCAGGAGTCTGGCATGAGGTGAAGAGTTTGGATGTCAGCAAGATAGGAGGGGGGCTGGGAACAAATGCTGACAGTGCAGGAAAAACATCTTAGGGTATGAAGCTGGTAGTCAAGGCTTTATCAGGTTTCAGAATAGGACACAAATTCCTAGGGTAATGTTCAATGAGATACTTCATTTGTGTTTGTCTTAGGATTGTGCTTGGGTGACATGCACTCTGCCTAACTTGGTAGAGAGTAACTGGCCACCTGGGAAGATGGGCTGGCCCCAGCTGGGCTATAGGCTGTTGCTCACCATCCCTATACACGGCCTTTAAGCTTAAGTCCCCTGGAGCACAGTTTTGTCTTTAGGGCTGTGGCTTTGCCAGGCCTGGTCAGTGGGATTTACTCTATAAGCCCACATTTGTGACTGTGGCAATCAAGCTGGGCAGCAAATCTTGTATTTAAATGTTAAAATAGATATAATTCTCCAAGTAATCGTTACTTCATGTCTCAAGTTAGATGAGTTACATTGTCCCACTAGCTCTTTAAATCAGAAGTCAGGCACATTTGAGTGAGTTTTGGTGTTGAGATTGGACAGTTTGGGTATGGCATGAAGTTTCTCTCTGTTTACACAGGTTTTATCTGAACCAGATGACTCAAGAGGTTTTAGTAAATGTATTAAACCATCCAAGTGTATCTGGGAGCTACTGTGCCAAGGCTGAATGAAAGTATTTAAAAATTTCATGGGTGCCTGGTAGAAGAGAGTTGCAGTGGCTGAAGTCAATGTAAAACAGAATATGTCCAAGTGTGCCTGGTACAGAGGACATTTGTTTTTTTTAAAAAATATCTTGTGTTTCTACTTTGTAAAATGTAAGAAAATGTATTTTTATTTTACATTTATTTTTTATTTTGCAATGTTTTAGCTGCATCATATATAAAAAAAGAATTTTGATCTGATCTACCAGCTTTAGCTTTATACTATAAATGATTCCTGGGAGGCACGCACATCACAATACAAACATCAGAACTGGACTATTTGTCAGAGCATCTAAGATTTTTCATTTTGTAACCTAGAGGGAATATAACTAAGGTGTCAAAAGCACAGAGGGAAAAATTGTTGCTAAGGAGCTTCAGTGAAAGTTTTGCATTTATTTAAGCAAATGAAAATGTGCACAATGACTGCATAGAGCTGAACAGCTCTTGGACACAGGGCTGTTAACAAGTTTGAAAAAAAAATCATCATTAGGAAGACAAGAAGTAGGAAAGCAGGATCTAGCTTTCTTATTTCTGGATATTTATGGCTTGTATAAATGTCAGAGGCCAAATAACTGACTTTTATTGGTAATAGCCTGAACTGTATCACAATGTGTATACGTAGCTGTTACAGCAATATATCAGCAAGCTGCCACACTAGGTCAGACCTGGTTATATGGATTATAATGGGGTAATATGCAGGCTCAGGAGTTCTCTTTGGAAAGGACCCTTTGTGTCCTTTACTTCTAAAACATATAGATATATGTAGTCAACCGCTATAATGAGGAACCATAAAACATCTAGTTCAGTGGGAAATGTAGCATCTGCAGTGCTGATACAATCACTGTTCAACAAATAGAAACTGAAAAATAGACTTATCTCCTATGCAAATTTTCCTTTGTGATACATCCCTCATCTAGAGCATGTGCTGGTGACCCAACAGTACAAGAATTTTATGCAGCTTATTTAAAATCATGCCATATTGTGCTCTGTGCTGTAGTTTTCTGTTATTTCAAAGATCAGGTCAATTAAGGTTGCTCACCTGTGTTTAAGGATTGTTCCTTTCCGCTGTTAAAGAAAGCCTACACCAGTACACTGAGGTTTGTCAGTGCTATATTTTCAGTACACACTTAAATATTTCTGATGAAGAAATGCACATATACTTCTTAATGCTTCAAAACCTATGGTTCTAGGGCAGTTATTAGTATTTTAACACTGCATAATTCACTTGATTTGTTACTTCTAAGATCTTCCACTGCATAATGCAGGGAGCCTTACCTGCTGAAACTCACGGTCTTTTCTTAGAAATGCTTTGAGAAACCCAGGCTCTCTCTTTGCCCCTTAGTGTTTCATGCTTTTGTGGTATAGGAGCTGAGTGCTTTCATTTTAAAGATGCCTCGTTCAAAATGAGGAAGCTTTCAGGTAGAATCCATAGAGAAAGCAATATGATGAGAAACACAATTCCTACATCATCCAGTGAATGGAAATAAGTTCCACAGATGTACGGAAAGTACAGGACTGACAGTGCACTGGACCTATGGGTATGGTCACTTGATGTAACTTTTGGGCTTAGAGTTCAATATCACATCCTATGCAGGAGAGAAGATGGAGAGAAAAGACTGGAGAGAGGCTATTAAATGGTGAGAATTCCTCCATTTCTGTTTGTCTCGGTATCTATAGAATCGAGGTTACATCCAGCAGACCCAGATGATGGATGATTGTACCTGAAAGAATTTGAGAAGCAAGTCATTTTATGATAAAGAAATATTTTGTCTCCAATGGTAAACCACATTCAATGCCACTATCAGGCTTAAGGAAAATTTTACTGCTCCTGATCTAGAGCAATCTAGACTTCTCCTTTCTAATTATATATGTTCTAAGTACACTGTATCTATACAGTTTAAAATTAAGACAGATTTTAAATCTAAAAATAAAGATGAGGTTTTGAATAGTCTCAGAAAAGAACAAGTTATTTCCAGAACTCATTCAACTTTTATGATCACTTCCATGTAATAAATGAAAGTTCTCCTAAAAATACTGATGTACCATTACCTAATTAAACTATTTCATGCAGTACAACCTCAGAAGTCTGGATGCTTCTAGATTCAATCTCTAGTAAATGTACCTTCCCCCAGATAGAGCAGGGAGTTCGGAAAATACCTGATTTCAAAAAGTGTTGCAACTGAAATGATACTGTTTCTCATGCTAATACAGATCAGTCAGTATGGATGGAAATAGAAAAGGTCAACTCAAAAAGAGGGAATTTGTCTTCTTGCCACAGGCCTGTATTTCCATTCCAATTGAACCTATTTTGAAGATTTTTTTCTGTGAATCTAAGGAACTCTTGTACAGACCTGTGTAGAGGGGTGGATTTCAGAAATGTCCAGAGGGCTCAAGTGGAATGAAAATATCTTTCCTGGGGACAGGATTCAACCCTCCTCAAGGACTAGATAGAAGAGACCTGGTATCTGATTACATGGCACAAATCCCCATGTTTAACTGGCACTTTGAATCGGGTTCCCTCTGTGATCTCGTGGGCTGCTCTCAGAAAGAATGGGTATGGGGGAAAAATTGTCCCAGAAAAAAGTGAGCTTTTTGATGTAAGTCATACCTGTCTGATTTCTGCTAAATTTTGCCTTCTCTTAGTCACAAACTCTTTAAAAGATATGTGAAAGCATTGGAGAAAGGCCTGTCTGGTGCCACCAAGCTGGCAAGGTTCTCATCAGCTCACTTGCAGGTGACACAGCACAGTCCTGTTCCCAGGTGGGACATCACCCCATGTGAGCTACCACAGCCAAGGACATGATGTAGACTCTTTGGCCTCTTCTGCTCTGACCAGGAGAGATCAGGTCCTTGGCACCTGCACACCTCAAAGAGAAGGAATACCTCCTAATCACAACCTGCGAGGGTAGTGCCACTATAGTTATTTTAATTTTAATGTATATTGTGTTTATAAGTAGTCAGTGGCATGTGAGGATTAATGCTTAAAGCAGCATATGCTGGGTGATTGTTAGGAGTAGCGCTATTAAAAAGTGATAGTGCTCCAGCTATAAAAGGATGCGATTTAATGGATAGTATTAGTAGCAGAGCTGTTCAGCTGAAGCCATGGCTAAAGGGACTCTGGTTTAATAACTTTCTAATTACATCTGTATAAGCTGGGTCGCTTAGCAGCAAACTGTCAGGTTTACATTTCCTTATATACTAGGTATGGCTCTGTGTATTAGCCCTACACTAGAATTGCAAATAGAAAGTAATTGGGTTGCTTTTTAGCCTCCCCAAATGGTTCAAATTAATGGCAGCAGAGATCAACATAATGCCTTCATGTGTGTGATTTTAACCTTCATTGATTTTCACCGTTGCAGGGCAGCATGACATTGGCTGGAGAACCATGCTGATGTGATGTCTGTAGAGCCAAGCTCTGAGAGGAGGTTTACAAAGTATTGGATTAGTTCCTGGTATTCAAGAGCACACATTATGGAAAACTGAATGCTCAGTTCTCCAAATTATGAGTGTTTGGTATTATTCCTCAGGGCAGAGAAATTTAGTATCATTCTGCAGCAGCTTTGCACAAAGGTTTGAAATCCCTGAAGGAAATCTGATGCCTGGTGGAGATACACCAGGAAAGTTTTCAGACAGGATAAGCAGGAAGGCTGGAGTAGCTGTAAACAAACAGGCGTGTGGAGATTGTACCTAACATCTTCCACATATAGTGCACTTTAAATTTTATTAATTGCAGTCGTGGCTGTTACCATGACAGCTAGGTGCTGCAATTACCTCACACCTTGGGGAATTTCATGCTCAGTACAGCATTCAGAGTCTACTTCCTGCTATTTTGTTTTTATTTTGCTACTTTTTTTGTACTTTGGAGAAGTATTGTAGAAAGCAGAGCAGAGATGTGCCTTGAAAGAAAAATGCATTTTTATACTCCCAAGGCACCATGAGCCCTGTTTAGCCATGACCTGAGGAACCAGTGAAATGTAATGACCTGTGTGGGGATCAAATGCAGTGACTGGGGCTGAGTTTTTCCTTTACAACTGCCCAGGATGGTTAGGACTTGCGAGAAGAGCTCCTCAGTGAGAGAGACACGCTGCACTTTAAAATGACTTTGACAAGCTTTACAGTGAGGGTGAAAGCCACAACACCCTTATCCAGAGGGATTAACCTGAGGTCTGGCTGTGAGCTTCTGCATAATCTAGGCATTTCAGCTTCAGGGTAAGGCCACAGCAAAAAGCTGTATTTAGGAAGAATGTCCTTTTCCATTGGAACGCCTTTGAATTGGAGAGCTGGTACCAGTGATGAGGTGTGCTGGGCACTGGGGTATCAGAGCAGGGCAGGGACCACAGTGCTGCAAACCCAGAGACAGAAGGATAGAGAGAAGGAAGCTCACTCACAGTGCTTGAGAAAATACATCTGTTAATCCCTTCTTTAAGGTGTTAAGCAGGCTCAGCTGTCATGCAAGCCTTGTGCTGGTGATCCACTGCAGCATATTTCCACAAGTAGCTGATTTGAAGCTCACTTACTGTACAATATTACTTTGAAGAGTGCTGTAAACAAAGAGATATAGGCTAGGCAACATCCTCTGGGCAAACTTGAACGCTTTAGACTGAAGCTGTGTATTCAGACATTTACACCCAGCCAGCAATAGTTCATGGATCGTGTTTCCAACCTGACGTAGCAACAGTGCCATTTTATTTGAGTCTGTCAGCATTTTCACATCATAAACCTCAATGTTGCAGTATATCTCAGCTGTTTCTAATCCCTGAGAGCTGAGACTTGGCATATGAATTGCTAACCCGTATATTAATTCGCGTAGAAGAGGATAAAGCTATGTCAAAATTATACAAAAAATGATATTGATTTTTATTTCAGTTACAGACACACGGTCTGTTGAAGTCCTGTAAAATATGTTTTTCACTACAAGGAATTGAATGCTCATTATGTTTTACATGAATTGATATATTTTATATTGTTTTTAAATGCTTTTGAAATAGCCATTATGTTTACACCAAATAAGCTTTAGCTAATATTCTGGTTTGTACATCATTACTCACTCATTTTAGAATGGCACCCATGAACCAAATGCAGATCCTTTGGCTTTGGTCTTTTCCTTAATTTATGTAAGGGTTTGCTAAAACTTTATTTTGAATGTGAAAGCCATGTATTACAGTATTTGCTCACAAAAATGCATATGTCGTTTAGGGCCCGAAAAATTATTATTATTCAAAGGTCACAGCATTCAAATGTTGGAGAGATTTCTAACAGAAATAATAAAAATACATTTTTTTAATGTCTTGAGTATTTACAGAACATTGGTTATGTTTTCGACTTTAATCTGGTTGCTGGTACATGTTTGTTTACCAGTGTCCTGGGAGGGGACTCAATTGATTTTTTCTTTAAAAAGGGGGGGGGGGGGGGTAAAAAATCCCAAGCAGACAGAAAATAACCTCCAGCAAACAGAAATTATGTACTTAGGATATGCAAAGCATAGGCATTCTCCATTCTCTGTGTAATACTGCACTCACATGATAGCTTGACAATTCACCTGCCTTCTAATGAATTTTTAGCATTCTAAAGAGATAGAGCTATTGTAGCTAGAGTGGAGAACATTTGTTATATTAGTATAGACCAGTCCAGAAGTTGATGAGTTTCCTCATGACTAGGGAGTTTTTACAGACATGTTAATTCAAACTTCACACTTGTGAGACAAGTCAGATTCTCCAATAATCTAAATCAACTCAGGGCTTTCTCTTCCCCCTTCAACCCATATTGCCCAAATAGACTACCAAGAAATAGCAGTGTTCAGCCAAGAAAACACAAGTCAAAGTCTTTGGGGATGAGCTGTTGAGTGATGAGTGATCCTGAGCCCCAGGTACTGTTACTTAGCAACTTCTGAGAAGGGATTAACCTTCTCTGGGCATCCCTTGCACTGTGTGTATAACAAGACTGCTTTTTATACTTGTTCATAGGCAGGTGTAAGTCTCCTACAGATCAAGCAGAGATTTCCTTGAAAGAAATACAAATATTGCGTTGCATTGCCTGGGCAGCGAGCTGGGTGCAGCTGAGATGAACTGAGCAGCACAGCACAGTTGATCTGTTCATAGCTGAACAATAATGCAGATGTACCCTTTTCATGTATAGTTCATCTTTCAGGGCATAATCCAGGGCTTCACTACTATAATCATTCACAGTTAAATGTGTTTTAATATTTGTGGTAATATATTTGTTAGAGCACATCAAACAGAATAACCTGGCACACATGCAGGAACTTCTAGATTTCCAGACAATGTTTTGGTCAATCTCATCAGCTGTTTAAGAATCCTCAACAATAAGGCAAATTTCCCTTTCTTCTGCTGCCTTCCCACAAAAAAGAAAGTAAATTTTGGAAAGTCATACTCGGCAAACTAAGTTAAACAATAGAGTGCAGTGTAGAGACTTTTTGAAATGAGACTCACCTATAGGTGCACATTGTCTATTATTTTGTTATCTGCTCTTCTGATGTAAATATAAAATTCCCATGAATATTAATGGTAGTTTTCTAAGAATTGTCTAAACAGGAAGAACAGACACTATAAAAACCAGTTCATTTGACATGACTGGTAAAATTCCTTATGCTGTGGTAATTTGTCACATCCATTCTTTATCCCTCAGAACAAAATTACTGCTTTCACCATTGCTGTATTTTTTATTATCTTTCATGTAAATAGTTATAATCACCATGTTAACTTTCACTTAGCATTATTTAGGGTCACAGAAATGGTGATGAGAAGGGACATGAGCAGGTCTAGGCCAAACTCCAGCTCAAACTGCAGCTATCACCAACAATTTCTTAGGTCAGTCATGGTATGGTCTTCCTAAATCTTGGAAACCACCAAGGGTGGAAATTCCACAGCCTCTTTTGGGCTAGCTAAATGTCCCTGGCCACAGCTGGTGACCACTGTCCTCATGTCATCTACCACTACTGAAAAGAGTTTGGCTTTGCCACCTCTTTAATTAATTAACCCTTAGGTAGTTGCAGGCTGCCCTTTCAACCCATCTTTACAAGTGTTCCTTTAATCTAAGAGTATAAGCATTTCTCTAATATGCTTTTAGTTCACATGTTGTTTCTGGCCTGACTGTTCAATTGCTGTGTATGCTCTGCTCAAACCACTAAGGGTAGTTTTCTTTTGGTACAGCTTGTTCCCAAAGTTTCCTCTACTACATCTTTTCTGGTGGCTGTAGGGAACAGAAGGCTAAAAGCATCTGTGCAAGCAAAAGGTTCCTCCACCCTCTGATCACTGATTTCAGTAGGTGAAGATAAAGATTTCAGTGATAGCAATAGGCAAGGCCAGGCCCAGGTTGTAAATGATCTGCAAGTTAAGAAGACAACCACAGTAATATTT
This sequence comes from Climacteris rufus, assembly GCA_013398175.1. Taxonomy (NCBI): domain Eukaryota; kingdom Metazoa; phylum Chordata; class Aves; order Passeriformes; family Climacteridae; genus Climacteris; species Climacteris rufus. The sequence goes on along the minus strand of VZRZ01007791.1, from coordinate 498,518 downwards.
TGTTCATCTGTTTTGGCACAGAAACAGTCAAGAAAGATTAGGCTCAAAGGCTTCCTGCCTTACTTTTTTCCTTCACTTTCATTAACCTGGATGGCCAGCAGGTGATAGCAATTTATGCAAATCCTTTTCTCTATACAACACTTTACCTTTTGACAATAGGCAACCAAGCAGATGACACAGCTACAGACAAGAGGGTTTTGAAGACCCAATTTAAAATCTGAGATACCATATTTTTTTCAAAAGCTTTTCTAAGTATAAGATAAGAGTATAATCCCTTAGTTTGGTGCAAATATTTTAAGACTTTGTGTTTCTAAAATCCAATTTGAATTAGCCTTGAAATTTAAAGCTGTTTATGCCTACTGAACCAAAAGCCACCGTGTGATACATATAATAGAAAGTATTGTACAGTTGCTCTATTTCTCCTCCCCTTTTGACACTGCTCTACAATATTTGCCAAGAAAATCATCCAAAGGCAAAATGTCATAACTTCAGAAAAAATAATTTTAGAAAGCTAGTCCCTTTTACAGCAAAGCACTTACAAAGTTTCCTTTTCCTTAGGCTTCTCTAGTCTTACAATTTATTGCTTAGGATAAACTTGGCATTTTGGGTAAAGTTATTTCCCAGAGCATGTTGTATAAAATGTGTCTTGATGCTCATAACAGCTTGGACAAGTCTGCCGCATCTTTGAAAATCGCCACTGTGGGAGTCTGCATGCTGAAGTGACTTATAAGAGGAGGGCCCATCACATGAGATTTTGACTTGCTGTCATTTCAAATCACATTATTTAAGAAATGAGAGGAAAAGTTTGGGCAAACTGTCATGGATTCCTTCACTCCCAATCAGCCTGCCTATACTTTTGCCTGAAATAGGCTTCTTTATCATTTTTCTATCTCAGAATCTATCATCAATTGTTTACAAAACTCCTGATACTCTAGGTGGTGGAGTAAGTTACCTCTTTGTGACTTAGATTATTCTTTTAGATACAATGTGGATTTAATTTCTCATCAAAGTGGTTAGAAAAACGGGGACACAATTCATAAGCACTGTTTCTGAAAGTAACTTGCTTCTACTCATTATTAGTTTAAAAACTCTCTGTAAAGTCTAGTTTATTAACCAAGCCTGTATGTGAGAAATTTCCCATGCAGATTACTCATGCAGTGAGCAGGATTTGCAGATACAGTAGATGAACCATAAAACAGACCAGGAACTGCCTAAGGAGGCCAAAGAGGATTAAGTCACATATGTAACAGGAAACACAGAAAATCATGAGATCAGGATGGGAATGAAAACCTTGAACCTTATTTTACTCATAGTTTTTATCCACCCGGCAGATTTCCAAAAAAAAGGAAACAGTAGTAGTTGGAGACATTGTCAGTGACCAGTGCCTTATCTTCTGTCCTGTAGATCACCAAGGACATGGGATAAACAGATTCAATTTCCATGCTATGAGAAATATACTGACGTGTCTGCTCTCCGGGAAGTGGTTGTAACTCACCAGCACACTCTCAGATGCTTTCTTTCAGCCTATTGAAATTGCTGCATTGTCCATGGAATAATTAAATGTTTGTTGGGCTAGAAGAAGCCAACATCATAAAATCATATATTCATAGACTGATTTGGGTTGGAAGGCACCTTTAATGATTACCTAGTTCCAACCCTCCTGCCATGGGCAGGGACACCGGGACACCTTCAACCAGACCAGGTTGCTCAAAGGCCCATTCAGCCTAACCTTGAACATTTCCAGGGAGGGGGCATCCACAGCTTCTCTGGGCAAACTGTTCCAGTGTCTCAGTACCCTCATCATTAAAAAAAAATCTTTCTTATATTGTATCTACATCCAGCTTTTTAAATTTAAAACTAAACGGGGTACCGTGTCCTATCACTAGACCCTTTCTCCATCTCTTTTAAAAGCCCCCTTCAAGTACTGAAAGATCATAATAAGATCTTCCCAAAGCTTTCTATTCTCCAGGCTAAAAAACCCAACTCTCTCAGACTTTCCTCACAGGAGAGGGACTCCACCCCTTTATCCATATGTGTCCATTGGTAAACAAGTATATAGATGACTAAAGCAGTATAAGGTAGAAGGAAACTGTAGCAGTTCCTTTGACAGCCTTTATAGTGGCATCTCACTGAGGATTTTTGTCATTTCAAAATTTATTTTAGCATTCTTGACAATGTAGACCCTATTTTGAGTGTCACCAAATCCCTTTTAAAAGTTGCAAAGATCTTACTGGCAGAGTACAATGAACACACCTGTCATCTGTTCCCTACATCTGTAGGTGATGCTTATGTTCAAGGGCCAGTACCTGTTACAGCTACTTTGGATTAAACTGCAGAGATGACCTAAAAACTGGTGGCTTAACAAAAGAGACACTTGAAGCAAATGGATAATCAACAAAGCTTTATTTACAAGGTATCAGGCCATTATATTAATGTTTTAAATATATGGCTTTTTGTCTCATTCATCTGTGCCCGAGTGGGAAAAAAATCCATAACAAGTGTAGCTTCCTAATGAAAACAACATGAACAAGAAAAAATCTTCTTAGCTTTAAAAGTAAATGTCATGATCTATGTAAAAGTTAGTCTTTTGATACTGTTTGTGAGACCAACATCTTACTGAATTACCTTTGTGCTACATTTCCACTCTCTAAACCCCTCTCTTCAAAGCTTTGTGGCTGCACATTGCTGTGTGAATAGGCTTATGGATGCTATGAACTCTTAACAAAAAATCCATTATAATGATACTTTGCTGTTTCAGGGATATTCACTGTATAACAATCCTAATGGTGCTGGTGAAGTAATAGGTATGGAAATGCTGGGTAGAAGATAGCTTCTCCCTACTTGAGTTGCTATATGAAAGGTTCTGGCTCCAGTTATTGATGATCTAACCACCTGCAGCACTTAAACTTGCTTTTTACTTTTGTCCCCAGCAGTAGTCCCATTGCATTCAGTAGGACTGCATACATGATTAATCTGATCAAGGTCTAATTAGTGAAAGAAGTGCAGCCCTTGGTGCTGCAGACAGAAGGCTGTGCCCTTAGCCTGTTTTCCAGACATATTTTTAACACCTACACCTTTATCTATGCACCCACACAGGCACGAGCTGCATGCAGAATGTTATTCTGAACAAGCATTTAAATCCAGATGTAAAATATTTCATGGTTTGCATCCTCTAGCGCACCAGACAAAAACTATCCATTTTGATTCTGGACTATTTCAACAGCTTATTCAGGACCATTGGGTGAATGCAGAAATCCCTTTCAAGAGGAAAGGAACAAGTGAATATTTATTTGTCCTGCTTTTAAAACAACAAGAACTTCTTCAGTCAGCAGTTAAGGGTTCAATTTCTCCATGAAGTGATTAAATAGCAAAGCTGCTCTGGCCCTGTGTGGAGTCACTGGAGAAAGAACAAGATATGTCTCCTCAAAACACTTCAGCCCACAGCCAGGGGAGACTCATTATTTTCTGCAGCCCACTTGGCCTACAGAAACTAGTTACCCAATTTAACCAATCAGGGAAGGTGCCTCAGGTTGGATAATCTCAATCTTTCAGGTCTTTTGCTCCTAAGCTGTATTTACAAATGCACAATGACAGTGATGATTACTTGCAATATTAATGCTGCATGTTTTGCAGAGTAAAAAGCAGGGATTGAGCGCTGAGGTCTTTTTTGTTTTGTTAAAACAGGCACAGTCTGATGTGCCAACAATGCTTTTGTCCTATTTCCTAATGTGATGGGGTATAAAAGGCATTTAAGTTCTTGTGGAATTATTAAATAAATACTTTAAATGGTGTTTTTTTTCTGTAAAAACTGTTGCTGTTTAAAAAAAATATCCCTACACAAATTTTGATTCTCAAGATACAAATTATCATGCAGATATTGAATAGTTGAAGTAGGTAAGCTCTGGGAGTAAACTTGAGAGCTGGCTAGTGGAAGAACTGGGAAACAGGCAAGTTGACAGATGAAGTCTAATAGTACAAGTGTACGTAACACGAGAAACTGCACTGAGAGCCTCCATAAATCATTCTGTTCATGAAAATGCTGGTGAGTCCTCAAAGCATTCTGAGTTTTTGTGAGCACTGAAAAGTCATACTAAGTGAATATTCATGATTCAATGTTGACAGTGACTTTCTTTCCCACATTTGAAAGATTTCACTCATCCAGTCATGATAAGGAATGTAATACTGTGTTAATTAAATGCCCAACTAAATGGCACAAATTGTGAGTATGTAATAATTAAAAGGAAAAGTTCACATAATAGTTCAGATAAAAATTTTCAGATTCTGAATATTTGGAAAATATTTATGAATTATAAATGAACAGCTAGAAAATTAATTATTGACTTGTGAATTATTTACCAAGCAGAACAGATGTTAAAGTCCTGCATTATTTATTATAATGCATTTATTTCAGTGCTGAATATAACCTATGAAAATAATAGTGATATTATAACTGTATTATTTAAACAGGTTGATCAGTTGTAATTATTATCCCTATTTAACAGGGGAGTCAACTAAAACACACAGGGAAGGAGATTTTCAAAGTACCCAAGGGGTGGGGATTCCACAAGTCTAATAAAAATTAATGAGAGTTACACTTGTGAATCCCTTGGGTGCTTATGAAAAATTTCCATAGGGAGGTTAAATTGCATGCCCAGGAGAAGTCAAGAGCAAGAAACAGAGCCTGAGAGTTCTGATCCCAACTTAAATTTGCTACTGATTATACCTGATGTCTCCTCTGTTTTGGGGCTGGTTGTTTTTTTCATGAGACTGGAATGTAAGAGGCATTAGATACCAGGCTTTTCTCACTAGACCAAGCAGTTCATCCCTCTGACCAGCCTGCAGATAACAAATTCATTGTTCTGATATTCATATATTTGGGGTTTGCCAAGCAATTAGGTCTTTCTTTTTCCTCTTTCTCCCCACAACTATATTGAAACAGAAGGTTCTTGTCATTTTTTAATGAAATGAACTATCTCTTAGCAGCCATCTCATTAAACTCTAGATTTTTTTATCTTGTGGGTGGAGTTGAGACAGATTGTCTGACTTTGCATATCCATGGCATATTACAAGATCCAAGGAAGATCATGAAATTGCAGAGTTGGCACTACAGTGACACAAATAACCTTTGAGCCATCCTGAAGACCTCTCAGAGTCCTCACATACACAAGCAATATACCCCCTCCCAAAAATTAATTTTTGTCCCTTATTGGTCTGGTTTAGGTATATTTCACAAAGCTACCTTTGTTTATTCCTGCACTTTTTACAAGAATCTCTCTGAACATCTGTCTATCACCTGTGATATTTAAATTAACTGCATTGTGTCCCTCTTGCTTATTGTTCATCCAGGGAAAATATACTTGGAAAATACTTGGACGTCTTGCTTAATTTAATTTAATTTTTTCTGTGCCTGGTCTAATTTTCAAATTTTTGTTGTCAGTATTCTATCAAAGTCTTGCAGTAAGCTTGGAGATCTGACCCTGTAGTCAGTGAGTTCATGTTACTTCTGTTAGCTAGAAATCCACAAGGTCCAGAGGCAGCTCTCTTTTGGTCGTCCCAAAGGGGAGTCACACTTTCTTCAAAAAGGATGTGCCACTTATAACTTTTCAGCTTGGGCCACAAAGAAAACTGTGGAAGATGGGCATGATAGCACAAGAAAACCTGTATACAGGACTTCTTTTTTTTCTGGTTTGTATTCAGTTGTGTAGGGAAACAGATGTTACAATCTTCACAATTTATACAGTAACTTTTGGCTAAAAAGTTGAATGCATCTTATAAATTTTAATGAGTTGAAGTCTACAACAGCCTTGTGAGTGATTGAAGTTCTGCTGTGTCCATTTTACAAAGAAGAAAACTGAGGAACTGATAAATGTAATAACTCGAGGAAGATTATACCAAGTGTCATGGGCAGACATGGGAAAAATCTAGAAAGTCTATGCCCACTTATCACTTCACCTTCCCAAGGTCCAAAAACATATGAAAATCTGTAGAACAAAATGCTTTCCTGTCATTACTAGCTCTGGAGGGCTTTTTATACTGCTCTGATGAGATCTGGCTTGAATCTGAAGATAGAAATCAGCCTGTCCTCTTTCCATTCATAATTTCATCTCCATCTGACCCACTGTGTGCCAACAAAATGCTTTAGTTTGAGAAGGAGAAGATAATGTATGAAATTAAATATTTTCATTTGGGGATGAGCACCTTGGAGGATTCAGAGAGGGCTGATAAACCCTGTAGGTAGGGAAGGTATTGGTTGTTCCCCTTATCTGGAGTAGGTGCATTGGTACCAACCCAAATCATGGATTTATTGGTCCAGCTTGTGAGATGGTTTTATGCCAATGTGATTTTCCTTGTGTGGCCAGGCCATAAGAGGATGAGCAGGGCTCTCCACGAAAGTGTCTCGACCTGACCCCAGACAGACATCTTGATTTCTCCTTGTAGTGTCCCAAGCAGCCACAGTTTCCCTCCTACCTGCCTAATGCCCCCTCCAGCTGCCAGCTCTAGCCTATACCTACCACTAAAAGCCTATGATAACAACGATGTTAAAATCCTCTAGGATTTAAAATAAAGCTGTTGTTGTGCTGATGTTATTATTAGGCACATTAGGCACCTGTAAGGAAATAAATAAAATGTTTGCATCTTTTGTTTTTCCAGAGGTCTCTGTAATCCTCTTTCACTTCGGTTGTTTAAAAAAAAAAAAAGTAAAATCCTGTCTTTTCTTTAAAATCAAATGGAGGCCTATTCTTATTGAAATGAGATGCATAAATCATTCTGCCAGGACAAGTTGTTCAGCTCTGATCATCACAAAAAAATAGTAATAATCTGCTGTATAGAAATTAGTGTGAGCACACATTTTCTACTGTGAGGGGCAAAAGTGATCTATAGCAAGAAAAATTTCTCTGCTGGGATCCCTTTTAATAAAGAGAAGCAGCAAGCCACTAGAGAGGTGTTAAAGTCACAGCACATCTTAGTCACAGGGTTTATAGCTGAATTCTGACAAAAGAGATATTAAGGAATGCTTTGGTGTTCCTCTAAGTAAGCTCTGTTGCATGGCACATATTTCATAACCATTTAGATTTTTGCTGACAAATAGATTGATATTCATATTTTAAATTAATGTATAACTAAGAGTGCTTGATTTTTCTCAATGATAAATAATCCAGCAGTTCCATAGATGATGAATGTCCCTGCTCTGAGAAGGTTGAGAGCTGACACTCTGAGGAAAATGCCTAATGCAGCTGCTGCCTCTGAAATCTGGGGCTGAAATCAATGCAGGATTTAGGAGCCGACACCCAAAACTGTAGTCCAGATGCCCTCACCTCTCTCTCTTTCAGTGTTTGCCTGTCATTACACACATCTCTGTGTGATTATGAAGGTCTTGCAGCATTTGTGTTTGTTCAGTGGTCACATGCAGACCATGCCTGGTGAGGGCAGCCCAGTGCCTTTGGGAAAGCTGGTCTGCGGCAGTCGAGGCACAGCATCCACTCTGAATCTGCATTTGTAAGAAAATATCAACTTTTATAATGCCACCAGCTGCAGTCATTTGTGTTGTCCACATCAGGTCTCTCTGCAAGTGAGCCTGGCTGGCCCGTTTGCCCCGTGCAATGTTTCTGCACAGAGGTGGTGGTGGGCTCCAGCAGTCAGGCACAGCCACTTCTGTGTGAGAGCTTAGGGATGTGCCAAGCTCTTCCCACTCCACCCTTACACAGTTTTCCAATGCAGGAGTCTTAGCATGTGACAAAAAGTTCTAGTTCGGAGCACGGTCTGAGAGCAGCTGTTAGTGGCACAGGGGATGGCGCCGAGGTGATCCTTTGCTTCTCTGCTCCAAGTGCCTCGATGTGCAGGGAGCAGCCCTGGGCCGGAGGCTGCAGACCCTGCCTGCTGCCCTGCTGCTCGGTGCTGTGCTCATCTCGGGTGTGCCAGGTCGTGACTCCCCTCCCTGCGAGCAGCATCACGTCTGCTTCCAGCAACCTTCTCTCTCTCCCGAAAAAGGGCACAGCTCCAGTAGCTAAGGAGCCCTCCCCCAACAAAACACCATGGGCGTGCGGGAAGGAAGGAATGCCCCCGCCCTGAGCACGCAGGAGGGGAGCTGCAGCCCTGCAGGTAGCAGTGCCCTGCTGATGCAGCCACAGCAGCTGATGCACCGACGCTGGCAGCCCGGGTTTCCTCAGCGTGCACCTGAGACACACAGTAGCTCAGTCTGCATTCACCATTCAGGGAGTTCACCCTCGCAAATTATGATTTGTAATTGTAGCTTTAAACCATACACTGTAACTGTGAAATAGTACACTTGTCGGATTTCTTCTCCCATAAAAAGCACTTTGGATTTATTCCCTTTCTTAGCCACTGGAAAGCAATTTATAACATTCTTGTTTTCTAGCTCTTGATTGCAGTGAGGTCCAGCTCGGTGGCCAAATAAAGAGCTTGTTTTGTTTAATATCCATTTTGATAAATGTGTTAACAAATTGCAATCAAAACTGTATTTTGTTAATACACTCTTCAGAAATTCTCTTCCCCTCCTTAGCACATGTCATTAGTGACACACAACCAGGACTAAAGCCTAACTTTTGGGTTTCCTAATTTAGTGTTGTAATAGGTTATAAATCAACAGAGACTTCTCAGTTTTAGGTCCATAGTCTTCTCCTTACACTCTGTTCTGCACAACAACAGAAAGCAAAAGTCAGGGTTTTATAGGAAACCCACAGAAAGAAAGCAGCTTAAAAATAAATAATGGCCTTGATGGTCTGTTTGTTAGGTTTTCTGCTCATTATCCTTCAGGCAGATGAATTGCCTTTTAAAATCTAAAGTGGCATGGAGAGGTTGTTTCAAAAATATAAGTGGTGCGACAGAGTGGGAACTGCCAAGAGAAATTAGAAACTGGTCTGATATTCTATTAGAAATTGTCTGATAGGGCAAAGAGACAGAGCTTGTTCCTGAACATCTCCCCTCTATTGCTCCATCAGCTGAAGTAACCTGGTCTTTGGAGTAAACACTTTGGCAGAACCAAAGTCCTACCAGAGAAACTGGATAATATACTGTATTTTAGCCCAGCTCTGCATTTATTGCAAGTAGCCCAGTGCAGCGGGGAAATTTCTTGTAAAAGAGCCCAATTGGAAAAAGGAGTCGTAATGAAAAAGTGCCAGATCAAATGGCTGGGATGAGAAGGCATTTGCAACCTTTTTCCATCTCTTCTTTCCATATGAATGAATGTTCAAACTCATGAAGAGTGTGCAGAAGACAGGAGAACTTTGGTCTTTGTCCTGAGACATTTCCCATTTTGAAGGACCACTCAAAGTGAAAAGGGGGCTCTCTACCAAGGATCTTGATGGTCTTGTTTTAATGCACTTGTGTCATATCCTGATCCTGAAGGAGTGGTCTTTCTATAGAGGCTGGGAGGAATCAAAACACAGCCACTCTTCTGCCTCTCTAATGGAAGAGAACCCTCGAGAACCCTCAAGGCTGCCTACCCCAGCCCTGCCATTGATTGAAAACTGCAGTGTCACAAAGCAACTGGAGTGGGCCAAGATCCAACACTTACCCATGTATGAGATAAACTGATGCAGAAAGATATCACTTTTCTTTGTGGTATGCATGATAGTCATGTTTCCAAGCCCTGGCATTTCAAAATTGTGTAATAGTCATATAAGGGTAATCATGGTTGTTACACTGTGTTATATCTAGGGGGAAAAAGGAGTAGGAAATTTGTTCTGTGGGAAGCTACCAGATTAAGGGATACAGCAGACACATGAGCTTGTGTCTACATTAATTTTCCCACTTGACTGCATCTTAAATTTCATATCTGTTCTATCATACTCTTAATTAAGCCCTAAGTAATTTAAAGCTTTGAGGTGGACTACTGTTTTATTTCTAGCTGTGGAGCATGGAAGTGTGATTCATACGTGTGAATAAAAATAGATGAGGACAGACCTTCCCCAGTGTAAACTGTTACAGCTCCAGAGACTTGTCTCTCAGACAGGAGACATGAGAAGTGGCATAGAGATTTTTGTCATGATTTTAGGGCAAGATGTGTTACTCATACATGGCAAAGCTACAGGACCATGCAGAAGGGCTTCAAAACTTTGCCTCGGGCCTTTGAGTCAGTCCCATTTCATATTTGTTCCTATCTAAAGGCAGTTGAATGATGAGGTGAACACAGAGAAATTCTCACAATAGGGAAATTAAATACATCCTGCTGAAGAAACAAGGTGAGGAGGGCTCCTGAAGAAACTAGCACCTCCCTTTAGCAAATTTCTCATTTCATATAAAAATAGCCCATGCTCAGGTGTGTGGACAGTGGGAAGCTCTCTGCCAGGGCAGCTTCAGCACATTAATCACCCATCTTTGATGTCCAGATGCAAAGTCCAGCTCTCATGGGCACCCCAGGATGTTATGGCACTGAGTCTGTAAACCAAAAGAATGTTTGCTGCTCCAGACAGTGTTGAACAACTCGGTTTTGAAACAAACAGATCTATTGCTATGTGAAACTCCTTCTGTGGCACTGAATAGAAACATAATTACCAAAGATTTAAAAACAACTTCCAGCTGAAAACTTGCCACAATATGCTTGTGTTTCATAACTAAAGCTTTCCCTGCAGTCCTGCTGGCAATGACATGCTTCTGCCTCTTGCTAGATGCCTATTGATTAAAGCCTGTTATCAGTGTGGCTGGGCTATGCTTTGGGGTAAAAGTGAGAATATGACCCTTCTTGAGCCTAGTGCTGGTGAAAAATGATATCTAAATGCATAAATTATATCTAAATATTTCCAAAACCCATTTGTTTATTCTAGAAATAGTGACAAATTAAAGCAGAAGCAACATACCAAGGATACCTCAGTTATAGCTGTACTATGCACTGCCCTTCCTGGTTTTAGGATGAAAATACTACAAGTTTTTATCTTTCTGAATGGCAGGGAATTTATAATCCAAAATCTGTAAGTTCATTTAAAGCATGAGATCACTTCCAGAATATGTTTCTCTGATGGTGTCTACTACATACATCTGTCCTGATAATGTACTGCTCCTCACCTTCACATTAATTCCTTGGGTTTATTCTCTTTTTCCGTGTCATACAGTTGAAGTGGGAACACAAAGCACAATTCTGATAGCAAAACACCAAAAACTATATTTTAACTATTAGAGTAGGTGATTATATGCACAAAGAAGTGGGTACTGGCAAGTTCCACCTGAACATGAGGAAGAACTTTACTGTGAGGGTGAGTGTGCACTGGAAGAGGTTGCCCAGAGAGGTTGTAGAGTTCCTTCTATGGAGATATTCAAAAGAACATAATCCTGAGTAATATGCTCTCGTGTAACCTGCCTGAGCAAGGAGGTTGGACTAAAGAACCTCTATCCCTTCCAATCCTCCCCATGTTGTGATTCTGTGTAAAAAAAAAACAAAAACAAAACAAAAACAAAAACAAAAAAAAAAAAAACCCAACAACAACAAAAAAAACCCCACACTGATAAAATAATGGATTTGAAAATTATTTTTAATATGGAAAATATTTGCAGCATTTTTGACAAAGTGCTCAGCAGAAACTAAATATTGAAAGAAAGAAAAATTATTTTGTTTGGTGGTTTTTTTTAACTGAGTTTATTGGTTTTCTTATATCTGTCCTCTGATGCTTTTTTTTCTCTCTCTGAGTAAAGGGAAAACATGGACAAAGAAGTAAAAAACCAAGAGGAAATGGGGATAAGCAAAAATAAGGGGACTTTTACCACTAAAAAATCAGAAGCAAATTTCTAATACTCCCTGCATTAAGAAAATGAAAGAAATGAAACATTTTTATAAGAGCCTGAAGAACAAAAAAATAGTTCAATTTTGTTGTTTTTCCTCATTTTCAGGTTGGCTCTACTACAAAGAAAATGAGAAAACTGTCATTATTATCATTAATCTGGTTCCATTCAGCCATGCTGTTTATCTACAGCAGACCCAGTAATGCAAAGGGAAGTCACAATGCCTTTGTATTATTTTCTCCTTTAAATATGCAAGGGTTTATGAATAAACTATTTATCAGCTTTCTTTGTGACCAGTTCTGAATTTTCTTTAAATTTACATTATTATTACTTGTGGAGCACCTTCCACTTTGACTACAGCTTATTTTCTTCTCCTTCCATATGATCAAAGTGTCTAATGCAGAAGGACCTTCTTCTACTCTGCCAAAATATGTCAGAGTTTGCCAGCTCTGCCATCGAAGGAGGATGGAGTAGAATCATATGTGAAATTAATCTTATGCTACAGATTGGGACAAAGAAATTATAATTAAATCATATAGCCCAGTACCATGGCCTTGATTTGTTTAAATTAGAACATTTCCCAATTTAAAATTTTCTGACTTTAAGATATAACATTAAAATTCTCTCTGTGTGTGGAGAATGTCTGCATTGTATCTCATTTCAGACAATTTTCTTTCCATTCATCTTGTCTACTACCATGTAAATATGTTTTCAAAGTTACTCTTCCTTTCCAAGTAGCTTTTGCTGGCATTTCTTACGTTCTGTGTGTTTTGTCACTCCTCATTTTTGTTCTCTCCTTCCTCAATCAGGTGTTTGAACAACAGATGACAGTGTTCAAGTTTTCTCTGGGGATGTAAGGTAGAACAAGATAAAATCAAAAGTTGGGTCATGTCATGATATACATTTATTGAGACAAAAACATCTCTATGCCAAAAGGGTGTATGTTTGTAGATACATTTTTAAACTAATGACTCACTGGATGTGTTGCAATTTTTAATGGGGCATGAGTAATGCCTGGGAGTCTGTATTTAAATGTGAGGGAAATCTTGACATTTTTAAAGGGAATTCTCTGGTGTTGTTTCTATGGTAACTTTTCTAAGGGGACGATATTTTTTCACTTGATTTTTAATTGTGATCAACAGTAGAGTAACTAAAATATCGAACATAAAAGAAAAGAAATTATATTTGTTATGAGCCCTTTCAGACCAGCAGGACACCAAGGTACCAGTTGCACCTCACTTAAGCCTTTAATTGGGGCCTAAAGGACTTTCTGTGGTTCATGGACTTGACTTGGGGTTTTAGAAGCAAGTGAGCAAGATGAAAGGAAAGGCACAAGCGTGTGTTGGGGAACACAGATAGTGGGGTTACAGCAAAGCAGTCCCCTGTACTGCCAGGTCAAATGCTTGGCTTAGCAAAGCAGAAGACAGAATAATCAATCCCAAAGCTTTACTTAACCAAAGAAATAAAACTGTTAAAAATAGTGAATGAGAAATAATGACATAGGAAAATGAAGCCCTTAAAGAATGCCTTCACACATCCTTTTCTCAACAGCATCTTCTCAATTTCCTCAGAGAGCTGAACAGCAGAATATTTCTATTAATCACAGTTACAACTCCTAAAACTTCCCATAGGTGTATATTTTAAAACAGTGCAATACTTTCAGAAATACTTTGCTTTTACTGTGAAGTCAGGTCCTGGAATGCTTTTTTCCTACAAGCAGGGCTAGGTAGTAGGGAAAGGTGCAAGCTGTGATTGTGGCACACATTTCCTGGCCTCTGAGGTGCCCGTGGGACACTTACATTTTCATGCACCAAACAATAGATCCAGGCACTAAACCTGTAGCTCTTCCCTGGGTATATTTAAGAACCATCTTGAGACCTCCATGGTGCCTTCGGGAGTTCTGAGGCCAGGACCAGAGGGAGGCTGGAAGAACTTCCAGAGGAAGTTTTTCCGTAAGTACTTTCCTTCATTAACTTCCTTGAATTCACAAGGAAATGTAACACATGAAACTTAGGAGCAGCTATGTTAGAGAGTGTCTAATTCATTGTGGAAAACTAAATTTTATACATAGTTTGGGATGGTAAACCCCTACATTTTCCTGAGCTCTGTGACTGAAAGGGCTGCTTCATTAGTATTACTGACAATTTAAAATTTGATACTGAATTAAGAGAGATCTTTGAGATTCATTGGAAAACTTTTTGTACAAAGTTATCATACACAGAGTGATTAAAAGGAGGGAAGAGGCAAAAAGGTCTTTCTTTCAAAAGACTGAGCAAATCACAAAAAAAAAGTGATAAACAGAACATCTTTTCAGAAGCTCTGACTTTCCCTCTGCAATTAGCTTTGCATGAGAGGCTTGTCAGTGCACGTCTTATCAAGCTCTGACGTGACCTCTCCACTCTTTGCCCTTCTAAAACTCTGACAAAGTTATGGGAATACAGTGATGTAGCTCTTGGTGTCACATGTAAGACCACTGCTGAGGATAAAAGCCTCTGTTCATATAAATCAGCACCATTGCTCGTCTTCTTCCACTTAAAAAAATGAGACTTCAGTGGTAATTGCTTCAAGCACCAAGTGTCTGAGTACAAGTGAAAGCAAAGGGACCATAGCTGCATTTAGTGGGAATTCACATACCTGTGTCAGTAAAGCAGTGACTCTAAAACCTTACCGGTTTGATTGGAATTTTAAATCTGAACTCTGTTTTGAAATTAATTGAAAAAATCTAATGGTGTGTGTGTGTATGTGCCTCATGAAATGGAAAATATAGGATAAGTGCTTTGTCAACAACCTTTTTGATTTCATATGTAATCTGAGGATATACATTTAAAGCACAAATTTTTTAAATGACTCTGTGATACATTCATTTTAGCATGCTATCACACATGATTATTTATCTAGGTTTTATAGCTTGTGGGTGCATAAACTGATGCAGTCACCTTCCTGTTTCTATAGCCAGAAAAGGCAAAATTTTTCAGTGTTCTCAAATGCTTGTATGACTCAGAGAAGAAAGGGACTTTCTGAAAGTTATCTAGTCTCTATCTTCCTTCCTAGAAGTGTCAGGATCTTCTTTCTCTTTTTGGTAAGTGTTAATATTTTCAGGATTCTAGTTAAATTACAAATGGCACAGACATAGTGCCCACTTGCTTTATTGGCCAAGGGCCTGCTTCCAATGAAGAAGGGACATTTTGTCATTTCATCAGTAGGAGGAGAAAAAGAGGAAAACCCTGGTAAATTGCTTTCTAAAATAGGGAAGTGGGGTGTGAGTGGAGGTGGTGTCTTTATTAGATACAGTGAAAGTACAAGAAGGATTTTACTGGGTGTCTGCCATCTTTGCCAGATCATCCCCTGAAGCCCAGCTCCAGTATTACTGCTGATATTCCTGATGCTGCTCAGATTTCCACCATTCCTGTGTGTCACAAAATAAAACCAAGACCCTTATCAGGACACTAAAGCAATGTAGCGGAAATCTTAAATAAAGTAGAGTACTAACAGTACATGAACTTCTGTTGGCCAGACAGTGTTCTGCAATTCTGACTTTTCCTCAAACTTTATATACCAGTTTAAATGCTGTCTTCATGCATTTTCATAGAAGGCATTGCTGAATATTCCACAGAGGTGGTCTTTCTCTGCAGTCAGAAGTGGAAGGTCAGTGCAAAAAAACTCAGTGGGACTGTATGAAGCACATAGTCTGCTTCAGAACTTTAAACTATTTATAAAAGCATTTTATTATTTTAAATTTATAATGCAAACAATTTAAAGCTAATAAAAATGTTCTAACATCAGATTGAGGTAGGTTGGAAGTGAATTTCAATCAATATAATAAAGGACAATTTTCTAACATAGCCTGTGTTTGTCCTGAGGCTATCAGTATTAGAAGATAAGATAGAAGGAGCAATATCTGTGTCAAAGGCAGAAAAAAACACATCTTGATTTCAGTTCTCCAACAGATTTGCAGCACTGGCTACTATTCTGAAAATACTTTTTCATATGTAAACTGTACTAGTTTGTTTTCATCTCAGGAAAGAAGAAACAAACACCCTTTCCATTACAATATTAAAATAGCACTTTAACAAAGTAATCTGCTGATGTTCCACTAGAGAAAACTGAAACCTCACAGTTCTCTGAATTCTTGGCACATGCAGTACTGATGTGTAAAAGAAGTCCAGCATTTCATTGATAGCCACATTTTGTTATAAAAGATCACAGTGTCAAATCCTGCATTTCTCATTATGTCGTACCATTAAACATGTTTTAAGTTGTCATTTTTATAAAAGCTTTCTAATCAGGTTTTCATAGTAGCAATATTTATTTTCATGTTAAAACTTAGATTAATATTTTTATCTATATTCTGTGAATGTGAAGCTAATCACAATGGAATTAAAGTTTCAATATTGCACATTTTTTTTTAAATACCAATTTACATAAAGCCTTGCCCTGAAAACATTTGCTACTATGTTCCAGCTGCTATTCTGGCTATTTCTGTTGATTTATATTTGATTTCTTAGAATGAAGTGGGCAGGATTGGGCCCTACATTACAAAGACACTCAAAATGTTCTGTATAAAGGATGTTTCAAAACACCTGCTGTGACTCCTAAGGTCTTTTGAAACTTTGTCTTCAATATTTAGTTTTCCTTCACCTGATGCTGCTGCTCAAATATTTGAAGCATAGTATTATTACTGAGTTAGGTAGAATGACACATTTATTTTTTGACATAGCTACCAAAAAATCTTCTCTGTCTTGTCCTGTGCTTTATCTCACGGAAGAGGTGCACCTGCAAATTCAGAACTTGTCAGCTTTAATTAAATTGGATATTAAAAATGCAATTCATCCACTGGTCTTGTAATATTTTGTCTGTGGATCAGTAAGCATCACAGGCGAGTGGATCAGAGAGATCTAAGAGCTTTGGGTTTTTTTTAACTTAACTGAGAAAATGTAATAAAGTAAAATCTTCATTTGTTTAAAAATGTCTGTAAATGCATCCAGTTTTACCTCAGTGATTACCTTCATAAGCAATACATTGTCAGAATGCCACTTTTACAGAGCTACATCAGCCTCCTGGAAGACTGAACTGACCTTTTCAGACTGTTGGACCTCATTTCACTAATGGGAACCCCCAAACATTTCTGCATCTCTTTCCTCTTTAAAAGTAAACAGTCTAAAGGGCCAATGTGAACAGAGAACTAATCAATGGAAAAATTTGCATCCCAGTTTGTTTTGATGAAGCATAGAACTATTTTATTTATTGAAACTGTATTAATGTAATTAAAATAAATGGAAAATGCACTCTTTACTTAATTAATATTTTAAACTGTCTCTGAAGAACAGTATGCATCTTGAATTTAGTTATCATTTTTAAACTGCAAGACAGATTAATTAGATTCAAATCTTAGCCAGAATGAAATAATTTCCTTAATAAAGCTAAGAGCTCTAGAATTTACTTGGAAGTAGAATGTGTCTGGTGTTGATCTTCACAGATGAGCATGAGAAGATAAGACATAAAACTCAACGAAGTCTAGTGGTTAAAATCTTGCTTAGCCTACTTTTAAATGATGGTCCTAGGTGTTGGTTTTATTTCTAAGAAAGGTGTGGTGTTTTAAAGACTTGGGGGTTCTACCTCTTAATTCATGTATTCCTAAATTTAAAGTAATTTAAAAGAATGTGGTGTAGGAAGATAATATTTGGAAAAGACGTTTTGTTCATAGGAGTGAAAGAAATTCAACTTTGATTTTAAGATCCTCATGGACAGAAAATCTGTGGAAACCCATCTACAATGTATTTGGATCTGTATTTAAGGAGCAAGGCTCCAAAGGATGTTAGATATAACTTTTAAACAAAACAACAAATGAGATGAAATGGTGTTTTAGCTGTATCATACATGCTTTAGAAAAATGAAAATCTATTTCTGGCTATACATTGTACATGCATTTGCAGAAAGAAGTGGCTAAATGTCGAAGTGCAGATAGATCTGTAGTCAGAAATCAAGGCAAAATGGTCAGTGTGGCTTTCAGCACCCAATTATGAAGAACAGATTTTTAGGGAGTCCTGACAAACATTGCTGGTTCTCAGATAAGAGTTTTGTTCTGTGCAAAATGGAAATATGTTTCAGCATCATTCTCATTGAAATTGCAAGATTTAGAATATTTTGGGTTTAGGCGTAGTTCAAATACAGCTCTTGAATTTGGATGAATGTTAATGTGAATCTTCAAAATACCGGTATTTTTAGATGAACTAAACCCAAAGAAACTGTCTCAAAGTCATTTATACTTTCAATGTCAAGTCTCTTCCGAGATAAAGGCATTAAACTTTCTAGAAATTGTGTGATAAAATGCTGCTGATGGGTTTTTTTTTGTTTGTTTGTTTTGTTTTGTTTTCCCATTTTTAAATTAATTAAATCATATGAGAAAATTTATCAGTAAGCCAATTCAAAATATGTGAATAGCAGTTCTACACATACTTTGAAAACAGATTTTAAATTTAAAATTTGTAAACAATTTAAAATTATTTCTTCTATTTGTCAACACCTTCTACAATTTTAATGAATAGCACGTTAATCAATCTACGTTTAAATAATTTCTCCCTGTGACATAACTCTCACAGGTATTTGCCATTGCTTCAAAGGTCATACGTAAAATATGATAAAAATAAGGAAAATTTCATAAAAATCAGAAGTATTTTAAGTTTCAGTACAAATTTCTCAAAATCTCACTATTAAAAATTTATGTGTTTGAACTAGTATTTTGCTGTCCCTTGACTCTTGGCCAGTCAAATTCATATTCAACCCATTCAGCACCTGCTGGTTGTGAAAAGATGCAATATTTGCCCGGGAAATGTTAATGAATATATTTTTAAATAAGAAATACAAACTACAAAGCTAATGGAAGTATTTATTGGTTTTAGAGAGTTCATTAGAAGGACCAATATGCAAACACACGTGTCCTTTCAATGAAATCTCTTGGCAGGTTCATTTATCTTTCAACTTAAGCAATATAGGTTAGTGAGCAAATTATGCATGCTCTGGCTCTTCCGGGGCAGGAGAATATCGGACCAAGAGGGTGCTCTGAGGCTGACAGGCTGACGGAGCAATACGTTCATACCGGGCACTACAAACGTGGCTGAGGAAATGTTTGGAGAGTTAACAAGTTTGTGTTAATCTGTGGGAAGGTGAAGGATTTTGCAAGAGCAGAAGCCAGGTGAGGAGTGCCTCTCCTGCCTGGAAACCCTCTCGTCAGAAACAGTGGTGATGTAAAGAGCATCTTCCTCACCCTGGAATGGGAAGGCTGGATGAGGGTGAGAGGTTACTGGGGTGAGCCCGTGGCACAGCCACTCTGCTCTTTCTGCATTCGGCAGAACGAATGTAACAGGGGCTGGTGATGACATTTCGGTGCTGTCCTACAAGTTTAAGCGAAGTGCCTCCCCGGGGCGGGGCGGGGGATGCTCTGAGAACTCAGGTGGCCTTTGTCCTTCCTTGGCTCTCCAGACAAGTGCATGTGCCTTACCCAGGTGCCGGCAGCCGAGGGGCGCTGGAAGGATGAATACTGCCGAGGGGAAAAGGGGCGAAAGGAGTTGCTACAGGGCGCTGCTGCGGTGTTCCCGGGACAGCCGTGGGGAGCCCGGGCCGCCCGCTCCAGCAGGGAAGGCAAAGCCCGCCGGGGCCGGGCAGGCGACAGTGACCGTGGCCCCGACGGCTGCGGGACAGCAGGGGTGTGGGGAGACGGCGGCCTGGCCTGGCCTGGCCGTCCCATCCCATCCCATCCCATCCCATCCCATCCCATCCCATCCCATCCCATCCCATC
>VZRZ01007791.1:310363-471635 GCA_013398175.1 Climacteris rufus | reverse complement strand
GCGAGCCCTGCGCCCGCCCCCCGCCGCCCCGCCGGGGCGCACGGAGCCGGCGATCCTCCTCCGCGCGGCGCATCCAGGCAAGAAAATCCGGGAGTCTGACTGAACCTGCATTTCCATTAACTCAGCCTCAGCCCCGGCTAATCCGCAGCACTGAAGGCAAGGAGGCTAATTAATGACAAGCTTTTACAGTCAAGACCAGCGATAATTGCTTTGGTGGCCTTTATGATTACAAGATAAAAATGGACCGGGCCTGACATAAGAGCCACTGTGTACACTGCAAGACAGGAGGAAATTAAGAGCTGGCTAGCTGAATACGGAGCAGAAAATTACTAATAGAGGAGAGATAATGAATAGGCCGGCTAGGCATTCATGGGGAAAAATCCATTTTGTTACCACGCGAAATTAGGTGGTGGAAAGGAGTTTGCTAATTGTTCTCATCTTGTAGCAACCAGGACTGAGGCAGGGGCGTGCTTTTCAATTCATTTCCCTGGTAATTGTGAAAGGGGGAATGCAGGCCAAATGAGTCTTGCTGCAATTTGCGCGCCTGGTCTTTTCATTTTCATGTTGCGTTTTTAATTGTTGCTAATATAGCTTATAATGAAGCTAATGAGGGGAAATTATTGTACAACTTTTTAGCACATGGAGACAAGTGAAATGCACTAGAAGGATTCTCTCCTATTGCTGCAAAAATAATAGTAATCTGGAGGAGTTTGGAACTATCGGGCTTTTTTTTTAAGCCGCTTCCCTCTACAACAGACAAAAGGAAGGATCGCCACCTACTTTTCTTTTTTTTTTTTTTTCCCTGTCGTTCTGTGTTTTATTTTTCACTAAGAAAAAAACAGTACCGGATTTTCCCTCGCTGCGCCCCTCTCAGCCCCTGGCCCTCGATGCGGTGCGAGGGGGGCGCGGAGCCGCGGTGCTTGCGCGCATCCAGCGCCTCCGCCTCTCGGTAAAGTGCGAGCCGCCGGAGGGCAGGGCGCGGAGCGGGGCACGGCAGCGGTCCTGTCCCTGCCCCGCTGTTTGCATCCCTCCCCGGCCCAAAGTTAGCGCTGCCGGGTGTTCCCCCCGACGGGCTCCCCCCTCCGCGCTGCTCCGCGACCGCGCAACTCAGGCGCTGCCTCTCTCTCCTCCCCTGCAGAAAAGCAACGTCCCGCCGCTCGCGCAGCGCGGGGAAGAGGCAGAGTCCGCGAAATTCCTCCTCCTCACCCTCCTCTCCCTCGCCTGCATCGCCGGGGTCCTGGCGGCGTCGGGGGTCGCCTACTGCCTCCGCCACCGCGCCCACCACCGCCTGAAGGAGAAGCTCTCGGCCCTGGGGGCTGACGCCGGCTCCGACGCGCCCGCTGCTTACCAGGTAAGGACCGAGCTCGCCTCCTCCGGGCCTGCCCCGCTGCCCGGCGGACCCTCGGGGGGCCGTCCTGGGGTCGGGAGTCGCGGGGGTGGGATTGTTCCCAGCGCTTCCCCCCCCTTGCCGTTCATAGTCCCGCGGACTCGCTGTAGCAGCTTTTTACTACTGGGTATTAATCTTGGCTGTTCTGGTAGCTGCTGTAAATTCGTGCCTAATTAGAAACATCAAAAAAAAAAAAAANTCCAAAATATTTTTATTCTTAGATGTAAGTAGGGAAAAAATTAAACAAGGTGAATTCTGCAAAAAAAAAAAAAAAAGAAAGAAAAAAAGAAAAGAAAGAAAAAGAAGCCCTTGCCATTGAAATTCCCAGAAAAATAACATTAATATCCATAATCTGTCACCCCTGCCACTATTAATAACAAAAAATCTTTAACATTTATGAGGAATGGATTGCACGGTTATCTGAAGATGTCTCTCTTTTTGAGTAATCGACTTCTTCAGGGTCTGATATGAAAAGAGCCTTTGACCCGATCTGTTGCCACCTTCTGCCATTATTCAGATAAAATGAAATCTAATGCTGATAGATGGGAGGTAAACCAGGACTGGTTCTAGGAGAACAATGATAGCAGATGTGTACCCAGTAATGCTGGAGGATTGCACTCAGCTTCTCTGAAATGAATCAGAAACCTCAAGCTTTCTCTTTCAGTTTCAAAACTGTTGGGTGGGGAGACACTGGATCTTCCTGAAGTTTGTTTTAGATCATATGGCACTTATTTCTTGGTGTGCTATTGGTGTGGTAATGCATGTGTTGTGGTCATATACCACACAGCTCTGGTCTGCTATCCAAAAATATTTGGAGTGTGACCAGGAAAAAGAACCTGAGAATGTGTAAACATTGTTTCTGTAGTACCCCTGTCTGTTGTGCACCCATAGGGCCTCGTTAATGGCACTTTTCTGTCAAGTTTTATTTTACTTTCTTGTTCTGCTGAGTATCAGACATTCTGGCCTTTCTGTATCCTGGAGCTGAGATAGATTCAAATTGGCAGTAGAGTCATATGGGAATAAACTCATATTTCCTCACAAAGTTTGGGTCTGTCTGTACCTCTTATATGTTAAAGATGTAATGTATTAAGTGTAACTCCACAGGCTGGGTCTAGGGAGAATTAAGTACAGAATAATAAATATGAATGTTTCTGTACCAATTAGTATCTTCAGTAATGGTTTTAGTTTTCACTTTAAAGGAAATGTTCACTTAAAAAAAATATCATTAAATTACTTTACATCTTTCAATTTAATGCCTTCCAAAGCAAGACAGAGGGAGAGCAAGAGCTTTTAGAGTAGGTAAAAAACAGGAGTGTTCTCTGGGATAAGGTGTGAACAAAACAGCAGTTTATCAGTTTTGTTGGCCAATGAGGCTGTGGCCATAAATATTTTTGTTTGATTTTAATAGGTTACTTGCTGTTGGCTTATTTAAAGCACAGAAGCAATAGGTAGTCTTTTTCTTCCGCTAGATGCGAATACAAGAATTCTTAATTTTTTTTTAAAAAGCCCTCCAGGTTCCAAAACCACACTTGAAACTGAATTTGTGATAATTAACAGGACAATCTTCCTACTGACAGCTCTAATTAATAGTATCTGTAATTAAAATCGTGCCCTTCCAGCAGGAAAATTGTTTGAATTTCTTGGAGTGACCTTTTTTAGCATTTCTCCTGGGAGTGTAGTGGTTGATATTGATTTTATAATGAGCTCGGTTTGTTTAATAAGAATCTTTAATCCAGACACTAAATGAAATGTGTGCTTCATTTTTTCTCCACAGATTTATATATATTTTTTAATCTTCATATTTAGATCTGAGAGTGACATTTTCTGTTTAAAAACAGCAACAATGCTTCAAGGATGCTGCTCAGTTTTTCAGTAGCAAGACTGTATTAATATTCTTTGTTCCTGACCTCTGGGCCCAGTCCTAACCACCTGACTTCTTAAACATTTCCATTGGTTTTTCAGGGGAGCTGTAGTCACGAGTAGGAGAAAAAAAAATTTTTTCCTTAAAAGCAAAGGTTTCTAAGAGCGTGGCTCTCCTCCCATGGAAGAAAATGGGAATTTTGCCATTTGTTTCAATGGCAGCAGTAGGAAACCCTAGTATAGGCAGACAAAATGCTCAGGCAGTTTTGATGCTGCTAAGGAGCATTTTATCAAAATGAATCACTGAGCCTGGATCTGTGTGTAATAAACTATTCACATGGATTTGAAGAGAAATAAGATTGAGCCCTATTCACATAGTCAGAATCGCCTTATGTTGAGCTGTGTTAAATGTAATGGATATCTGGTGTGATGCATGTTTTGGATAACATCAATTAGGTCTCAGAAAGGCATCCACTATCTTTTTCCTCATCTTCTCTGATACTCATAGGGGAATAATGTAACCTGTATTAATATAGGGGAAGGAAAGAAGCAGATAGCTTTCAAAATTGTAGCTACTTGGTTCTCTTCTGTTAAATGTTTCCCAAGTAGCTACTCAGTTAATTTGATGTATTTTAAAAACATGAAATATTTCAGGGGCTGCTGCCACTAGGCTTTAAAGCACGGTACTCCAATGTGCTGCTGCTTACAGATGACGTGTCAATTCAGATTTATTTTTTTTTAATTTGAAGGGGGAGATATTGGTCAGTATAAAAGGGCCTGGTGAGCCAATGTGATTCAGAGAGAACATTGAAATATCACTTCGATTCACGTGCTTCTCCAAATGTCAGTGGTTTATATCTTCACATAAACAAGACTGACCTAAATTTTCAGCATTTAGCAGAAGCATTTTTCATCCTAACCCAGTTCAGCTAGGAGAGTTCATTCAGGGTTTTACTCCTTCCTTACTCATCCTGTGAACTTTGAAGAGTTTTTTCCCATAGCTGTTTTTGGGTTTTTGTTTTGTTTTGTTGGGGTTTTGTTTTCCCTTTCTAGTTTGTGCAGTGAAAAGCCAGCTTGAGAAAGTGAAAACGGACAAACCATATTATCAAGGAAATAGCAGGTTGGCTGCTAAGTCTCCCCCCGTACTGGAGGCGTAGCTCTTGTCATGCAGCATCACCCTCCCTCAGGCACGAGCAGTGCTTACACCTAGCTACTAACACAAGTATTTCCTGTGTAACTGCATGAAGAAGTGACCTGTCTTAGGCAGGACAGCCAGTGCTGTATAGAAGTTGAAGCAGGCAAATAAAATCTCTGCAGTGCTCTTGGTAAGCTGCCAAACCTGATTCTTCAGGTGTTGGGTAAGGCAAGCAGCTGGCCCTGGAAGTGTTAAAGTAGGGTCTGGGAAATCCTGTTGAAAGACTATAGGAGGAAGGATAGATATACAATAGCGACTTCATTTATCTTTGAATCACTAAACAACAAAGTTACAGGACGGTTTAATTAGACAGGAGCTGAGGAGCTTTTCAAAATTAATGGAAAGAGCGTGTCTTGTAAAGTGTTGCGTTTTACACAAAAAGGCGGACAGTTTTTGTGTGCCTTGCAAACACGTCTGCTGTCCTTTCAAGCCACACGTGTAGTGATTAGATAAGTCAGCGTTAGCATTCAGGGATGACTAAAAAGAGGATCTTGGTGCCTCCACGGAGCCCCCGCGCATGCGCGCACCTGCACCTCTGTTTTTAATTGTTGCTGGTGTTGCTTTGATCTTCTTTGAAAAGCAAGTTTAGCATTCTGCAAGCCCACTCTCTGGTCCAGGAGATTAGGGCAGAAGCGTTTTAGGAATTTTCAGCAGACACACTTTGATTTATTTCACAACACTGAGCAGATTTTCTTCATGCACTTTGAAGACTTGAGAACATAACCCAGAGAAGAACGGGCATTCAGGCATCAGGAGCGGGCAGCGAGCAGGGCCACTAAGTGCACATCTTACTTGTCACTGCACCCATTAGCGAGCAATTTATTAATGTAATGAGTGTGTGTTAGTGACTGCTATTATTTAGGGATGCTCTGTTTGATTCAGGGTGATGTATTTGTGAGTCCAGCTGAACCCTGGCTTATGACCCCTGTGTGGGGAACGCTGGGGTGTGCATGCTAAATCATCAGCATATTTTATACTTTGCACTGCAGACTTTGCTATGAGCGTGGTCTTCTGCATCACTGATTACGCTCGGCAAAATGTTGCCCATAATGGAATTTAAAGGCAAAATTTAAAATGCTCTGAAGCTGGCTTCAGCAAGCTTGCTTTTTAGTATTTTATGTCAACAACATTCTTTCTAATTTTCCTTCATCTCAACCAAAAAGATTTCCATTAAAAAGTGAGGGGGAAAGACCAAACAATTTACAGTGAAGTTCCTTCTTAAACTGCCTGAACTATTCAAGGTTACATGCGGATGGATTACATCATCAGCTGTTTTAAAAACTTGTCCAAATAACTTGATTTGGCAAGCATGTAATTATAAATTATATGTTAAATTCTACATTATTACATGTATTGTATTATATATAAATTATATATTCCTTTGTCAAATACAGTGTTATTAATTACATGATCCTGCTGGATTCAAAGCCCCTAAGAACTTCTCTGTGCTCTTACAGATTTGATCCTGCTGACATTTTTTATTAGAGATGTTAAGAACAGTATTTACAGCAATTACAATAAATATTTTGCTGTAAATATTTTAAAAGGCTCCAACTGAAAGAATCCGCTGGAGACAAACCCTGTACTTAACCATCATGCATGGTTTGTGTGTTTAAATACAGATAATTCATTACCTCTAATATGGCTTAATATTTTACACTCTGGACTGAATTTCAAAAGCAAAGTTTTTATAATATTGTTACACCTAATGGTATAGTAATACTGTATATCAACTCCTTAGAAAATGGAGTTTTGTGGACTAAGTTAAATGGGGGAAAAGAAAATTTTGCTGTTCTTATTTAGTAAGCTGTCAATAATATTCCAATTAACATCATCTTTAGGACCAAATAAAGCTGGTAAACTGGGGATAATCCATACCATAATGTGTTACCGTGTATCTTCGTAAAACTTAATTTTCAAGGATTCTCGTACTCTTAAGCACAAAAGATATCACTGAGGATGAGGTTATTCAGTACATGAGTATTTAGTAAACATTTCAGGAAGAATACGTTTAGTAAGGATTTTGGATAGATGAAGATTTTGCCTTCAGGCAGAATGCTGTGAAGGGCTTGTTTGTGTTTTCTTCTGGGAAAACAAAGGGCATAACACATTTTTAATCTTTTCTTTTCCTGTGTCCTTATTTAAAGAGGCAAAAGAAGATCATCTCATGATATGTAAAGCAACAGGACAAACTCTTAATTGTTTGTGATAAAGCATACACAGGGCAATACATGGATAAGAGGGGTTGTTGTCCGTTTAAGTCTGCTTATTGGATATTATGTGAACAATTTTCTCTATCTCTGATTAGCATTTTGTCTTAGAATAAATTCTCAGGAATCTGCGGATACTTTGTATGTAATGTTGTTACATAAACCACTGTACTTTAAGATGAGATAGTTTTCAGTGTACAAAATATGTGTGACTACACAGTATTCACAGTAGTCACAGCAGTTCTGGGAGAGCAAAAGAAGTGGGCAGTGTTTCAAGGTGATTAGAAGAAGAGTTTACCTTGTGTTTAAACACTTCATTGGAGCCAGACAGTGGATGGCCAAAGCAGAGTGAGGCAAAACAGGACGTGTACAAATCTAGATTTAACTTTTAGTCAATTTTTAAATCTGATTAGTGTTCAGTTATCCACAATTCCTGTGGTGCAGTGGACTCTTTTTTCTTAACCTCGCTTCCTGTGGAAGCCATAAAATTGAGTTAAATGGTAGCAATGTTCAAAATAGCATTCCATAATACTATATGAATTTATAAATGACAGAGATCTATCCAACTTGCCTGGTTGATAAATCAGGATACAAATAAATACAGGTGTATTTGCCAAGAGGGCATTTGGAATCAGCTTCAAAATATTGCCCAATGAGAAATGCTCATCTTAAGTGTTAAAGCCTGATGACATAGATTTCAGAGGGTACTTTGGAAGTCAGTGTTTGAGCTGGTGGTGTGTGTCTCGAGGAGCTGTGCTCTCCTGTCCCCTCCAGCCCTGCTCTGCCCACCCCAGCCACAGGGCAACCCCTGGGGAACCACGCGGGCTCTGGGAGAGGGGCTGATTTGGTTTATTACCAGTGGATCTTCTCCAGGCTCTTCCTATTTACATGATAACTTCTGTAAATTACTCAGTGTTGGAGAAATGGACTAGTCCTTACCAGAGGTTTTACCTTCACAACCCAGATCCTGGGCTGCTGCAGCAGCACTTGGGAGTAAAATACTCTCTTTACAGTAGAGTGGGCAAGTGAGAGAGAGGTTTTTTGCAGGTGTGGAAGGAAAATGAGCATACATGCAGGTCCTGGAGTGCTTGGATGAGAAGGTGGCATATTTCAGAAGGTGCCATTTTCATAAAGAAACCATCTTTTTCAAGTAGTTGTCTGTTTATCTGCATAGGACCAGTGCAAAGTGGCAGAGAGAAGTTGATGTTGACCGTCTCCTCTTAGCCACCTTTGTTTATTTTTCCCTGGAGAGTACAGAGTTTGAGCTTGGTGTTTTGTGAAACAAGGACAAGCGTGCTCAAAGCGTCTCGCAGTATAATTTCTGTGTATTTAGGGTGTAAGAAAATGCTAAGTAAAAGTAGTAGGAGGCGAAATTAAGTTAGTGACTCATTTTTAATTACTGGGAAATCCAGAGTCCTTACCCAAACAGGCATTTCATAGAAAATGTGCTGGAGGTGCTCTGGACTTGCAGGCTGCATCTCGCCTGGTAAATCAAACTGGTAAATAGTTCAGATAGTGCTGACACCCTTTCAGGTTGGGCCACCCAACTTTCTCACAGTTTCTTAGCAGAATTAGCACAGACAAAGAAAAAGACATAAATTCACTCAAGAGGCAGTTTTATTAACAATTTGGCTGTAGCCACCTGGTTTTAGAGTGTGAGAATTGCTTTATCTGCCCAGACTCTCTGTCCTGGACCACTGAGGTCCGGGCTCCCACTTCTGAGCATTCCACTTCTGCTTCAGAGCCCCTTCCACCCATCCCTACGGTGCCACGGGCTGTTTGCCAGCTGAGCGTGGGCTGGTTCTGGATAAGTACAATGGATTGTCTCCCCCTGGTAAATTGATTATGTCCCAGTGCCTGTACGTTATAAAGAAGCCAAAGATAACCACAGCCTTGCCTAATGGGCTGGAGAGTATTTGATTTGCAGTCCCAGGCCGTACATCATCTCAAGTGTCCCGATCTCTTTCTGGAATAACTATACTGTCTTCAGTGGCATTTTTTTTTCCTGATGTAATGTAGAGGATAATCAGGCCTGTCTTTCCTACACTCTTCTGCTCTTTTTTCTGTTTTAGGATTTTCCTTTTTCTTTTGCAGCAGCTCTGTTATCGTGTTTCATATTTGACACATTCTCCTATTGTATATTCTCTGAATGCTCAGCAGCTAGCACTGCAATCTGGCTTGCTGATCCTTTCATATTCCTCCAGAGTGCTGCACTAGGAGGAAAAAATACATTTTGAAAAGTTTTTAACTGGGAAGTTTTTAGCGTTTTTTTTTCAGGATGAATGTTATACTGAAAGGTCTCTGAAAGGGAGTAGAAGTTAATTTTGTGTCCTTTAAAAAACTGTGGTAGGTGATGTTTGTCAGTTCTTGTAGGCCCATGTTGTCTGTGAGCAGAAACAAGTTGCAGTTTATTCTCTGAAGTCTGTAAGATACATAAAAGCATTCTTCCTACTGCTTTCTTTGTGGTTCATCTGTTCCTCCTGCACACCAGTCTCACATGGTGGGCACTCCAAGGGAAGAGGAATGGGGTCTCTTCCTTTTTCCTTCTCCATGTGTGCAGGGAAGTCGTGCTGTGCTTGCCAGTGTGCTGGCAGAGCATGTCTGTGTCCTGCCCAAACCTTCAAGGGTCTTTGTCCTTCCTGCACTGGGTGTTTGGGCTTCACCTTCGGGAAGGGTTTGAGGCTGACCGCAGCCAGCTGAGGTTTTACCCTGGCAAGCCCATATGGACTTGGCTGCTCTTTGGGACAGATGAACAAAAGAGTTTCAAATCCTCAACTGTCCTCTGCCTGTAGCCCTGTAGGGACTCTTGTAGGGATGTTGCCAAGTGGAATATCCAGAGTGGCATGTGGTTTTTTGCTTGTTTTATTCTGATATAAACTGTAAGATGAGCTTGGGTAGAGCAGACTGGAGCTCCCTTGGGGTCATGCTGCTCACCTCCTCCAGTCTTGCTGAAGGCACGAGAGAGAGGTGCTGTCCCTTATGGCCTCAGGAGTGTGTGTGACACATGAGGGCAGGGAGAGCCATGGACAGCCTGTGTGCTGAGCTACGAGTCAGACATTGAGGATGTGATTTGTGTTGGCTGGACACAAGGCCCAGTTTCATTTCTCATAACAGAGAAAAAGCTCCAACTCCAGGGATGGGAAGCTCCTATCCAAGATATTTTCCTCCTCATGTATTTTTATGCTCAACAGAGATCTAAATGCTTTCTAGCAGTTTAAAGAACTGTGAAAGACAATCTGAGTGATTTAATGCACACCAGCAAGGTATGGTAAAGGACTGAGACAACTCACCTGACTTACTAATGCTGTGTTTTTTGCTGTAAAATGTTCTAAGCTCTCATAGCATCAGTGCCTGGGGCATTCCTGCAGCTCTTCCCATTCCAGTTCAGGTTCTCAGCTCTCAGTATGCAGATACAGTTTTCATCACTTGTATTCTTACCAAACAAACAAACCAACCAAGACTGAAGAATTGAGGCTGTAAAAGGATGTTCCTAAGAGTTAAATCCTTCAAAGAACCAAAATTAATTTGGAGGAGTGTGAGAAAGAATAGCTTTTGAGTAGGAGAAAATCAAATCTAGTGTAAGTGGCTTATGGAGGGGAGAAAATCCATGAGGTTTTCTCTGGCTTTGCTGATCAGTTTCTGTACTTTTTGCTAATGAGTGATGTTTTATTGATGGTTGCTTGGGCTGACTGCATTCTGAACAGATTTTGACCAGGGCAATATTTTTTTAAATTTTTAATTTTTTGTACTGATAAAATCCTGTTGAATTTCATTGCAGTTTTTATTTTTCTGTTTTCCTGTCTAGCTAACATAGCTGCAGGCTTCTTGATGATTCCAGCTTTTTCCTTTTACATAGAATGGCTGTTGTTTCACATCACCATGTTCTGGCAGCATCTCAAGAGATCTCAGAAATGGCTGATCTTGCTCTCAAAAGTGAGAACAGCTCAACATTATCATGATAAAACTCACTTTTGGTATTGCGATTACACAGTTACCTTGGCTGAGTAAAATGACTCCCTTTCCCATCCTCAAACATTGCCTGACTTGGAGATCCATGCACTCCATGCAGGTGGGAAGGCTGGTCCTTGGTCACACTGTCTGACAACAGCAGAGGTACCTGGTTTGAAGGGGCTGCAGTAGAGCCCTGAGGACCAACACTACCCTTTTTCTAGTACTGCTGGTCTGAACATCCCCCTGATCTTCAGAATTGTATTGGAGAGGATATTCACATGTTGGAGACATACTGATCTTTCTCAGTAACTATTAAGAAAAGAAAGAGGGAAGGATGAAAAGGTAAAATTCATTGTGTTGGTGCTTTTCTGACAGCACAAGGAAAATAAACTTGGATTTTACTTTTTCTCAGCTTCTCAACTGAAATTCAGTCTGGCTCTCTGGGAAAGAAAAATGCCTTGAGTGGAGTGAAATGGTGTGATTTGCTGGAAGAGGCTTTGCTGCAGTGGATCACAGAAAAAGTAGCCAGTGGCTGACTATTCACATCAGATAGGAGGAGAGATATGATGGGGCTGAGTGTATTTTTGGGAGCAAAAACAATGTACGCATGTAAAATTATCTTTTATAGGCAAATTATATTATACATCTCCCTCTGTACTCTGTGGTAATAATATATATAGTAACATGGAAATTTGAGTGTGTAAATTCCATGTACTGCCACCCCCAAGCACAAAATAAAGAACTGCAATTCCCAATTAACCTCACTGGAGAGCATTTGGGTGTGAAGTTAAAATATACAGAACGGTTGCCTAGCAAGCTGTTCCAAATTTCAGCCTCTTTTTGAAGGTCTGGGTCAACCCAATGGCTCTGTAGGCATTGTTAAATAAGACTTTTGTTTGCTTCTTTGAGGGCTTTAGAAGTTAATGAAGTACAAATCAATGCTTGAGGCTTCTGTGAGTGCTGGTCACTCCATTGCCAAAGGGACACCGCAGGAATGGAGGGAGCAAGGAAAAGGTGACAAGAATGATTAAGGGCATGGAAAACTCATATCAAGAGAGATTGAAAAGACAGATTATTTCTTCTAAAACAGTAACAAGCAATAGTATAAAAAAGAAAAAATATATATTTATATAACCTGAGAAACTGAAGAAGGAGTAAAACTTTTATTCTGTCTT
The DNA here is from genome assembly GCA_013398175.1 of Climacteris rufus. Classification (NCBI taxonomy): domain Eukaryota; kingdom Metazoa; phylum Chordata; class Aves; order Passeriformes; family Climacteridae; genus Climacteris; species Climacteris rufus. The sequence goes on along the minus strand of VZRZ01007791.1, from coordinate 459,857 downwards.
TGGCTGAGCACCAGGGCAAAGATTTTCAATTATATTAAATATGTAAAATAAAAGACTAATAGAAGAAAGGCTATCAGCATAATATGACTGCAACATGCAACACTTCCTGCAGAATGTTGTTGATGTACAAGTTGTTAGCAGGAATATAAAAAAACAAAGGAGCACATGAAAAAAAATATTCTACCTGATAAAATAGCTGATGGTGTGTTAGAAGATGCCTACAGCTTCATGCACCAGGTCTTAAAAAAATCCAAATATAAGATGTGACAGTTTTGGGAATGTGCCTGCCTTGGCTGTGTTCTCTTGAGCTGTTCCCATGGTACTTCTTGAAGAATAACAGGTGCCTGCTAGAGAGGTTCATGGTGGACTAATGACCCTGTGCTTTGGTGATTTGGCAAAAGGAAACCCAGGATGCTCAGTAATGGCCAGGGAAGTCCTTTTCTTTGAATGCAAACACACACATTAACTCCTTGCTGCTGCTGCAGGGTGTTTATTGGAACTGATGCCATGGGGCAGTTTGGGGACAGGGCTGCAGCTCTCTGGGCAGGCACTGTCAGGGCACAACCCTGGTCCAGCTGAGAGCACGGTTGTACAGAAAGACACAGAAAAGCCCAAGAGGAATTGTGCATTTTTGCTGTTGTTGCTGTCTTCTCCAAAATATGAGGTCTCTCTGTATCTCTGACCATCAGTACCGAATTTTAAATCCCTACTAGTTTTTCTGGTATCTCCTATGACACCAGTAAAGTAAAAGTATAGAAATATTGACCGTTTTTTAATCCTTGAAGACTTTGTGGTGTGATAGAAAGAATGGCTGTACTCAGAGACCTGAGGAAACTCATAAATATATTTTCCCCATAGTTTAGTGGAGTTGCTGTGTATTACCAAAGATTTGGCTCATAATAGCCTACTCTGACTTACCAGCAACTTTGTTCTTTACAGATCCTGTTTTAACACTTGTTCACTAAATTTACATTTGTTCTTCCTAGCAGGGCTGAAGAGTGATTTTTTTTTTTTCCAGTGGAGAATGGGTGTTAAGCAGTGGCTTTATTTTCAAATCAGGAGGGAGTAATGACTGTCAATTTTGACTGTCACTATAGATGATGTTATGAAGAAAAGTTTATCACCGATGGCCATCCTTGATAAATACTTCCTTATCCCTGCATCACCTCTGGTGTATAGCTGCTTTCTGTGAAAAAAAAAAAAAAAACCGAAAAAGTATTTGAGGTTTTTCAGAAGCTTTTAGGACTTCTTTTTGTATTTCTCTGACTGCTTTTAGAAATTCAGTTACCACGAATGCAGTTACACAGAAGTAAGGAAAAGTAATACCAATCTTTGCAATGGGGTAAAGTAATATTTTTAGACATAAACTAGTGGCTATTTTGCTTCTCTCCTGGGATACAAGTGCACACTGAGTCCTCCTGGCTGCTGGGAATTCTTGTTTCTAGCAGAAAGATCTCCCATTTTCAGTCCTGCAGGGCAATAAAATAGTGGACTACACAGCCTTAATGCATAGCTTTCCTGAGAAACTACAGCTGTCTTGGGACTGCCTTTTTTGCCTGCTTTGGGCCCCAGGCAACTATAAACGCTGGGAGTAGAAAAGGAAACATTTGTGGCAGTTATCTTTAAGAGCTCAGGCATCTGCTGGATGCTGGTCAGGCTTTGGGTGGGTTAGACAAAGTCAAAATACATCATGGATTTCCACGTGGTTCTGTGGGGCCTTTCAGGTTAATTCAGTTGTTACTATGGTTTATTTGTACCCCACACTGTGCTGTGTGGCTCTGGCTGTGCTGGTGGTGAATTTTCTGCGCAAATTCATATTAAGAAGCAGCTGTGCCCTCATGAACATGTATTTGAGTCAGTTAAGAGGAACAAAATATGGAAAAGGTGAAGTTTGTTTTACACATTATTTTTTCTCTCTCTGGTTACTTTTTAAGAAATACTTCCTCTCCCAGTTCATACTTATCATATACTTGTAAAACGTTGCATGCAGCCACAGCTGAAATGTGGGAAATGCAATTTAGAAACAAACATTGGTTGAAACCACAAGTTGTTTTTGTTTGTTTGTTTGTTTGTTTGTTTGTTTTTTATGGCAGGTAGGTTCAATCTCATGTACCATTGTTTTCAGAATTACAGTTGTCTGAACTGCAAGGCCAGTAATGCTCAGATATTGTCAGGGACACCCTGAGGTAAAAAAGGGTGCTTTTACTCCAGTAGACCTCAAGTGAGTTCAGGTCACAGTTTGCAGATATTTGCTCTTAGAAACAGTCCCTGGTTTCCTTGGAGGCATCCAGGTAGTCTCTTTAAATCCTTTGAGAGGACACCATGATGTCATCACGCAGAGAAGTTACTCTTTCACATCAGTTTAAAGAATCATGACCTTTCTTTGTGCATCTCCTTTTGTGGAGGCTAGGGTACTGCAGTCCTGTTTAGTCAGTCACCAGTTTCACAAAACTCCTCTTTTAGAATTCAAGGCTCTAAACTGTTGTACTCACAGTTCCAGTTAGAGTGGTCTTTTGTATTTTTGTATAGGAAAACATTCCCCAGCCAAGTAACCTAAACATGGTGTTCAAATTTCACTGACCCTCTGAAAGCTGTATTATCCCCAAAGATACCTGTGCTTTCCTGGCGTGGGTTGAAGGGCAAACACATCACCATTATTTCAGAGAAATATCATTAGACCTATGCTGTCATATCTGCCTTGGCAATGTGAGCCATGTAAGAGTTGTCTGTCTCCTTCAGGAGCTTCTGGACTATTTAGATGAGATTATTGATGAGAGGTTACTGAAAGAACAAAAGAAAAATATTTTCTCAAGCTGTATTGCATAGGCAGCATCTTAGGTTCTGTGCAAACCAGAAATTTTCATGTCTACTGGATGCCTTGAGATGCGTACAAGATCTTGATGGCTTTTCATTTGCTTGATTTGGTAGGATAAGACTGTGCAAATGTGTTAATTTAAAGAGAAAGAATAAAACAAAAAAGAGGAAAAGTCATTTTCCATGTAAAGTTAGCTATGTTTTCCTTGCTTTTCCACTTCTGCATGGCCTCTATTTTCTTTGTATACATGAGGAAAAAGGAATCATAATTACATGAGTCATCACCAGGAAATACACACAATGCTAAAATACTTGAAATTTTTTAATTTCACAGACCACAGTCAAAATTGGGATTTTTTTAGGAGAATGACTCCCAAGCCTGTCTTTGGCTGTGATGCTCTGAAAGAGAAACAGCAGCCCTGGTTTTCAGATCATTTAAAAATCAAGCAAAGCAACCCCCCACCCCAAGATTCAGAGTTATGCTCAGATATACAGAGTGTGGTACAGGAGGGCAAGCACTCAACTGGACTGAACAGAAGATGGATGTATTGACAATTACAGAAATATATATTAATTTCTTCTTTTTCTCTTTCTTTTTCTTTTTTTTCTTTTTCTACTAAGATCTATCACACACAAGTCTAGATAAATATGAATTGTCCAGAGTATGGATGTGTAATTATACATTTGATGCCATGTCTCTCAAAATGCTACTCTCAAACATTTTTCCAATATCTCCCTTTATCCATTTTCTGAAGGGACACTGGTATCAGCAGTTGCCTTTTCTGACAAGGATAGAAAATATACGTGCAAATATTCCACATATGCAAACATCTCTTTTATTCCTTGACAAAAAGTATGCTAAAATGAAACTAAAGCTTGAAAGTATGTTTCAGTAACTCAAAAATAAATGGTAATAAAGCTGTAATTATCCCCAAAGCTACAAATACAGTAAATAAGTTAAAGTTAAATTTATAACACCTGCAAGCATATTAAGTATGCAAAAGCAAAACAAAGGCAGCCAAATGACTTTAGCTTCACCCTGTAGTAACACTAAGCAAATTTAGTTAGAGAATAATGATGTTTATAGATTCGTTTGTTAAAAAAGAAGAGCTTACCTTATTTTTTCATTTTAAAAATCTCATTGTCTTATGACTGCACCCATCGCAGAACAGTGAAATCCAGACCTCAGCTCATCCTGTGAATAATGCCCTCTGAAAAGGAAAGTGAGAGCACTGTTAAATTAAATGTATTCAAGCTGAGTGAAAAAAAAACAACCAAAATTTTAAAGGTCTTATTCCTTCATACCTAGCATATAGATCATATATATTCTCAATTTTCATTATACATTTTGTTAAAAGGTGTAGCCTTGAATCATTTAGAATTGTGTCAACATTTTTAATTTAAAATTTCTACAAAATGAATTTGTTTCACATGTAAAATGAACCCAGTGTTCTTGTGATTATGCCTACTTAAGAAGATTTGTTTCAGATTGATAGAATATTAGGCAGGTCAGGTTGGAAGGGCTGAATGTACACTCAGCTATCACTTTTAATACACAGTAATTTCTTTGTTTAGTGTCTCTGCATTTTCTTAATAATTATCTGTGGAAAGGTTTATTCTCTCTTACGTTTTGCTAATTCTGAAAATAATTGTGCTGCACTTGTTTCTGGACTAACCCAAGTGATTTCAATTTAATTTGCTAAGCAAAAGGTTTTTTTTAAACATGGAAATGTTAGTCCTATTACCTGGACTAAATTTTTGGTTTTGTGGAAATTTTGGGATCAGTTACAAAATAGATTATTATCATTAATATATGGTAATGAAATTCTGTTTATTTTTCTAAAGACACTGAAAAATTGGAATTTCCTTCAGATCCCAGGCTCCTGTTAACCAGATATGAGGTGACAGTGACTGGGGAAGAAGAAGATATCTTTTAGATACAAAGCTTTTGTTTGCTTTGGACAGAACAACATTTATCATTCATTGGTACTTGCTAGAGGAGAATGATTCATGGGCCATGGTCACTGGCTGGACTTGGACTACCTGAAGATATTGCACAGAGAATTTGCATTAAGTAGATGCATTTTAATAAAAAGCAACATCCTCTCTGGAGGCAGCTGAGAGGTGCAATAGCTCATCTTTAATGACTGCGGATCCAGGGTGAACATTGGCCTTCTCTTAACTGGGATGCTCCAGTCAGGTCTCCTGCCTTTACTGTGTCACCATGAGATATTCAAATTCCATTTTTGCAAATAAAACAAGGGAAAAGATTCAATATTAACCATTCAAGCCTTAGGTCCATCTGGTTTTAGTTCTCTGGTTGCCTGTATTCTAAGTCCTTACCAGCACATATACATACATTTTTCTCTAAAACCAAATGTTTTAGTGAACTGTGTGGCTTTAATGGATTTTCCAATTTTCTTGAGTGGATTTTCTAATAGATGAAGGATAAAATTTTCTCTAAATTACTATTTGCTGTCTTGGCCTTTTGTGACACCAATGGCTGCCATGCATCACAAAGCCGTGTGGCAACAACAGCAGATCCTGTCACTGGCTGGGGACATCCAGAAGATGTGGCCTAACACTTCTGGTGGTCAGTGGGTCACATCTCTAAACCAGACCTGGGCAGGTATGTGTGGGCTCCATTTCTATACAGACTTGATGCCTCCTTGTTTGAGAGGAGAGTTTCTTACCCCTTCAAGTTCAGAAATTCATCTAACAAAGCATAGTGCTAAGACTGGCTCCCCGTCCATGTGGGTTGTTGTCCAGGAGGTGCAGTAAGTCTTTTTAATGTCCTTCTTTAAAAGTGAATAAACTACATTTATGCTGCAGAGTGGTTCATTAAGAAATGGAATGTATGGATTTGAAAATCTATTTGTTGTACCTGAGGAAATAGTTGCACTTCACAGTTCTCCCTGTCTCTGTGTGGACAGCCAAGTGTTAGGGACGTTTTAGAACCTCATTGTGAAGAGGTCCAAGGGTTTTCTAAGAATACTGTTTATGGTTTGTTTAAGGTTATCAATTATGTCTGAAATAAAAAGCTCGCTACAGATGATCATTGTGCTGTACTTTGAACTCATTTAACTCAACATTATTTAGAGAATATTTATCTTGGTTATGGCAGTTTTTGTCATACAGCGATATTACTTTTCCATTATATACTGCGTGTGACTACCACATAAGTTTGATAATAAATGTTGGGAAATAAAAAACAGAGTAAGTGCCTCAGTATGATAGCAATTCCCATGTGATGGGAAATAATGTCATAAACTTCAAATTACCTTTTAAATAAATGTTTATGTCCAACCCATCCATTAGATCATAGCCTGAAGGTCAGGAGGATCGTTTCTTCATCTTTCACTGTATGCATTATGGTTGCTTTTTTAGGTGTAAATGATGTTTTTAAATGAAGAATGGCACTCGAACTATACACAAACAATGGCTAGACATTACTGGGTCTCAGCGTGGCAGAAATAGTCTCAGCCACTCTGCTAAATATAGAAGTGCAGCAGTAAATTGAATTCATTCTTAGAAAATATTTTTTAATGGTGTAAGTGCTGAGACAATACAGAAATACGGTTCATGTCATTCTCACAGTATGAAGCTTTGAATTCTAGTTGTGGTTTGGTAAATGGCTGATTTGCCAAATGCTTATGAGAGTTAAGATTTTGGAGAGCAGGGCAGAGCACACCTGAGCTCACAGAGAAGTGCACAGGTAACAGATAACCTATCAATAGGGTCTGAACCATGTAGGGCTTTGTGCATTTGTGAAGAGATGCCACCTCAATAAGTGCCCAGGGATGTTGTGAAACACCTCACATCCTGAGACCCCACTATTCCCAATGCCTTTCATAGGAAGGGAACATTGATGACCGTCTCAAGGATGAAGCAAACCCAAATCCCACATTTTGACATTTCCCTTGCTTTGAGCTGGATGTCCCTTGTCTGTATGTCCTGGAGGAACCCATATGGCTCTACAAAACACTCCATGCATCAAAGCTTTTATATGTGGTGATCTTAACCAGGTTATCCCTGCAGTGCCAGGCTGGAAACCCAACTGGAAGCTGGAATGGTTGGGCTTACAGAGAGGTGGCGATGGAGAAGCAGAAGCTGTAGTTGTCCTGAGGTGGCTGATGTGTGTGTGGGGATGGGGCAGATTCCTCAGCCAGGATTGGGCTGGCTGGGAGTGGGGAAAGGAAGAGATGTCAAGAGCTGTCAGACTGATCTGGAAATAAATTCAAACAAAAAAGTTTGTTTCCAGGCAGGGGAAAACCCATTGTCATGGAGATTTAAAACACCAATCAAGAAATTCAGTGGTGTTTTTGCTGCAGCTAAGATTTGACCTTCCTGTTTACATTAAACATTTTTTACGGCGGAGTGCAGTGACGTGGTTGCTTTGTTTGAGGTATTTGACAGTTACAGCAGTTCTGGGAATAATTGTTTTGGTTCCATATATGTTAGAAAAGAAATACGTTAGTATTTGAGATAAGGTACTTTTTTAAAAATATATTTATGTTTGTTATGTTTCTCAACTTCATCTTCTACCATGAGGACCATGAACACGTAAAACTTAGTTTTAAAAAACATTTCTTAGTAATATATTAAATACTTTGTGTCAAAAAAATCCTTTTGGTTAGAGGTTAATCTATACCAGAACCAGTTGTCTATAATATTGTTTCTTTTGTCATTATAATTCATGTAAAAACGGTGCATTAATTTCTTAGAGATCACTTGATCTCAATTCTTTTTTGTTAGCAGAGGTCTATAATCCTTTCCACAGTAACCACTTGTAAAAGCAGAGGATTATGACTTGAGGCAGGATATGAACAGCAGGAGCAGATCAACTTAAAAACAAAGATCCTGTTTGAGTGCAAATGCTATTGTTAGCACAGAGTTGGGGTGAGTCAAGTGGCAGGATGTCTATTAGAATATAATAAATTCATATCAAAACCACATGGCATTCTAGCCAGAAGACACATCCTTCTAGAAGTTATGTGATAGACCTCTTATTTTTATACCTTTACTTATTATACTTTTGCTTAGTCCAATAAACCATTCCCTCTGAGAATGGCCGATACCCAAACATCTGAACAGCTTTTTGGTTTTCTGTAGATTTATTTTTCTGTCTAAAAAGTTTCTGCCACGTTATGCTTTTCCCAAAATCTGCTAAAAGCAGGGATTTGAAATTACACTACTGCAAGGTCATTCTGAGGGTAATAATAGTCATTGTGGACTAGCACTATGTTTCCTTGTGACGTCTGTGATCCTCCAGAGAAAAGGAGAAAGATTTTTTTCTTTGTTCTTATATTTAAAAATAAGATATAACATTTTTTTAATAAAATAAAAGTAACATTTTTTCCTTTAATAAAAAGTCTTGGGTTTAATACTGATAATTTAACTGACTGATCTAACACGAATATATGTGACTCAATTCAACGTAATTTTTAAGTTTATTTTTCTAGTATTTTTCATGTTAAGGTTGGTAAGGACCAAAAGACAGAATACATACCACTCAAGAGTGGAAAACCCCTACTTTTTGTAAAAATTAGAAGAATTCTTACATGGCATAAACAAATTTAATAAATATACAAAATGCAGTGATGGAGTCAGGTAGCAGTTTTACTTGGGACGGTCTGTACAGTTTTTCCAACAACTGACACTACATACAAATAGTTATCTGTGCTTCCCAAGATCTGTTAACTGCATTTTTGTAAAAGACAGTGAAATATATCCTGTTTGTAAATGATACAAATTTCATCTCAGTGTATCTTAATTTGTACATGCACATGTATATATATATATGTGTGTGTGTGTGTATATATATGTGTATATATATATATATATGTATAATGTATTATACACCATCAAATAGTAAAATTCCACATTAGCATCTCTAATGGCAAGTCAGAAAGTTTTGGTAGAAAAAAACATTTGGAGGGGCCTTTAATCATTGTCATAGGGTGACAAGAGGAGACTCAATATGATGGTTTCAGTGAGTTTGTTTGAATGCTTGCTGCTGCATGGTTTAGGATCCCTCTTCAGTGTCCTGAAGTTTGCAAGGTTAAGAAAAGCCCCAAACGTAGTCTTAAGTTATATTTCTACCCCTTGTCTGAAAAGATATTATTGCAGTTGATAAGTAATGGTTTTCAGGTCTTCCTACTGATGGCACTTGTGCTGCAACTATATTATCAAATGAATAAGAAAACAGAAGCCGTGGCATTTCAGCAGTATGAGTTCTTCAGACTGTATTATTTTGTTAGCCTGAGGCAAGAGACTGTGCTCTTAGTACTCGTCTGTGCAGAATGAGTAATCTGAGACAAATGTGTAACCACACCGTGTGTGCAATATGTCCACATCCTATAGACTCGCCAGTCTCTGTGTGCCACAGGCAGCCAAGTGTCTCTCATGGACAATAGTCATATGTTAAAAAATGATAATTTTATTATAATGTCTGTGATTTCACCACACGAGCTGATTCTAACAGCATTATAATATGACAGTGTAACTGTGGGTTTGCTCATCCTGTTAGAACCAGAATTTTATACCATCAAGAGCTGGTTTTTCCAGCAGGATTTTCTGTTACCTAACCAGAATTCTGTATTTTTGCATGAATTCTATGCATGAGAGCAACTGAAAATACATATTCACAGTGCTATCTATTTTGGTGTTTTAACATGACTTGTATTAGTGTGTGTGATAGTTTGAATTTTCTTTCTTCGCCAAAGCTGCTTGAACAATACAATGACAGATTTCTGCTTTTATTCTTCGTTAATGTCATTCTTCATCCTCCCTGCCCCACATCAGGGAGGAAGTGTTGCGAGTTTGCTATTTTAATGAAGAGAAATGAGGCATCTATCAACTAGGATTTACACTGGAGAGCACATCAATTCAGTTGCCTTGAGCTTGCTGAGTTTGCATATCCAGGGCCAAGCAGTGCTCTCAATTACTCCCGTGCAACCCCATTAACTTCAGGAGGTTGTGTGGTTCAAAAGTGGCTTTGCAGAATATGGGGTGATATTAGGGGGAAGAAAAAGAAAATCCATCTGTTAGAGGAGTCAAGCTCCAAAATGTGATTTTTGGTTATCTATGTGGAGATGTGCATGCAGTCATAATTGCACTTTTGAAAGGTTAGGGTAGTCATCGTGTAGTAATTTCATTGAGTGTCTCTTTGTAGCTGTGCCTAACAGAACAGACAGCCGCCCAAAAATTACTGCAGTGAGGGGGAAAACACTTCCAGCCCTGGAAACATATTGTAAATCATATGTCTTTAGTAGACTCTATCCTGTAATTACTCTTAACCGTAGGTTGTTTCCTCCTCTCTCACTCTCTCTCTCTCTCTCTAGGAGCTATGCCGCCAGCGCATGGCAGTGAAAACCTCTGATCGCCCGGAGCCCCTGCACTCTTCCCGAATAAACAGCGTTTCTTCTCAGTTCAGTGATGGGCCCATCCCCAGCCCCTCAGCCCGCAGCAGCACGTCATCCTGGTGTGAGGAGCCGGTCCAGTCCAACATGGACATCTCCACCGGTCACATGATCCTGGTAAGGCACTTTTGTCTTCATGGCTGAAGAAATTGCATCAGAATGTTAGGCATCAGCTTTTGCAAAGAGATAACTTTTAAAGACAGGGAAGATGTCTTTTCACAGGTAGAAAATATTCCTGGGCTTCATTAGTAATCTTAACTTTGTACAATTAAAATTAAAGGAATTTTTATTTCCATTTCTTTTTCATTATGTATCTTTTTTTCTTCTCTGGGGAACATTCTTTTACCTTGGACATATGAATTGATTGCATGCTTGCTTTAAAATAGGTAAGCCATGTGGTGTCCTCTTGTCCTATTATGTTTACCTCAACCTGGACAACTGAAGAAAACTGCCAAATTTCTGATCAGCTCACTGCTTTTTCTCATCTATCTTCAGTATCTGAGCTGAGAAGGCAACAGAAGATTAATGACATGGAGTAATTTGCTTTTGTTACCCTTAGAAAACAAAAGGGATCTGAATTTTGAGCCTTGCCTGGATTATTTTTTTTCTTGCATTAATTTCTTCCAGGATGGATTTCTTTTGTTTGAAGTGATCCAAATATATTCTGTTGATGGAGTCTATGTTGGAAAACTTGGGTTACTTCCCAACATGACTTGAGATCAGTATCAGTGTAGAAGATGGACAGGTGAAGAGTTTTGTGTATGTAAGAGTCAGAGTCCAGTGGTTGGGGGCCTCATGGAGCTTTTTTTCTGTCCTACTTGGAGAGCTGTGGAATAATCCTCTATTTTTTGTGCCTTATTTTCATCCTCCTTTAAATAATTTTTATCTTTCTGAAGTGCATTGAAATTAGCTGAGTAGAAGTTAGATGGTGGTGAAGGACGTGACATGAAGTTGTGTTATTTGGCTTTCTATATTTGACTTCTGCTAACAGCTTCTACCTAAAGTAAGCACCTTTTCCAGCAGGTAGTGTTGCCATGCTTTTGGGAACTTCTCTCCATCATGTCATACTTTTGGGTCATAATTTTTCAACTTCTTTCTGGTTCTGGACTTACATTTGAAAGTACTATCTTCTCAGATATTTTTCAAGTTCTTACAAGCCAGCCTCACATAATGGAGAAAGGAATGAAGGCGTGCAAAACCCAAAGACCTAATCTGACCTTAGCCAAGTTACTGACCTTCCTCAGCCTCGATCAGGTCAGCTATAACACTGAGCGAAAGCCAGGCAGGATTTTAAACCAGATGCTTCCTCAGAGTATGTCATCCCGAGTAAATACTTCTCTGTCCATCCCCCTCCCAAAAGGACTTTTATTAATTATTATATTAATATCTGGTAGACAAGTGCAGTTTGGAAGGGTTGCTCCCGTGACAGAAAATCATTTGTTGTAGTTTTTACTGTTCCACTTTTGCCTACCCAGAATTAAAATTCTCTTGATTTCCTTCCATAGTTAATCTAAAATGCTTGGGGGCAGGGGGAAACCCAAACATCTCCAATTGCCCAACATCAAAATAAATACAAATTCTGAGACAAGATTTGAAAGGTTCTGAGGCAGTATATTTGTATGGAAATAAGAGCAAAATTTCCTATGTAAATGGAAATATGCATTTAACATTTGCAAACAGCTTCAACTACTTGAAATTGAGCAAAATTGTTTTCAGTGGTATTATTGGGAAACATAAAAAAATCATCACAAATTCATGCTTACAGAAGAGACAGTTGCATATGGGAACAACTTATTTTGGCTCTGCAAATTTCTGCAAAATTGCAAGAAAGAATTGTCTTCATGTGGCAATAAACAAACTTTAAGAAATAGTCTAGTTCACTGTTACAGCATTCAGCGCCCATAAGTCAGTCAGTCCTGTTTAACCCTGGATGAACTCATACATGTGTTAACTATCTAACAGCAGATGTTATACCTTAGATGGTGAGGGTTCAAAGAAGGGGAAAGAAATGCTGTAGTGTCTTGAGAGTAAAAGCAACTAATTTATTAAGTCTAACCTGAACAAACATGAATCAGTGATTCAGGCGAGTCTGCTGATGTGCTGTGACTTACAGGATGCAGAAAAATTGTTCTTAATGGACGCAGATGATACAATTAGGAAGAAAATATGTGTTAGCATGGAAAGGATGCATTTAGCTTTGCTATCAGGGCAAGCCTAATAGAAGGGTCAGGCAGGCAGTGGGATGTTTACTTAAGGAAGTAGTTAAACCATAAATACAAGATTTGCCAAAGGCGAAGCTGGGTTAGGTTTACATGGAAGGATCAGCATCTCTCAGCTACAGCACAGAAGCAGATGATTGGACTTGATCAGAAATGCTCATGTTTTGTGTCACTGTGGGTCACGCTGAAACCGGAGAGCTGACCCAGTTTATGTTTTGCTCAAAAATAAATGCACACATCTGTAATACCTTATTTACCCAAATTTCTCTCCCTCTGGAAATGCTGTGGCTTGTTGGACCTCTGCAATAGAAGCAGCTCCCCAGCGCTGAACTCTTTCTCCTTTTGCCTTGCAGATACAAGTGGAGAAGAGTGAGGGGTCACTTCACAACTTTTATACCATTCAATACAATGCAGTTCTTCTCATTTCCCGCTGCCATAATCCTCTTAACTTTTTAATTTTGTAGGTATTTTCTTTGCAAAATTTCTCAGTGCCTAAAAAGCAACAATAAATATTAGCAAGGGGCCTAGTAAAAATGGCAGATACCCTCTGCTTTGCAGGGTAAATGCAGTTACAAGTTTTTAAATGTGTTTTTTCAGCTCCACAGTGTGCAGTGAAGGGATAGTTAGCTAAGCTATGGCTACTCACTCCTTATTGCTCATAGGTGCCAGGATCTCCCTAGAGAAAATAAAACAATGCATTTCCGTATAAAGTGACAGCAGGAAATAATTTTATTTTAATTTATATACAGAAGAAAACTTTAATGGAAATAGCTTGGAAGCGTGTGACTGCTGAATTACTCCATGTAATCTTACTCAGAGGGAGCATTGGTCAGAAATATTTTTGTAAAGCTGTTTAATTTGCTGGAAAATGCTATCAGTCATACCTGCAGTGATATCTAAGTCACCTCAGCTTAGGATTTGTTGGAACTTGGGTTGGCCACAGGTGCTGTTTTCTTGGAGGACTTGCTGCTTGTTGTTAGCCCATTGTTTATACTGCTCGAGGTCTGGAGAAACCAGGAATCTTTCAAGCCCTGTGGCTGTGGAGCGGTCTCCTCAGACTGAAACCAGCCTTCAATGGGAAAAATCCTGCATTTCTGCTGCTTTCCTGTGCAGCAGAGGCAGTGTCTCTGCACTGCTGACAGCACCGTGAGCTGGTTTGAGCTGTTGGCAGGAGGAAGCAGGGAGGGCTCAGGAGGCCCAGAAGGACAGCGATAACAACATTCAAAGCATTTTTTTTCCCTTTTCACTGTCTTTTTCATCACATTTATAACAGGAGGGTGGCGCATATGGCACATTTTGATTCTGTCTTTCTGAAAATTCCAAGTACTGTGGAAAGTGTAATAAGAGGAGCATGTTTAATGCCGTCATGTTTGTGGCACTGGCTGGCTGGTTTCAGCATGAACAACAGCAAAGGATGCGTGCCCTCATTTTGGTCACCGTTTGTTTTGCAAGAGAACATTTTTCAGAAGGTTGCAACAAGGGAAGGAATAGGAACTTAGAATTAAATTTTGACCCACTTTATGCTCATGTGTACGTCTGTATTTCAGGGGACAAGAGAAGTTCTAATGAAAGGCAATGATTCTGTTTGCAGTCCAGCAAGAAAACTAGAGGGAGTTTAAAAGTGCTCAGGAGAGATTTAGTCTCCCTGACTTGGGCTCCTGTATTTTAGGCATTTAATGAAGTGTTGGTGTTGACTTGAGTCCATAAATTCCCCTTCTAGCTGATGAAGTGAATAGATGGCTCTAAAGGTCTTCAGAGAATTAGGCAGAGAGTGGATTTCTCTTGAGATCCCTCCTTTGTGCCTGCACAATCCAGTTCATGTTTGCAGCTTTGATGAAGGAGTCTCTTTCATTTGTGCTGTAGCACAAGTTCAGCACCAAGGTGGATCGGATCCTACATCTGCTTCATGTTTTACCATGCTTTTTTGGTTAAAACAATTATAATCTTTTATGAGGTTTTAAATGAAGAAGAGTACTGCAAGAATGGAGCGTATGCTTTTGATGATAACATTATGAGGTTGTTATCTGAATAACATATAAGAGAGGGAATTTGCAGAAGCAGAAGTGATTTTCTGTGTTTTGCAGGTTTTTTCCTTGTAAAGACAGACGTGCAAAATTTGAAGCATTATACATAAATTAGAATTTCAGAAAGTGTGAATTTACAAAAGGTCTTTCTCAGTATTTTTTTAAGTTGAAGTCTGAGGAGTCTTCTCCCTGAGGGTATGAAACTGCTTTATGTATTGGAAATAATAATGATCTGTGATAGTTTGTGGCGCTGTATTTTTCACAAGGAGAAGAAAGTTTCATATGTGGGCCAAAGGAGGTGGTGGGAAAAAATGAACTAGAGCCTGAAATCTAGGGCCTTTTATCTAGGAGGTGTAAGTCCTCTTGATCCCCTTGTCTTTGGCAATCTGCCTTCAAACTCAGAAGGACTTTCACCACAGAGAAGTGAAGGACAGCCTCATAGGAGAGCTTGCTGTCAAAGTTCTGGAGCAGGTTGTGTCCCAGAAGGTGACACAGCCTTAGCTGGGGACATGGGGTGCACGCCTGGTGCTGTAAAACTGGTCAAACCTCAGGTATTGAATTTTGCATCCACTTTAGTTTTGGTGCTGAATCACTGGCAGGATTGCTGTAGGACTGAGAAGGGAGGGAATAACAAGGAGGGAATAGTTTCCAAGACTGAACCTGGCGGGTTTTGATAACATGGTATCCTGTATTCTCTAACTTTTTGATGGTTTCTAAACAATTTTCCCTCACTCTCATTTTTTAAAATGAGCTCTTTTTTAAATGAGCTCGATGAGGTAGCAGTTATAGATTTTCTTTTAATTGAATATGGAAGAGTGTAGAACTAAGTGACTGAAAACATTCCAATAAGAAAAGGTATTTGCTAGATCCTGCACCACATCTTGCTGAAATTCTTTGATTTTATTCATAAAGCTGCAATAAAATTGGAAGCAAAAGGCATCTAAACACACTTCTCTAATTAAAGAAAGAAGCTCCAGTATGTGAGGACCCATAACACTGTGCTAGATGCAGTATACTTTCCACCTTGACCTTAATCCATATCCACACTAAACATTTCCTGAGCAAAGGAGCATGCAAGGCTTGAGTGCAGTGCACTGCCTGGGGACATGAATCTGCAGAGGTGATTAATGCTGGCAGGGACAAAGGTGAGGAGTGCAGCTATGGAAAACAAGGTCTTTGTCACAATCATTTGTTTGATTATTTAATGGATTCTAATATTTTTTTAATTTTCTCACCACTTCCTTCTACAAGCATTAATACCTCTTCATGCACCTCAAGAATTTAAATACCCTGTTTAAAAAAAGCTTGCAACTGAGAAAATGAAGAAAAAAAAATCCTCCCTCACATGGGAAAGGAAACAAGTCAGTGGCAAAGTTTAGGAAAAAGCATAAACTCCTTACAGATGTGCTAAGTGGATCTAAATCCCAACTTATCTTTCGGCTGTGCCAGTATAAATAGTTGTAGAAGTCTCACCAAATTAAGTCCCAAGAAGGCTTTGGCCCTAAAGGCCATTTCATCACAGCAGTTGGACAGGAGGAGTCACAAGGGAACAGGCTGTTGTGTATCACGTTACTCAGTGACAAGAGAGCCAATATCCCAAAAAGACATAAATATTGTGGATGGGAAAATCTTTACCCGTCTCTCCCTGTGTTGTCATGTATTTAGGGACAAGTGGAGCTGGCTGCCTCCTGAAAGATCTTCTGCTGATGAAACAGTGTTTGTCCCTTCATTTTACCTCTCTTTTCATTCCCTAAATGTTTAAGTATTTTGAAACATTTGCCTATGTTTGTTTGAAGCCAGGACTTGAGATATAAGAGCAAAGAAAAGCTGCAAAGAAAAGTGAAAAAATCTTGTGGCATATGGAAACAGCTCTCCTAATAGAGCCAAAAATCTAATAAATGGATGTATGTACTACATAGATTTAATCAGTAAAACTCAGAAAAAATATTCATGAACATGTTACCTTTTGATTCATCCATTTTTATTTGTTTCATAATAAGTTGTCCCCCCTTTTCTGTATTAATTTTGTTGAATGGGCCTTAGAAAATAATGACAATTGCAGAGTCAGTTTTACATCAAGGAAAGCATTCCTCTTGAACACGGTATGAAATTGATTTCAAAATCTCTTTTTCCCTAGATTCTTCCTTGTCGGTTGTTTTCCCCTAATGTCTTCATGATTAGAAATAACTCACCAAATTTCTGTGACTACATCTTGGCCTATCATTTTACTGTAAAGTGTTTATTCCAGCTTTGTTTAAGCTGCTTTGGTTGAACACTTTTAGCCAACTTCTATCATTCCCTAAGGCTTTTAGTAGAAAGATGAAGAAAACATTTATCTTAATATTCTAGAGTACTAATTTTAAAAGTGTTACATCGAAAGAAATATGTGACACAAAACTAGGTTATGCAACTATGTTCACCAATAAAAAAGAAAGGACTATTTCCATAACTGTGGCTGTCTGGACTTTTTTTCTGTTTCTCTCAGCTTTCTTGCATTTCTAGAGAGCATCCAGGTAATGTCAAGGCAAGACAAGTATCACTTGTAGCAAGTAGCAAGAGATGGTCATTTAATGAAGAAGATCTGGATTTTGATACTTCACATGGAAGACAAGGAATGTTCCTGTATTCTCAGCTGCTTCTGAGAGTCTTGGGAACCATCGAGTCTCCTGGAGATGAACATTCATACAGGAGATTTTGTCTTTTGGTTCCAAATGCATCCTCAGTGATGAAGTGCTCTTTGCTGTACTTGTCCTATTGTGCATGCTCACATCATGCATTAAATCCTTGATAACTCATTGTAACAGCTATAGCTGTTAATCATATTTTGGATCTAGCAGTTGGAAGTGCCTGTTTGGAAGGAGAAGGATACTAGAAAGAGAGTGGTTCAGGAAGGCTTCTCAGGCAGGAGACTCAAGATGATATATGTTACAGAGTATTTCTGAGCTGGTGGCAGAGTTCAGATGTGAGAAGGTGGTGAGTTTTGACTCACTGTGGGGTAAAGAAATTACTCACATGGGTTGCTAGACATGGTGCACTGCTAAGATCAAATGACATGTAGTAAATGGAACTACAGCTTCAGAGCTTCTAAAAACATGTAAGAGTTCAGGGTGAAACAGGGGCTTGCTTCATGGTACTTCCAGAGAAGGGACATCATACTGGCACTGTGTTTTTGCACTGTTGTACCAGTTGCAGTTTCAGATACCCAGGAGAACTCCATCAGTATATTGGAGAACTCTTTCTCTTCATGTGGGCTACGCCAGCAGAAGTTATTGGACATGGTCTGGTTAAGACATTATTTGTCATGAAGACAGTTTAATCCCTTCACTGATTCAACAAAGTCTGGTTATGCTCATCTTCAGGGCAAGATTTAAAAAAACTTTATACTTTGCTCTCCGCAACTCCTTCTGGAATTAGACCATAATTTGGCAGTGTTTTCTGAATAAGGTAACAGAATTTGGGTGGTATTTGGAAAATTTTATGTGTAGGACACAGACAAAATGCTCCTGTGATGATCAAATTTTGCATATGCACCCACGACGCAGCTGTGGAAACATTTTTAAATTAGGAGATAAACATTAAAATAATCTGTGAAGTTTGCTTGTGGATGACATAGTATTTGCTGTTCAATAAAGGAGGACTGTTTTACTCTTTGGTCAAAACCAGGTAAAGTCTTCTACCCTCAAATATTTCATCTCTACCCCAGTATGTCTTTATAAAAGACATCATTTTACTATGAATTTGTCTCCTTTTATGTAACTCTCCTTTTGTTTCAGACCAGAGTAATATCTTACTTTATTTCTACTTGGCAGCTCTCCCTCAATGCTGTCATGTCTCTCCTATCCTCTTCTCCTAAACTGATGAGCTAATGCTGCTTTAGGTTGCCAAGCTGGCCAAGAAAACCCTATTCATAGCATGGGAGAATTATGAGTTGCCTCTTGTTGCTGGCTGCATGTTGGGACCTTTGCATTGAACTAAGAATGGAAGGGAGGGGTGACTAACTGCTCACAAACATCACCTCCTCCAAGCATGACCTGCCATTGCTCTAGGAATTCTTCTCTGCCCTTTTCTTCCTGGAATGACTATGAGGGCTGGTGTCCAGGTCCTAAGATGTTTCTCTCCTCTGTCTCATCAGTAGTAAATCCATGAAGGTTTGTTGAAGATGTTGGTTTCTGGATTTGACCCGTCTTTAGAAAGCATTTTTCTGACTACATATCACAACTATGTTATTTTTAAGATGATTTATGTGAAGGTTTGCCACCTTCTGACTGGGCTGCTTGTACCAACTAAAATATTCCCATGAACATCCAAAAACCCTACTGCACATAGCAACTAAGCTGTCAGAGTGCAGTAAATTGAAGCACATTTCTGTACATCTTTTATTAAATACATCATTTCTTTGAAGAAAATAAAAAATGACAATGTCTCATTTTTGGATGCATTATATTTATACTTGAGCACTGAAGAGAGTCTGATAATGATAAAGTAATTTAAGCAATTTTGTTTTAAAATTAGAACGGTACTGAACTTGAGAAAACAAGTGCAGTCAGTTATTTACTACTGACTACTTCTTTCATTCTTTCTGTATTTAATTTAAGTGGACTTTAGCTGGTTGCAAATAAAAATGCTAAAGGACTAGCAAGGCACACCATGATTTGTGTTCTTGCTGTCATGCAAATTCACAGAAAGAAGGAAACATATTAAAGAAATTTGATAAGACCAGGTGGTCTGAGTGAATAATTTCCCTTTCATTAACATATTCCCCTTATTAACTCTGTAATTAATTGTACATAGCTAAGGAAAGCTATGGAAATTGCATTTTGAGATGTATCAAAGCTGACTTTATGCTTCAGACTTCCATGCAATTTACTATTAATGAAGAAAGAGATGGAGGCCCCAAATCTATAATTATTACTTACTATTTGAATGACAAGCAAAGAATTTTATCAGCACAGTTTCAAATGAAAGGGGATTAGCAGCTAATGTTGAAATTGTTAATCTTTCTTATTAAAATAATTTTGACGAGAGTGTTTAGCCTGAAAGAGGTTTCTGGAACATCATTTACCATTAAAACAGCTATTTTCTGTGGCTCAGTATGAATTTGTCTAAGTTTGACAGCAGGGTGCAAATATTTTTTAAATGAATGAATATTTTATGGGAGCTAAGGCTGTTCATGTGTGAGCTGATGCCGAGCTGCTTGCTGTGTGCGTATTCCTAGAATGTGTAGCAGGATGTTAGTTCAATATCCATCTCACCAAAGTGAAGATGTCTACTGAGATAACAAGGGGAATAAAGCTACAGCAGAAAAATCTGAGAGCTGAAATTGCACCCACGGCTGTATCTGCAGACGAGTGATTAGCAGGTGGGAGCCCAGTCAGAATCAGGGCCTAGATCTTGGTGATATTTTTATGACATAGTGTTACTTCATGTTTATTTGGGCCTTCTTATTCCTTTAAAAACTGGTATATTTTCAGGTCTTGTATATTTTTATTAGTATCATGTGCCTTGAGATGACTATTCTGTGGTGGGTGCTTTATACCCACATGCATGCTTGTATACAAATACCATATATAGCAATGGTATCCTCTATAAGTATAGACAAATATTTGGGAGCAGAGCTATAATATATACAACTTTACTGTGTTAATGAAAAATTGCTTAGCGTTTTAAATTTTAAAACTTCTCCTTGCAATATTTGCAATTTTCATCTCTTACAGGAGTGTACAAATGAAGCAGACAAGGCTGGTTTTGCTCCTTGGGATGGGGAAATTTTGAATATACGGTGATATAAATGGTGAAAAGCACAGTAGTGATAATTTATAAAATTAAATTTGTGGTGGTCTCAGCCACATCA
Organism: Climacteris rufus; assembly: GCA_013398175.1. Lineage (NCBI taxonomy): Eukaryota > Metazoa > Chordata > Aves > Passeriformes > Climacteridae > Climacteris > Climacteris rufus. The sequence goes on along the minus strand of VZRZ01007791.1, from coordinate 439,528 downwards.
GTACTGGAGGAGGTGTATGTTAAAGAACCCTTTTAATTTGCCTGTGTCACATTACAGGAAAAAGCTAATGGAAAAGATGTCACATGTCTTTGCCAGTGACAAATTTTTACCAGTAGAATAGATAGAGATCATTTAAATGCTTGAAGACATTATTTACATGAGTAGATGGACTGTGTATAGAAGTACCATTAACACAACAAACCCTCATGTACCTGCTCTACCATGAGATTACTCCAGGCTTTACCTCTGTGTGGACCATGTGGAACTTCACTGGGTTCACTCTGAAAATTGCAGGTTTCTGAACTAACCTTTTATCTGTAGTCTTACAGTGTTCCTTGGAACAGTCTTGCAGATTGAGTGCTATTGCAGCAGGAAGTGTCTAAGAGTGTACATTCACTTCATTCATCAGACAAAACCAAAGGGTTTTAGCTAAAACATAGCAATTGTTAAATAGCATGCAGTAAGGATACTCAGAGAAGCACTGTCATTAAAAACTCGTGTTTTGTCTATATTATAATTGTGTGTTAGATCAAAGGCATCAAGGCTTCTTCTTAATCTGTAAGAATCATAACAAACCATGACAGTGAGAGACAGTCACCGTGCCAGTGTGGTAGGCTGGGGTGGACTTAGGAGATGGAATCTGTCAATGATGATGTCCTGCTGCTTCTCGGGTGGGTATGTGTAACATCTGCCTGAGAAAAGTGCTTTCTTTGTTCTCATTGCCTCCTTTCACCATTTGGTGTCTTTGCATTAGATCAGTTGGTTTGAAAACATCATAATAGTGTCTAATTGCTTTTAATTGTAGTAAACATATGAATAGTACCTAGTACACTATTTCTTCTGGAAGTCCAGAAATTTCTTTTGTGTCAGTTGAAGTTCTGCTGTAGTCAAGAAAACTCTGTGGAATCTGAGGGTATGTACCACCTTCAATTTATCATATGTGTATCCTCACAACTGAATTTTGAGAAACTTTGTTCTTTAGGTAGGATTCTGGGTCTTGCTATAAGGAATTTTGATTAAAGTCACCAGGTCCTTTCAACTCCACTTCAGTAACCAAAATAATAATAAGCTTATCTACCACTTTTGATCAGTAGGTTCAAAGAGTAGGCTCTTTTTAAAGGTGTATATCATTATCCTGTCTTTTTAGTCCAGAAAACTTAGGCATAGACAAGGAAACATCTTGACCATGACTAACCTTAAGGTTGGAAACAGAGCCAGGAGTAGACCCCCATTTCTGTGTGTCCCAGTGCTGTGCTCTCACAACTCATCGTATAGGCTTTAACAGAAAAAGTATTGTATCAAATATACATGTATATTTGCCCCTTTTTGTCACTCATTAGTCATTTTTAAAACATGAAAGTATGACATGAAACTATAAAGGAATTGTGGACTTGGGTTTGTCAGATTTCATTCTGCAAGTTTAGTTTTCACTTCATTATCTAAGAGCAAAATATTCCATATTTGGAGAGCTTGACTGGAAGATATTAAATACATATTGGAAAAGCTCTTGAAAACCGAAGTGAGGATGTGCAGTCTATAGTAAATAACCTCTCTGATGGAAAAGGATGCCATCTACACATTTTTTGAGTCTCTTCTGAATTGATAACAGTTTTCTTCAAAAATATATGCCCAATCTGCTAAAGCCTTAGCAGTCAGGCACATGCACACATGCACTGAATTTTAGGTTCTTTATTTTTCTTCTTTCTGTTTAACAGTCAGCTGTACTTTTATTGTCTACTCAAAACTATCACTGTCGTTCCCTCAAATGTATTCTCCTTGTTCAGCATCTGAAGGAAAGGGTTCCAAGGAAAAGAAACAGCATGCAAGGAAATGTTGGGAGTTATCAGCTATGACCAAAATTTTCTTATTCCCGTAGCATTATTTTGCTGTGTCCTGGTTTTTGTTTTTCTGACTTTCTTCCCTTGCAGTATAGTGTCTTCTTTCATCATTTCACTTCTTTGTTGACCTCTACAGTCTGTTCTTGGCTTCTTTTTCTGTCCTCTTTTACGTTGTTTTTTCCTTGTTCTTATTTTGCCCTCTGTCACTTCAAATATTTTCATCTGTGGATTAGACCAGGGTTCCTCAAATTTCTTTAAAGTATTATCCTTTACTGGCTTCCATGGAAACCCAAGAGTCCCAGGAGTAGGCAGGATGTCTTCAGCTTATGCACTTCTAAAGCTTTTCTACCATCACTTCACAATTCCTTTTGAATGCTTTCATGAGAAAAATATTTGAGAATCACTGAGCTAGGCCAACCTCAGTTGAAAATCCCATGGTGCATAGATAAAAGGTTACCTAAAAAATGGGACAGTTCCTCTAGATTTGGGAGCTGGGTAGATGCCAGCTGCATCTTTCTCATAGCCAGCATTGCTTATTGTCCTCCTGCATGTTGGTTCAGTGTGGCTGTGTGTGTGTCATGGCAGGGGTAGGGCAGAAAACAGTGTCTTCTCCCACAGTCATCTCCTTTAAGTCCTAAAAGTGCTTCTGTGAAAAAAGTTCATCCATGGCTTACTGCCACAAAACCACAAAATCATTTAGATTGGAAGAGACCTCCAATATCAAGTGCAACCATTAAAAAAAAAATTTATCCAGCCTGCTCTCTGAGCTATCTTTTATAGTGAAACTCTGGTTTTTACTATTGCACTGAGTTTGCTCTGCATCTGTGTAACTGGCAGTTCACTAATTGGGGTGCTTCCCTGTGGTTTGCTGTGTGCAAATATGAAACTTCCTAGGTAGTGGACATGGTTCCAAAATGACCTGAGTGCAAGGATGTGATCATTGAAGGTGTTTGTGAAGTTTGAAGTTTCCTATCTCCAACTGTTTCAGGAGTTTTCCAAGGAAAAGGCTGATTATCCAGTCTGGTCTTTCCCTGCTTTTTCTCAGAGGTGGCCTTATGGTCACTTGTGCTTATATGCATGTTGTACCTCTGGGCTGTGGATACAGCGTGAATTGCAAGACTTCTAGGATTTTGCATTGCATGTCCTCAATTTTCCACAAGTCTGTGTGAATGTTTAGGTACAAACTCCATCAATTTGATACCCATTCCCTGGCCCTTCCTTTCCCCCCGCCCCCCCCAAAAAAAAAAGCAAACCCACACTGAAAAGCAGAGGGGTTTTCCTTTGAGTCATTATTTGTTCCTGGAGAAGCACAATTTCACTTTTATTCACAAGTTTAGGAGGAAGAGGAAGTAAGTACTTATCCCTTTGCTCTATCAGGGATATTATATCTGTAAAAGTAATATTTTCCTTTCTGCCCTTAAGATGGCTAGTGTCTAACATAGTCATAATTTTGCAGATTACCTATAAATCACATCATGTGCAGTATCACTTGGATGTACTTGGTCATGGTTGCCTGGGTTTTACTGGTCTCATTGTCTCTGAGGAACTTGACCACACTTGAAGAGAAGATTATTTTTAAACATGATGTTTTCAGAATTCTATATTTAGTTCTTGGTAATTTTTATATATATAGTAAATGAAGATGACTATACAAGTGCTCCGAAAAGAAACACAGACTTTAATTCATTAAAATTTAAATTTGAAAATACAGGACCCAGCAGGGAACCCAAATTTAGATGCTTAATTGAGTTAGCAGTGCTAGGAGAGGAGGAAGCCAGGGAATTTGGGTTTCTGTTTTCAGCTAGGTAATTAGTGTGCGGTAATATATTTTTGAAGTTTTCATTTCAGACATACAACAGGCATATAAATTAATCACAAATATGTCTTGGATTGTGTATGGTGTTCAAAACATTAGTAAAAAAATGAAGTGAGCAGTGATCATCTGAAAAAATGGGTTTAATGTGTAAGAAGAAAATAGCAGTTTCTTTGACAATGGTGTTGGGTGTCAATGTTTATCACAAAGGGTCAAAGGACTTCGTTTGTATATTTTTGTTTCATTTTCCTGCTAGTTTTTATTCAACTGTGTAGCTTGTGCTTTTACATTGTAGCAAAGCTACCAGAAATGCTTCCCAAAATGTCTCAGTTGATGAATTCAGCTGACACTCTCCTTGGCGCCATTCCTGCACTGCAGAGCTGTCTTTAATGGGGAGGTTTGGGTTGAGTTTTTTCTTGTTTGGGGTTTATTTTTGGTTTTAAGAAATGACACAATAGATCCCATGCTGTGAAATAGCAGTATTTGGCTAAGAGGTTTAGACCTTCGTTTTTGGAGTAACGTTCTTTCCTTTTTTGAAGGCTACTTATTATTTAAGATTTTCATTGTGAAATTTACCATAGGAAGTACAGAAACTTTAGAGACTGATTCTAGATAATTAATCTTTTAAATACAGCATTCAACATGTGCATAAATTAAAATTCATCTACACACCAGCCACTTAAACCCTGTACTTCTAAACAAAACCCCCAAACCAAAACCTGTACTAATTCCATTACAGTCAGAACATTTGGTATACTCCTAATTACAAAAATATTATCAGATATGGATTCATTAAGGTTGCCTGACCTTTAGCCATGTCTATAAACACAATCATGGGATAAGGAAAAAAACAGCTGTCAAGAATATTCCTGCAAGATTAGTGTTTCAGGAGCATATTCTGTGACCCTGAAAATTAATTTCTATGTTTCTGCCCTTTCATTTCCCATCTGTGAAGCAGCAGTGATACTTCCCTCCCCTGCAGAAGTAAAGTGAGCACTTTCAGACACTTGGACAAGAAGAAGCTGTAGAAATACAGGGATTGTAAAGGAGCAAATTATATTCCTTTTATGGGAATAATTTTCTCTTTTTTGTTGAGGTTTATTTAAAGCAAAGTAATTGCAAGGGTGAAGCTTCATAAGCATAATTTAGATTTCAAGAAAGGGGGTAAGGAGGAGGAGATGGGGGTGGTTGTAATTTAAGACCTAGAAGACACCATTAAGTAGCTGATATTCCTTCTGAAGGGATTCCTTGTAGAGTGAATTTCTTTATCTTCTGCTATATTTAGAGAACCAGGTAGAGTAAATATTTCATAATTAATCATTCTGGTTTTTAATCTTTAACTTCTTAGCTGCATTTCTTTTCAAAAGTATACCAGCCCCCACCATTCCAATTGAAGCAATGTTTAGCATCATATATATTTTCCAAGATTTCCTCCAGAGATGACAACCTGTGTCAGTCCACACCAGGTTGTACTCGTCCATTTCACTGGGATTTCACTGAGCACCTTTGGCAGCTGGGAGCTGTAAGAAAAGGGATTAGCAAATGTTTGTGTGACACACACTGATCCCAGCACCTGCTGATTGGATTGAAGTAATCCTTTTACAAGTTACAAAACTCTATTATCAGAGCATTAAGAGAGGGAGAGATGGTGATATACGCTGCATCAAGGGTATATTAATTTAGGTAAACAGAACATAGGTTGCCATCTAATATGCTTGTGATACACAGTCATTGTTGCACAAGCTGCACACTGGTCCAGTCTGGTGGATAATGCCTTACCCTTCTCATGCAAAAGTGATGATTCTGTAGCAAAACAAGGACAATAATTTAATATTATTTTAGGTGGCATGCTTAAAACACAACTGCTCTCTGTGTGCATGCTTAGTTGTTTGCAAAAAGCTTTACATCAAAAAATATGACACTGAAACTATGGAATGTCATTTTTTATTGTTGGCTGGTATCACCATGGAAGTTAATTTATTTCCAAATAATACAACCTATTTGAAGCAATCGAGAGATATTATTCTCAACTGTGCTGAAAAATAGTTGCTTTGTCAGTGAATTGCCTCCCTGTTTTGTTTTTTTTTAACTTTTTCTTCATCACCTAGCATATTATGTATGATATTAGTAGGACTTTATGCTAAATTACAAGTAGAATTCCATAGTATTTTTCAGTACATAGCTTTAAAAGCTTCAAAACTGTTTTTTTCACTGGTGTCATCAGGTCCTGAGAAATACAAGAAATATTAGATCAAAATACATCACGGTAGTAATGTGGCTGCAAATGCAGAGGAGGAAAAATAATTCCTCAATGTCTTTTACAGAGAGAAAATACAAATTTCCACGTTTTTATTTCCTATATTTTTTTGTTTGTGGTTACTGTAAACAGGAGATCTGGAATGTCACAGGACAAGTTAGAAGAGAGAAAGGAGCCTTCAGCCTGAAATATCTGACTAATTAGATTATGAAATCCTGATTCCAGTAAAGGAGTGGATGCAGAATGCTCTCCAGGACTGAAAGCATGTGACACTTTATAGCCAGATGGTAATTTACTAAGATTTCTTCCAGATACAAGTTCTGTGAGATGCTGACAGTGAGCTGCCACAACAGAGTTTTTAATCCTATATGTGTATTTAAGCTCAATATAACTAGCCCAATAAAGTCACATTTCTCTGCAGTTAGTATTGGAAACTTGATCTGTTAGACTAAAACTGGTGTTTCTAACAGTTGTGGAGTGATGCTTCAGAGATGGATCTGGTGTTGGTAACAGCTGCAGGCTCTGCATTACTGTGGGTTTGTTGGATCAGAGCATCAGAAACAACTGTGGTGCTTCAACAGAACAAGTAAGTATTGGAGAAAACTGAATTTTATTAACAGGTTAGTTGATGGAAAGACTGAAAATGGTTGAGATAGTGTGCCCTCTGTTTATTTAAGGCCTGCTGTGTTAGGAAGAAAGATAGGAAAACATGGGCATGGTTTGGCTCTGCCCCCTTTCAGCACCACTGAAAGTTCCTTCAAGGAAACGTGTGAGGAGCTTTGCTCTCTGCTTTGCTCCCAGCCTTTGCTCTCTGCAAGAACATCATGGCAGCTCAGGGAGAAAGACTGAGCTTCTGCAAACAAGAGCCCCAGTAACTTCAGTGTTACTATGGAAAGGTGCTAGGACTTGAGAAATGCTTGAAAAGTGTGAAAAAACATTGTGGTGCTCTGCAGGATCTGAATATGGCTCAGAATTCTAATAGTGACACTGATCTCAGGGAGCTTTATTTGATCAGATCTGGATGAGTTTGGGTGCCCCAAAATAGAAGAATAAGGTAGTAATTTTGTAAAAGATGAGTGGGGAGAAAGAAAAGAGAAGAGAAATGAACCTTTCTGTTGCTATTGCCCGAGTCCAGACTCCAACCCTAGAAAGTAATGGAGCACATATTAAAAAAGGAATTGCTGATTATCTAGAGAGAGATTTTTCATGGGCATAAAAGAAAAATAAGTGTAAGGGTGTCGTTTAAGAGGATGGGGAAGGCTGGAGTCTTTCTTTTGTGTGTTTGCTAATCTCCTTCACCATTTCCTTTGGATAGCTGAACAATGAATAAGAATATGCATAATTTTATAAAGAGCAAGTCTTGCCTGGACAGACCTGATTGCTTTTTATTTAAATAAAACTACAAAACCAGTAGATTAAGTGAAAACAACAGATGTAATACATACAGATTTTAATAAAGTCTTGACACTGTCTCATGAATAGTTAATTGAAAAATTAATGCCAATTTTTTAGAGGACAATTATGTGGATTGAAATGGGGCAAAAGGCTGATAGGCAAAAAAAAATGATCAAAAGCTATGTATAGGAGTGTCTGGCAGAGTAGAGGAATTGCTCTTAGATCCAGTTATATTTAACTTTTTAAATAATGATATGTAAGTGAATGGAAGTGACAATTACTTTTAAAAGTGGTATCACAGTCTAAAGTTCTGCACAGATGGGATGACAGAGGAGTAATTCAGAAGTTTGAAAATGTTAAACCTGAAAACATATGCAACAAATAAATTGTCTTTGAAGAAAAGGGTCACAAGAAGAGATGCCTATAATGTTCAGAGATCCATTAATTCATGATCAGTGAAGACACTGGAATATATAGAATCTGAAATTATAAAGAACAGCAATATTCTGAACAAGCAGACTAGGGCTGGAATAAATGGCTTGCTGAAAATGAGTAGGAAATTAAGTATGAAGTAAAAAAACAATATTGTTGACATCCCTATGAAAAAGCCATCTCAGATGAGTGCTGGTATTCCTTATTGAAAATATTTGCATATTTCCAGGAGTAAAATGTGTAGTTCAGAACAGATGGAGTCACGAGAAATTGTTATGAACGGTGCTTTAGGCATCTCCTTTAGATACAGTACAGCAAAATGTTAGAAAGTTTCTAGTGAAGTACAAGAAATGACTTTATTTGAAGGCCTGGAAACAGGTAATCAGATAGGCTTCTTCTGTCTCTGAATTCTATAGCCCTGCGAGTAATATGAGTGGGAACAGAGAAATGTACTGTGAATCCACTAATGACAAGGTATTAAGCCAGGAAAAGGAAGGACAAAACCATACGTGGTGTTGAAAGTAAATTGGATTTATGCAGAGAAGTGTTCCTCTTACATGTGGTCAATGTAACATGTACTGAAGAAGACAAAGAAGTTTAAACAGAACAGCAAGAATTTTGGGGTGTCCTGAGCCAGAATGATGCAACCTATGAGTTAGCAAGGAACAAAGGCAAAGAAAAAAAAGCCATTATTTAAATCTCTTGGAGAGAAAACAAACTAATTTTTTCCAAGTATAGTCTTTTACTGCACAATTTGCTGTGTATTAGCTAAAGCAAATTCTCTCCTCTCCAAATTCCTTCTGAGGAACCCAGGGAAGCATCATAGCACTTCCTGGCCCTCTGCATCTCTGGAAAAAGCAGTGGCTCCCACACTCTTGCGTGAATGCTTTGGGTGGCCACTGTGTGCAAGGATTAAGATAATTTCACATCCACGTCTTCAGCTGACATTTGAAATTTGATGAGACCCGTCAAGGTCTGTTAATTTAAGAGCTGCACATCTTTTCACTGAAAGATGCTCAGTCATGAAAAGGATGTCTACTCAAGTACTGTATTGGAAGTATGTTGTCAAAAATAGTTGTGTTAACTGAACATCAGCTAATAAATTAGGCCTTTTTAAAACAAGTATCTTCACAGATGCAAGCCATACTATCTCTGAAGAAATTATCTTGTCTCCACCCAAGTACCAAGCAATAGGACAAGAAGAAATGGTCTCAATTTGTGCCAGGGGAGGTTTAAATTGCATATTAGGGAAAATTTCTTCACCCAAAGGGCAGTCAAACACTGGAACAGGCTGCCCAGGGAAATGGTGGAGTCACTGTCTCTGATGGTATTTAGAAGATGTGTAGATGTGGTATTTAGGGGCATGGTTTAGTGGTGGACTTGGCATTGCTGGGTTACCAGTTGGACTCTATGGTCTCAGAGACTTTTCCTACGTATGTGATTGTGTGATTCTGTGATTTAGAGATTAACCAATCAATTAGAATTTAATGGTTGTATTTTTAACCTTATTCAGTCACAGAGCATGCATTGGATGCCCCTCAGGAAAAAAAAAATGAAAGAAAAAAGAAAAAATTAAAGAAAACCAAAGTTGTTTGACACTGTATTACATCAGCTGAGTACACAGGGGTTTCTAACAAAGCCATGTTCTACCAAAGCCAAGCCAGGCTGCTGTGCTCTGTCTTTGTGCCTGTGTTCAGGCACATGGAATCTGTCTTAATATGTGCCACTGGCACCATCTCTCTTAGCCAGAAATTCATTGTCCCTGGGACAGCTTTTCATCCTCTGGCTGAAAGCTCATCTTTTGCCTTACAACTCAGTAATAATGGATTTTATAGCATTTTCACTCCCTCCCCGTAACATCAGCACATCCCCCTTATGCCCATAGCATGTTTGGTAGCAAGAGTATCTCATCTGTCTATACAAGAGAAAGTAGGAACTGGGCTGCCACTTATACTTGCAGGGGAGGCTCTGTGGAAGGAAAATTAAGATTTAATGAAATTTAAGGTGCATCAGATGATCTGTACAAGCAGACGGTGTTTGTTTAAATAATAGGATGTACTTGGGATTACAGGACTTGCCTTGTTGTGCACATATTGGTGAGACTAGACCCCTGCTTTTTTCATCAGGCTTGAGGAACATTGCAATAACACTAGTGACAACCTCTATTTATTTTACCTGCTGCTTTGGGACAAGGACAATCATGTGCGTGTTTGACATGTTGGTAATGAATTTCTTTTGTACCAGGCAAACACTGCAGAATGTCTCATCAAAACATCCTAATTAAGGAGTGGATTTGAGTAGACATACAATCTCTAAAATATCAGAAGTTCCACTCAATTTAATGTACATCCAGCAGCTCCCAAGAGAGTGTTTCAAAATCACTAAGCTTCTGTTTAGCAAAATGGGGATGAGCGTGGGGGCTCTGAAGGACTGTAAATGAAAGATTACTTAACTCTGAGGGAATTGTCTGGCTCCTGAATGTTTTAAAGCAAGCTTCTTTCTCAGTAGCTTTTAAAAATATGTGTAAAGCAGATGTTCATATTGTTCAGAGCCTTCCATGGGTCAAACACCTTTTCAAGGTCTGTTAGGAAGTGTCCTGTAAATCTGATCGGTGTGATGTATGTGAAATGACACAAAAATGGTTGTCTGGTTAAAGTGAAGATGTCAGTGTATTTTCATTTGAAAATTCATTTATCTTTACACTCAAGACTACCTGAATAATGAAGGTAAAAGTAAAAACTTTTAAAGAGCAATAAGTTATTTAAAAGTTTGTGTGTGGTAAAAGCAGTCAGTTTACCTTAACTGTATCAGATTTGATTATTTAAAAACTATATTAAATTTCTTATTAAAATACAATCCTTGAAATCTTTAAATAGACAAGTTGAAGTCAACAGAAAGCTCCTTACTACATTCAGCCCTGCCTTAAGAATCAAATGTGCATGGCCTTTTTCCTACAGCTTCATGGACCTACCAGTATTTTGGAGAGATTCAGTGTTGGCAGATCTGTCATAAAATGTCCCTGAAGTCTATGGGATGTTGGTGATGGGCATGTCAAAATGAATCAGATTATAAAACTGTGGTTTAAAATGGGAAGATGCTATGGGCTGGTCTTTGACTGCTTGTTTCCTGCTGCATGCTAAACAGCTGCTCTGAAGCCAGCAGTCTTGGATCTGTGGTATTGAAAGATTTTGCTATTTTATCCCTTTGCCTCATAGAAATTCTTATATACCAGCAAGCCTCTGCTCTGGAGGGATTATCTCTTTCTTTCGTGGTGTTCAGTATACATATCCAGGCACAGCTTTGCTAGGAGAAAAGAACAGGATCTTTATGCTCCCTCCTTTTCCCACTAGCAACAGCCTTTTGACAAGGACAAACAAACTATTAAAGGATAGTTTCCTCCTGTTAACTTGCAAGTTAAGGCTGGGAACTTGTTACCTGACCCACACCCCTAACACACAGCAGGGCCACGCCACTTTCCCAGCTCCACATCCGCCAGGTCACAGCTCTGTCCACTGTAATGCTTTTTCCTTCATTATAGAAAAGAAACAATCACACAGTAGGTGTTTTGATTGTATCTAGGCCACCACTATTTTTTACCTCCTTTGGAAACCTTTCCTCTAATGCAGTACCTTTCTGTGTCCTTTAAGACATCCCTTCTGGACGCGTCGCTCCTTGAATTGCTTTTCAGTACCAGGTTTGATTTACGAACCTTGTGCAAAGATGCAGGCACCCAACAAACCCTGCACCAAACAAAGCTGTGTGTCAGGGGCTCTTTTGTAATCAAAAAACTATTCAAGCTGCAAGAGGGAGCAGTATCCTGCCCTGCTGACCAGGTGGGAGGCACAGTGGCACAACAGCTTTGCAGAGCTCCTGTTTGGCAGAGGACGAGCTGCAAGCTTTTTACACCTTCTGTTAAGCCTGTTGAGAGGGCATGAGAGCCTTTCTTCTTTAAAGCACATTTGGGAAGAACAATTCGACATCACAGAGATTGGCTATGGAGAAGGTTTTCTAAGCAATTAAAGTGCTTTTTATACTTTACAGTGAATCCTGTCTGGAAGCTTTTCTAGACAAAGTTTCCTACAGACTGGGTTATATTAGTGAGGGCTCCTGCAAGAACTGCTGTGGCTGATGTTTGGGCCAGAAGCACTCACAGCTCTGCTCTTGACCACAGCCCTGAGCCTGTCTCCTAAACAGTCTGTCCCTTTTTAAATCTGTTTAAGGATGTTAACTTCAACCTACCTAGTAAAGGCAATATGGAGTTTCATTTACAAATATGAACTGGGTGTAATGTGAGATGGTTCTCTTGCTTGTTGTAGAAGATGGCAGGCTCTGCAAGGTAGTGTGGCTGTATAAATAGGCTTACGGCACCAGGTGATCACTTTCTTAATTTTCATGTTAAAGGGAGGGGAAGATTTCCGTTTTTCCCCACCTCTCCTCTTTTCTGCTCTCTTCCCCTCACTTATTTGGTTGATTTTGTGGTCCATGGAGTGAAGGAAAAGGGTTTGGGTTCACTTTTCTCAAATCTTTGGAACTGAATTCCTGATTCACTACTGGACTGGATCTCTAGCCTTGGGAGATCTACAAAAGCTTAAAACCTCCACCAGTGTATTTTGGTGGGCAATCATTCCTGCCACAGACACTTAGTCTTCTCTGGCGATGCTTCTCCTAACTCTGTTATCTTAACTGAATGCAATGTGCAATCTTTAACAGCACATATTAATGTTAATTACTACCTCCTGGGTTCAAGGCCCTCTCTGCACCAGTCCATCTGCAGGATGAGTTTCTGATGACCCAGTGCTTGAGCCATGGCAATTCAGCCTGACAATTTTTAAATTCCTTTCAACAGCTCTATCACTGTTGTGACGTGCATATGTGCTTATGTGCTTGAACTTTAGTTGTAAAAGCCTTTGTTTTGACAGGAGTTGTTGTTTGTAGTAATTTTTATGGGTGGAGCTTTGTTTCTTTTCCATTGCCCGATGAAAGAGAGGTTTGGGCTTATGTTTTCCAGGTACTGTAGGAAAAATTTCCTCCTGAAGCTCAGTAACTGGATGTTTCATGCATTTCCTCTCTGTTAGCACTGGTACATTTTATCATTCTCTTATTTTGTAGCACAAATAAGCTTGAAGTGAACTCCTTAAGTAAATAAATGAGCCTTAAAACTGAGTCTTTTTTTTTTCCCCAAAGCCCAGGATTCCCATGCTTAGAGAAACATCCTTTTAGCTTATCTTTGAGCCTAGCTAAGTCAATGCTTAATGGAGTATTCTTTTCATTCCAGTCCTACATGGAAGATCACCTGAAGAACAAGAACCGTCTGGAGAAAGAGTGGGAAGCTCTGTGTGCTTACCAGGCTGAGCCCAACGACAGCACCGTTGCACAGCAGGAGGAGAACGCCCAGAAGAACCGCTCACGGGCTGTGGTACCATGTATGTGCACTTTCCTCTGGATCATGGCATTTTAACTTCTTGATGCTTTTCCCAATATCCTTTGCACAGTGGTTTGAAAACCACAGATGACAGGCAAACAATGTGGAGTGGCTTCTCTGTGCACTGGGAAGCACTGGCTACAGCTATGGGCTGGGTGCATGTCCTGTTGTCATATCAGACCCTGTCTATTTCCTTATCAATTGCATATATGTTACAAAAATACACAAGTCTGCCACATAAAACTGCTGCTGCAGCAGTGCTGTCTCACAAATTCCATAACCAGAGTGATTTTCAGTGCTGGAATACATTTTTTGTACAAGAGTGGCATCTGTAGCCATTCAACAGAAAGAAGTTTGGCTTATGTTTAGACAAGTGGGTATGGTGTCCATCCAGCAGTAATACCAGCAGTCTGTAATCAGAGCTAGATGATCTGTTTATCAGATACTCAGCTGTACTGAATGAGCCCCTTCAGACTTTACTGGATAAGTTTGCACACTGGCTTCTCTCTGCAAGGCTTAGGATAAAAAGGGAAAAATAAAAATATTTTTTAAAAAAAGAAACCCATATTTATAGTCCTAGAATCTGCTCTTTCCTGTAAGCAGCCACCTTTTGAGCTTGAAATAAAAGTAACATATTTTTCCTATGCAATACATTGTTAATCTATGGCCACACATTTTATTAAGCAACCAATGAAACAAAAATGAAACTGAGAATATATGCACAGTCCACAGCAACCAAAATGCTCTCAATCAGTGTGCCCACAATCCAGCTGGATAGCTTGGCAAACATATATAGCTATTTTAATTTTTAAAGTGCCCTGAAGACATTAATTTTCCCTAAGAGAGTCTTGAGTAAGTACTATTCCTCCATTAGAAATGGGGAAATGACAGGTAACACGTTAAGTAAATGTCATAGCCAGATTTAGAGTGAAGATTCTTTGGAAAGACATGATAATTTAACTGAGCCCATCAGTCCTTACATATTTGCTTCAGTAGGGTTTGGCTCTTTTGTTTATGTAGTGGCTCTTTCTGCAATACTTGGCTGCTCAGAAGAGGATTACAGCAGTTTGGCAATACTAATTCTCCTGAGTAAATATGGTGCTGGTCAAAAGCCTTTCAGGGCAACAGCAGCAGTTTGCTGACTTCCATGTGTTTTGGGATCAGGCCTGTTGAGAAGTTCTAAAGAAGTCACAGTGAAAATTAAAGTACTGCAAGCCTACTGTGCTCTTTTCCATCCTGGAAAAAAACAGCATTTAACTGACCTGGTAGGAAGTGAAAATTGTTCCATGAAAATATGTATTGATACAAGTTAATCTTCCTGCTTAAAGTGTTCTATTCAATACGGACTCAAAGTCAGACCATCTTAAGATATTTCAAGTTCCTGCTCATAAATTAAGCCAGATCAGGTTTTGTTGCTGCCTTGGAGACAGCATGGGAGCTACAGATGTCGCCAGAAGTTGGTGCTGATTATTTGACTGATGTAGAAACTGTGTCTGCATGATACAATGAGCTATAAGATAGAAACCTTCAGACTAGACTTTTCTACCTCTGAATCCAGAACTAATGTGGCTGTGACAGTGCTGAAGAGCAGAGATTTTTAGCTTGGGTGTCACAGAATCATTTGGGTTGAAAAGACCTCTGAGATCATCAAGTTCAGTTGTTAATCCAGCACTGCCAAGTCCACCACTAAGCCATGTCCCTGAGTACCACATGTACCTGCCTTGTAAATACCCTCAGGGATGGTGACAGATAATCTGTCTCTATTCATCATATTGAACCATGTGGATGTATCAGCCAACACTGACCAGGTTTTGGTTCTCTGCCATTGCTTCTTCCATGGCACATTGTTGTGACTGTTTTTCCCATATCTGGGTCTAGGCTGAATCAGTGCTACCTGGGAAGGTATTTGGACACGGATAGGGTGATTGCAATGTGTCTTAAGTTTTAATTTAAAGTGTTTAAATACATTTAAAAGGGTAAAATGCTATATTTGCTTTACTTATTTGATATGGAAACTTCTATTACAAATAGTAGTGCACTGGAAATTTTCCTTTTTGACTGAATTGCACAAAATTACCTGGCTTCACTTTCTGAAGTTGCTGTGCACTGGTAAACAGCTGTCATGTTATATATGTTTAAACTACTTACTACTTCGTTGATGGGTGGAAAGTGTGGCATAGAGTTTAAACAATATTAAATTTTGATGGGCTGATGGTTATTTTAGACTGTAAGATTAGACTGAGATGAGAAGGCCCAGTTTGTCCACTTCTTTTTCACTGTGTTAGACATTAAAAGTATAGCAAAAAAAGTCAGAGATTTGCTTCGTAATATATGAAGAAGCAAACCTGATATGCTTCTGATATGCTACAAAGTTGTTATGCTACATTCAGTGTATTCTCACAGAGTAATGCCTTGTTAGTGTTTCCTTACCCCTTTCATATTCATAATCACCTTGACAGAACAGGATTGCCAACTCACATAGAAGATTTCATCTTAGGAAAAACCTTTAATATTGTGTTATATTTGCTTTGTATTATTCTTTCTTAACCAGTCTTGAAATAATACAATATTATTTTTTTACTGATTATATAACTGATTTAATTTCTAGATTAACATTATGTATCATAGCTTACTCTTATACCTATCTTCTCTATTTACAAACAGCTTTTAAAATATTTGATAGAAGAACATCTTGACACTGCACTTAACTAATGACTAGTTTAAAAAAAATACTAACAATTCAGGTAACCTGGACCTTCTAGATTAACAAAACTGTTTCCTTTTATCCAACCAACAAGCAGATTGCTATAATTTAAGGCACACAGTGTTTATATTTAGTGCTATAATTTAGTGATGCCTTTCTTCTTTATGGATACATGAGCAGCTCAAAAAAAGCTTTCCAGAATTTTTTTTTCTCTTTTCGCATCTCTGCAAAATAAACCCATTTCAATAGGGTCAATACTGTATGTTTCTATTTATATATACCATGAATATATACAGGCATTTTAAACGTTGGGCAAACAACTTGATGCAGTGAACATCTATCAGAAGCTGTCCACTGTAGCTGTGTCCATGGGTCATGGTATCTATTAAAGCAACCTGCTTATCTCTGTGCTTTGGCTTTCCTCCAAAGGAGAGCAAAGCATCTGGGGACAGAACATGCAGCCAGCTCCTGTGTGCCTTTAGAGCACAGTCAGGGTCTGTGCAGCAAAGATGGAAACACCTGAGCAGAGGGTTGTGGGCATTATCCATTATCCATGTTCCTTGTCCTCTGGGTGTGTGCATTATCCATATTACCAATGCATGTACAAATAGTGCTCTGAAATAAATGAACTTGAGCTGTTCAGAACAAAGAAAAGATCCATTTTGTGCAGATCATCTGTAGGCAATGTAATGGTAATCAACAGATTATGATTCTTCAAAGTCTTTGGACTGCTTCACTTGTGCTACTTAGTAGTTCTTCACTTTCTTAATTCAGTGTAGTTCTGTATAGTGGTTTGTATGGAAAAAAAATGTTTGGTCTAAATCTAGAAGGAAGAGAATGATGATCCAGGCAGAATGTGCCAGATTGATTGCTGTAAGATTTGCCATGCTTTGTGATGCTTGGATTCAGACAACCCAAAGTTGCCCATATTCCTTGTTTTCAGCCTTATGTTCTTTGGTTCTGTTCCTTCAGAAGTATCTCATTAAAAGGAAACAAAAGACAGAGGGAAGATATGAGCCTTACTTTCTCAAACTTTCAATCTCCATTTAACAACAAAAATAATAGATCTCCATGAAGTTGCAGGGCCACTGTGAGAGAAGTAGAAGACTGAGATTACATACTACTGTAGTATTGGTCACTGTTTAAATAATCCAGATAGTAATGACATTTTATGCTCAACTCAGTTATTTAAACACAGGATTTGAGATACCTAAAGTACTCAAGGTACCAAGGCAGAACTAGTAGGTATAGCACAAGCTCTGCAGAAGACTTGTGACTCTCCTCATGCTAGCCCAGGTGTCTTTAGGACACTCAAATATCAGTAGAAACCCACAATGAAGCATTGAAACCAAGTTTTCTGGGCATGAGTCGGAGAAAATGTAGTTTAGGATGTCTGAAGTTAACTGTCTCCATGTAGCTGCCTCCATGTGAGCCAGGTGTCAACACCCCTGATACAACCAGTTAGGAGCCAGGCAGTGCAGTGATATCCGGAGAGCTGTGCAATGGCCAAAAGTTAGTGTCTGGTTTATAGTGACATAAATACCTCTAGGATGCCACTGTGTGAGCATCTCCAGCTCCAGCTGCTGGTCCAATAGGGTACAAGTCTTCAGGTCTTGTATCCTATATGTTACCCTTGTGCAATGTCTCATCTACTCTTCAGTTTCTCAAACAGTCCTTGTTCCTGTTTAGCCAATTAAATCAATCTCCATTAACTGTACCCACTTCACATGAAGATACCTGTATGTAGACACCAAAACTGAGCTTTCTCAGTCTATAAATTGAGTTTTTATATACTGCAGACTCATGTGTGTTTGCTGATGTCATATCCTTTATCCTCTATCATTTGTATTTTATGATTTATATTTTGTATGTATTTAAAATACAACATAATGCTGTATTTCTCCTGAGCTAGAGGTTCGTATTAGCTTTCTTATTTAGGGAGCCTCTCTCTGCCACATATAGTCATCTATACATTTTCTTTCAGCTGTGGCTTGGCTGGAGCAATAGCAAATGCAAAGTAGCTCAGCATTCAGCAGCAGCTATTGTACATACTTAAAATGATGACGAGTGGTAGCTTGGCCAGATTGCAGTAGCTGGTAACAGCATTTGTCTTTTCTCTCACTTCCTTACTGCCGTCCTTCTCCTCTCCTATTTCTTCATTCATCTCTCTCATTTTTCAGATTGATCTTATATATCTTCCTTTTCTGACATACCTTCCTTATTTTATTTCCTGCTTCCCCTGCTTCTCACGTAATCAATATGCAGTTTACCCCATAAAAATGTTGTACATTCGGCATTCTCCCCATAGTCACTCATTGTTAACGTAACAACCTGGTGTCCATGGTATTGTGTTGGGTTTTTTTGTTTCTTTTCTTCTTTCCCTGCCCTGCTCTGTCTGAAGAGCTATTATGCTAGTTCTTGGGAGCTTTGAGGTGATAACAGGCATAGACAAGCACAATCTGTTCATTGTCAATATGAGTGTTTGATGCTGCAACTGAAGCACACATGGGTGCAAACTCTTGATATATGCAGAAAACACATGTACAACCTTTCCTGCACACTTTTTTTTCTAAGTGCAAATACAAAGTCTCACCACCTTTTCACTACCAAAGCCTTAACATATCTCACCCTCTGATAAACCCTCCAAGACAGCAAGATAATGACATGGAACACTTAATCAAAGGGTCTGGATAAAACACTATGGTTTAAAAAAAAAAGATCCTGAAGTTACTGATCTCACGCTTGACTTTTATTGGAGAGTCACCCTGAAATCTGTTTGCTAAATACTGATGAATCACTGTCTGCTCTCTCTCCTTTATCCGTTTGAAAACATTTCACACGTTTTCTTTGGTGATTAGTTCAAACACTTTTGCTGTTCAATGAACAAGGCTTATCCTGAGTGCTTGCTTAGCTTAAGGTATGTGAGAGACCACATTTACTGCATGTAACAAGTGTACCTCTGCAAAGCCAAAAAGTTTCAGAGCTGCAATTCTTCAAGCACTCTGTGACAATGCTCATTGGAAAGCTTTCTATAAAATATATTGGGTAGCCCAAGATCTCAGGCGTTAAAAGTTTATATTTATGTTTTGGATTTTTTGTGCAGTGGTGCCAGAGTGAGGTGGAAATGAATAATGTTTGTGAACATGTTCCCCTTCTTGTCTTCTTCATCCTCCTATTGTGGTGAAAGTTTGGCAGGGAAAATAATTTTATGTGAATAGTAAAGAATGGCTCTTCATTCATTTGACATGACTTGCTCATCACTAATCTTATTCCAGGAGAAGACTGTTGACACTGTTGGGTGAGACTGAGTGACTATAAGCAACACTCTTACAAACACGCCTTTGTCTTCTTGTATATTGAACTTCCATAGCATTACTGTTGAATAAACCTAAGCAAAGCCCAAACTCTCTGTCTTTACCTTCCTGTGTGGTACTTAAAATGTTTGATAATTCATTTATTATTCCTCATTATTAAAATAATGATTGGTAGTTAACAACCAGCTTGAAATCCTGGTGTTGTGTGGTGTCACAGGCGACTAGACACGGTACTCTTATTTCGTCTTTTTGAAAAATCAGTGGAAAGATCCTCAATCCTCTCAGATCATCAATATCCATGTTCAGCTGTAGAGAGTTACAGAAAGGACAGCTCCACAACCTCTTCCCACCATATACTGTGCGGGGTAGGTTTGCTGAGAAGTATAAATTGTGCTGGTTATATATAAGGTACAAGTTATTTGAGATTCATATGTAGACTTAGACATCTCTCACGTAAATTATCTGAGTGTGGTCTGGTCTTTAGTCAGTGGAAAGAAATGGCATGCATTGAATACAATTTGGCCTGTTTGCAACAGCTAAATCAGGATGAAATGATTCATCACATAGAAATATTTCTTTTTTTCTTAACAGAAAGTCAGTCTAGATGATTGGAAGAGATGCAGACATCTTCATTGTCACTGTCTAAGTACAGACAAATAAAACCCATCCATTATATAGGTACTGATGTAAAAATAAAAAAAAAGACTAAAGTTTGGGGTGCACCAGCTTTAAATATAATTGAGCTAGCACCAGTAAAATTAAAAGTTAAAAAGTGATAAAATAATCTTGATGATGGGCAAACATCAATCTCCTATGTCCAGAACTGCTGTTTTCTTTACTGGTGTTTGAAATAACCACAGTAACAGCAGAATAAGATATCTGTATGTGCTACAGTAGTACTTGAAGTGCAATTGTTGGCATTTTCTCTCTCCCATGATCATCTCCAAGTCATATTGTCTCCCCACGTTACTAGTGGAGCACCACACAGCACTGGTCTTTGACCAGGACAGATTAACTTACTTGCCAGCTCTCAACTGTACTTCCATGCTCCTGCTGTTCATTTTATAGGGAACCTATGTGGACAAAGTCCTATCAGCTTCCCTCTTCCATGACCCGGCATACACAGGAGTGTTTACTGTAATACTGGTGGAGGGGTGGGATGTTAGTAATCTTTTTACTTTAAATCTGAAACTCCC
This sequence comes from Climacteris rufus, assembly GCA_013398175.1. Lineage (NCBI taxonomy): Eukaryota > Metazoa > Chordata > Aves > Passeriformes > Climacteridae > Climacteris > Climacteris rufus. The sequence continues at coordinate 419,157 of VZRZ01007791.1, read as the reverse complement.
TGAACAGTAGATATTCTCGTTTTTCCTATGAGAGGTTGCAGCACATCACAGTGTATCTCATGAAGGCAGGCTTTCTGATACTGAGCCTCTGGAATATCCCATTGCTTCCTTCCTGAGTCAGGCTGTGATGCTGTGGCTGTATCAATGCTGTGGCTAGCTTGGGATTCAGAAGGAAATATCCTTTCTGATGATTACCATTTACCTGTCTTGAAATGCACATTAGTCTGACTTTGAATTGTCTAACTTAAAATGGGTAGAATACCAGTATAGAAACTTTCTTCTCTTATTTTCTCCTTTGCAGATGACCATTCCAGGATATGTCTGAAAGGTGAAAGTAGCCACGACAATTCAGATTACATCAATGCCAGTCCAATTGTAAGTATGGTAACCTATGAGAACTAATCCAATTAGTTGATCCATGTCATTCCTTGTTGTCAAAATAGGCTCACTCAAGGCTCCTCACTGCTAACCTCAGGTTGTGAGCACCTCACAATGCTGATGTTTCAGACTGTCCTTTCAAATTGAAGAGAAATATATGCACGCAATTCCTTTGAAGCTTACATATTAAGAAAACAAAGTCTCTAGATAGCCCTCATTCTACCTTGTAATACTGTGAGGTTTTTGGTACTTGATATTATTAACTTACAGAATTTAAAATTCAGTGCTTTACTTCAGTGGAGCTTTTCCTTCTCCAAGGAGGTAAAAATAGCTTGTTCTTTTCTGCTTTGTCCTGCTAGCTACACTAGGAGGAATGGTTTCGGTAGGCATGGAGAGATGAGCTCCACAGACTTCTGAGCTGCTTCTGCATCAGGAAGTGATATTTCCCCTTACTTTTCTTCCTCTGTTAACCTAGTGTTACAGAGCCTGGTGGTTCTGTAGCTCTCTTGGTTCCTCTTTAAGCTTGCTGTTTTAAAAGCAAGAACAGGACCCCTTAGCCCCTGTGTACTCATTCCAGCTGCAAAATAGGTCAGTCCAATTTTTGTGTCCAGATACTCCATTGTGGGCCAGCTGCCATTTCTCATCCTATGTGAGCTGAATATGAATCCTTTCTTGTTGGTGAGAGTTGATAGGGAGAAAAGGTTTCTCTTTGTAGACACCAAACAGATATAGTAGTGCCAGTAGCATTGCCCTGTCATAGCAGCTCTATGGAAGTGTCAGGATATCCATGTGAAGGGGGAAAAAGGCACTGTGTCCTTGACCTCCATGGGACTGCTGGCATTGGAGTCACTTTTTCTCAGGGTTTTTATTCACATTAATTAGGCACTGAAAAGTTATTATAGAGAAACCACAAGAAAGAGCTTAGTATGGAGAATTAGATCTCACTGCAGTGGGCTGTGTATGCCATTACTGGCTCATTTTCCTGGGGAGTATCACTCCCCCAGTTAAATGACTTTGTGTGGGCAAGGCACCTGACAATTTGCAACAGCATGAAATTACAGGCTGTTTCCTTGCAATGCTGTTGACAATACTTTTTTCCTTAAAAAAAAACCCACACAGCTACATAGAAACTGTTCCCTGATCTTTGTTTCAGCAGAGTTCAAAAGCTTCATTTCCTTCAACGTATAAAAGTGCTTTATTCAAAGTCGTAAAAAATACACAGAAGCCAGCAAACACCTTTGGGATGTCTTTGTCTTTGGTTTAGGGTAGAGGGGAAACTCAATCACCTGCTCATTCAGGGATTGCCAGTTTCCATTTCAGAGGACAAGGGTAGGTAGGCACAAATTAGAGGTTTTTGACTGCTTTTAGGTATGTGTCTGACTAGTCCAAACTCTATCTGGTACCAGGATCAGGGGATCCAAGGAATATGCATCCTGCATGTAAAGTCATACACAGAGGTCCAGCTCCAGGGCTTCAGTGCTCCATTTGTGTGTCTTCAGGACCCAGCTGGTGACTTATGTTTGGTCAAACCTTCATCTGATAGTAGAAACTGAGAGGTTTTGTGGGAAGCACAGGAGTGGGAAGTGATAACTGGAAGTGAGATACTGTATTCTTGTAAGAGCTTGGTTGTAATTCACATGGCAACAACAGGGTGTCAAAGTGGAATCACAGCATCTGTAGACAGTGCTAAGCCAGGTTCAGTGTTGACAGCAGTACAAATGCTGGGTTTTTACTGAAAAATTTGGCTTCTGCAACCTACCTAAAAGTCTGTGTAGACACAGCTTAACAAGTTTTAGTACACAAATTTGGTTGGAGAGGGGGTAAACTCTTCCATGTATGTATATGTCTGTTGCAATTGTAGTCCTGGATTATGGTGTAACTGTTTATTTAATTACACTGAAGAGAAAAGTATTAGATTAAGTGGTATTGGAGGTGAAGAAACAGAAACTAAGATATCCCATTGACAAAACTGAGTTTTGCTTTATCAGGATGCCCAATTTTAATGCAAGCAGAGGGTCTCTGCTACCACAGCTTTAACTCCAGTGTTTTTACAAAGGATTGTAATCTTGCCTTTCCATCCAGCTCTTAATAAGGGTATTTTCTTCTGCAGGGTTAGAAAGTATTTCTTTTTAGTAGTTTTCTCAGACTCAAGAGTTTTGTTCAATAAAACAAGTCACACTGATGAAATAAAAATTATTATGGTTGTCTTTATATCTTGTAGAGAAATATTTCTATGCCCAGAAATAAGTGGGTTCACAAGTGTTTCATTGGACTGAGGCAAGTACTCAATAACTTGCATAACCAAAGAAACCTGCCAACAGAAATTCTCAAGTTCCTCTTCTTCATAGTAGGATAGAGACCCTACTATGTGGAGAGAAGTGCCATAGCTGACATTTGTGTAGACCTGCTATTCCAAGGAAGGAGATTCTCCAGGTATTTATGTGAGTTTGTTCCACTAAGCCAGTAGTCATTTTGCTACTTTGAAAGCAAGAGATCAAATGTGTGTTTCCTGAAGGTGATGCTTTGGGAGGTTGATAGGAGGAAATCACTGCTTTGCAAGTCCATGGTTTGTGAAGATTCCCTGCAAACTGTTGAATTTCAAAACAAATATCTTTAGATGAGTGTAAACATATTTGTTAATCTGGTGTAGTTTTTGTGTAATGAGGTAGAATATAGGACTGGCAGAGATATTGTCTCTGTTCTCCCTACTTCAAATGCCTATTGGAACACTGGTTTGGGCACTTGATCCTGCACTATTTACTGTGTTGTACAGCTGTTGCAGCCTGAGCTGGACATACATGCTATTACTACTGCTGTTTATTTGAGATCTTTCTTGGCAGCAGACACACATTTAGTTGGCATCTGTAAATGTACAGTGAACGTGGAGTATCAGTACCACTGCTTTCATTCACTCTTGCAAAAGTCCTACCATTTCTTTCCTTCAGACTGTTTCAACTTCAATAATCTCAGTAATTCTTCTGTGAGTACAGTGATGCTCTTGATGCATTTGCTCCTGGCAGTGCCTGGGTGAGGAGCGAGCACTGTCGTGAGCACTGGTAGCACATGGGCACTGGTAGCACAGGATAAGTACAGGCTGAACTGACTGGAAGAGGCTCTTTCCTCCCCACATGTGTGGGGCTGGTGGAAGAAGAGTGCAAAATAAAGTAATTACATTTAAGCTTCAGAAGGGGAGGCTGCCAGTCATGTACATATTGCTGTGTATCTCCAGCTTCTGGGTCAGTGGCCCAGTCTCCAGCTGGGCCTCACTCCGCCTTCACTGAAGTCTAAATGAGTGCAGCAGCACATCGTAAAACAATCCCCATGCTAGACAATGAGCTGGCCACCTGCCCACATATTTTGTCCTTTTAAAAAATGCTGCCCCCCTGAATACCTCAAAACCTCACAATATGTGAAAAGTGGGGTTAGATTGATGGCCTCACTGCAGCTGGGAATGGGCGAAGTGAATCAGGAAAGATTTAGTCCAAGTTCTTCCCATGTGTCTTTAATTACACTGTAGCATGAGGCCAGGCAAAATGAGTCCTTAGGATAAATTTTCAGGGTAAAAGTGAGGTAGAAATCTGTTTTCTCCTCTGTGAAATAACATAAAGTACTATGATAATAACTCTGGTATCGGCAGCTGAATGAAAGGCTTGCAATTACAGCACAAGGAGACCCTGACTGTGCAGAATAAAACTGTGATAATTACTTCTGTCATATTTGTACTTAGTCCTCATTAAATTTCAGGAAAATCATCCAGTAGTAAATAATGTGCAATCTTTGCTTTTAAATCAGAGGTCATGAAAGTAAATGGGAATTTCTGTTTTTCCTCATAGGGTGTCTGAGAGAGAAAAATCCCATCAAGTACATTTAAAAACTCAGTTTGCTTATTATTGGAGACACCAGACTGAGGAATGTCATTAGCATGACAGTTTGTTCAAATACAGCGTACAAATTTCATCACCAAGAATAGACTCTGAAATTCATAATGGCATTCGCAACCAGATTTACTTCTTCCATTCCATTAGGGGCTTTAAAGGAAGGATTTAAAAAATTGTTTTAAATTTTAATTCAACCATGAAGATGAGGACTAGTCTACCTTTTTAATTTTAATGCTGAGATGAATGTGATTACAAAGTTCATCTGCATTTGCTGGATATGCTTTCTTTTACAAAAACAAATACACTTTTTCTGCTATTAAAGACTGTCTATATTTTGTGTGATAAATACATGCATGGAAGTAGATTTTGTTGGTGTTATAAACACATTAAGTCTGGAAACCATGCAGAAGCTTGCATCCATACATATTTTTAAGGTGTTAATCAGATTTAAACTTTCTTTCTGTCATATTTGATCTATACGGGATTTCATTCTGATCCCATGTGATTTAGGAATATTTCAGATGGACTCAGAGGAATTTAGAAGAAGGTAAATATGGTGTGACTGAGACTACATCTCACACAGCATCCTTCACTGTGGAAAGTAAGGATCTGACAAGCTGAGAGGGAAAGTAAAGGGAAGGAATGGATCAGTGTTACCATTTACATGAGATTTCAAAATGGTCACTGGTGCCTATTGACCCTTTTACTTCAGTTTGCAGTCTTACAAGACTGTTTAACAAGAATCTACATGTATCTCTCTCAAGGATTTATTCCCAGAATGTATTGATTTTTCTGTATTTCATCAGCATTATCAGTGAAATCATGCAGCAGCACAATCTCTATCTAAAAACTCAACAAAAGTCAGCATTCTTCAGGGAATCCTTGCAAAGTCCTAGAATAAGGCAGCTGGATAATAGAACTCTTGAAGGAAAAACCAAAGGTGTAGCTTTTATTCTGCAGTAAAGCAAAGGTGGAATCCTGGTCTGATATTAGCAAAGGTGCAACCAATTGTGATAAGGTTCATTATATATTTTCCTACCTTAAGGTACTATGAGTCAACTTATACTACAAAGTCCTGTAGCAAAATTCAAGTTGTGCCACTACAGTTTTATCTAGTTTTTCTTTTCCAAGAAGAAATCTCAGTGCTCCTCCTTTTTCTTTCCGTTTGCTTTTGATATTGGTAGTGATTGAAATCACCACAGTCAATGGCCAGTTATAGTAATCCTTGATCCCTAATACAAAATCATGGAAAAATAGATCGAAACATTATCACCAGACTTGCCTTTGCTGTACTGCAGCAGAAAATGAGAATTCCACCACAGCAGAACAATTGTAATAATTGCAGCTTTTTCTTTCCAACAATGGCTGTTCGATCCAGTTTTGATGTAAGCCCTGTGAACTTGGTGCTTTGATGGGGAAATAGAGGGAAGAATCTTGTTCTTTTTGAACAGTTACTATTAAGGTGATTTCTGAAGGTTGTTCTGATGTAGAATGTTAGCAAACAATCAATTTTTGTTTTAATACTTGATTGTATGGAGTCTGCAGTTCTCCATTCTTCTCTGGAGAATACATTTTGTATTTTATTTTCATGAAGTCAGAAATGTGAGGGATCCTTGAAAGAAGATAATGACTACTGACATTAAAAAAAGCCTTTTACTTGATCCTTGATTAGTTAGTTTAAAACCCATTACTGACTTTATTTCTTTATTCAAACTTCTGTTAACTTTGATAGATTAAGATGCCCTTGGTGTTCCTGGTGACCTTGAGAGAATAAAAAAGAACGTAGCAAAAACATTCAAGAACTGTCCCTTGCCATCACCTACTCATGTTAAATTGAATGTGACCAGAGTAGGGATTTTTCACACTTTATCTGAAATACATGGTCTTTAAAACAGTACATGTAATATAAAATTGATGAAACCAGGAATTTCATTTAATTAGCTAAATCCTTGCTCTTATTTTTGTTCAGTTAAAGATCATTTAATAGTGTGATAGCATTTCCTGCCATTTTCTATTTGCTCCAAGCAAGAAGAGTTTCTGCTCGTAATTGTTTTTTTGTGCAACACAATGTGCTTGGAATGTAATAATTGTAATTGTCTTTTGAATTATTGTTAAACTGCTGATATACTTCACTACTCTGTGCTTATTGTAATGTTTGCCACGTTCCAACAGCACCTTTGTGACAGAGGTTGATTAATGCTGAAATGCCAAGATTGGCCTATTCCAGATTTATCAGCTGAATGTTGAGAAGTATTTCCTCCATGACAGCACTATTTGCATCATCCTTGGTTTCTTCTGCCTTTGTTTTCAGCATGTCTACATACAAAATAAAATTTTAAAAAACAGTTTAAGAAGAAGTAAATTCAAAGTAAATTATTATTTTTCTAAAGTTTGGTGTATTTGCTGTTGGTTACATTTCCAAGCCAAGCTCTTGCCTGTTGGAGAAGTGACATCATTTTCAAGTGGATGCAGCCCACAACAATTTCCACTGGGAGTAGCACATCCTCCTCAGTGTAGGTCGATTTTTCTAAGTTAAGATTTTTAGTTCCAGCATAGGAAACCATTTCACCACAAGTTTAAATCCTGTAGATCTTTGGATCTCAAAACAAAACAACAACAAATTATTTCAACTCCAATGGAGAATTAAAAAAAAAACACTTTTAAGCATGACTTTTCTTGATCACATTTGCTGTAGTTGTCAGCTGCATTTAGTTGTGTCTCAATTCTTACAAAACAAAACAAAACAAAAAAGAAGAAGTTGCCCCATTTGAAATGTTTCCTATGGGGGTTTTTTTTTGTTAATAGTGCTTTCTGAAGAAAGTCTGTTTTCCCTGGTCTCAAAATAGCCACAGTAGTAAATGTCCTGCTATCAGAATTGCTCTTGTCAAAAGGAAAGAAAGCAAGGTTGAAATTTGTTATGAGCAATTGCTTGTTGTGAAAATTTATTTGCTGATAAGAGAAGCAGCCCAATGAAACTCAGAATAAAATGATGGTGTTATAGACATCCTGGTCAAGGTTTTTTATAACTGGTGGTGACTTAGAAATAAGTTTTTAGTCTAAATGGATTCGGTGACTTCATTTTACCTGTGTTGTGTTGTCATGGAGAATTTTAATGTTAAGTCCGGCTTAATTATACATCAGAAAATTAGAAACATAAAAGTGTTCTCTTCCTTTTTGCAACATTCATCATATTGTTGTTCTGTTAGAATAACTTACATCTGTTCTTTTATGGTTCTTCCCTCTTTTATGTTGCACATAATTATGAGGTGCCTTCTTTTACGCTGACATGTACCATCACTGAAAATTTTGATAGGCTATGAATAAATTCAGGAGATGCCTGTAAATGCAAATGTGACTCACATTCATTCTTATTCAGATCTTTACTTATAGAACAGAACTGTGTATTGAGACAAATTCTGCCTTCAGCTACATGGGTATAAGTTAACTCTCACCAACTTCAGTGTCACTGAGTCACACCCACACATCTCAGAGCTGAACTGGGTCTCTTTTCTTTATGTTCAAAGTTTTGTCTTGCCCAGTTCAGGGTTAGAATGAGTTTGTTTGTTTTTTAATCCTATCAGCAGATCTTCTTTTTCAGCAGAATGGGTCCTAAGATTTAAAACCAAGAAAACCACCCATCAGTTCGAAAACATTCATTGTAGCACACTAATCCTATTTACTCTTGATGGCTTTGTTTCTTAGCTTCTTTATTTTTTCTGCTCAGTGAATTTTCTGCTCCTTGAATTAAACGTAATAATTAAGGTCTTTAAGCAGAACTTCCTCTATTGAGGCCAAATCCATGCATTTAGATAAATCAGCTAACCAGAAAAAGCCAGAAACTGAATTTGTTCCTCATTTTTGCTGGTTTTTACTTACATGTGCCCTTGACTGTCATGGTGGAAATGGAGAACATATTTAGATGTGTGGAGCATTCTTAACATTCAGTGTAGAAAAATGTTTCAAATGGCTCCTAGGTTGCTATGAAACCATGAGTACTGATCTCAAATAAATGCCTTTGTCAGCCACTATAAATGATCTTGTTCTGCATATTGAGGACATGGGACGTTGCTCATCACGTGAGCTGATATTCATCTGGTGTCATCAGTCTTTTGGGGAAAACTCCTGTGTGCTTTTAAATAGAAATAAAATACTTTGCTTGCTAATAAAAGATGGAGGGACATGACAGTCCTTTAGGAAGTCCCTTGTTGTGCCCTGGCATGCTTTCTTGTCTCTAACACTGCAAGGGATTTTCTTTTAAATAAATCCAGTCTGTTCTTCTTCTTATTCCAGATGGACCATGACCCCCGAAACCCTGCATATATTGCCACCCAGGGCCCTCTCCCTGCTACTGTTGCTGACTTCTGGCAGGTAAGTTAAGCATCTCTTTGAAAACTGAATTTATGTCACAAGTTTTTCTGTACTTCTTGAAATGTAAGTTGTATAAAAATATGTTGTGCTTGAGTCACTATAAATGTAATAGCCTTAATTCAAATGTCTTTTTAAAATCTAGTACATGGATATTCAAGCCATTTTTGTACAAGACAAGCCCTGCTAAAGAATAGTTGATCTGAAAATTATACTGAAAATCTCAGGCCAAAGTATTCATATTTTAGTGCCAGGTCTCTGTAATTAAATTACTGCCAAGGATTCAGTGATTTTCAGAGGGTCTGACCTTCTGAAGAGTGTGGCCAGAATTCACTGTCACTCTTCAGATCTGAAAGGACCTAATACTGAGTGCCATGAATTTTCCCATTTAAACCTATTTCTCACATGTCCCAGTTCCCCAATATGTTTAAATCCTTATGCATTTTCCCTTCCGCAGGTAATTAGGACCCAGCTGCATAAATTTAAGTAGGGGCAGAATTTTTTGCTGGCTCTGGGCTAAATGCAAGAGTTATTGATGCGCAGATAGGACCTTACTTTGCATGCAGGTGTTTTACGTGCTGGTGCAGCTCTCAGATTTGGACCTACACATATGTGTGATGGATACATGTGTTAGATATTCCTTTGGAAGTGTAGAAATGTGTCTGAGAGCTTACAGAAGCTGCTTGGGGAGGAGGCCAACTGGGGCTCATTATCAACATGAACATATGTTTTTATTTTTTGTTTTGCATTATGAATTTAGAAGTTTTTGTTCTGGAGATAAAGAATGCCTATGTGATAATTTCAGAAGTGTCACTGTATTTTAGGAGCTTGCATCAGTTGAGATAATCTCTTCATCAGCATCACTTGACCTATCATTGGAAAGTGTTAACTGATCCCTGCTGAAGATGCTTTTCATGTCATAATTTCCTACTTTTTTATGAGAAATCGGGACATTTTTGAAAATATTGTTGAATTTTGGCTGCATGGATGTTGAAGTGCTCAGTCTGAGATATTTTGGGACTTGCTTCTAGAAGGGCAGAGCAAATGCTTTCTGCGTGAAGTCAGTTGAGCTTTTGGTCTGGCTTAAATTTTCAAGTAACTTGTGATTTTTGTCTTCACTGTTTGTAGCTAGGTAGAATTGAGAAGACTGATCTTTTGTGCCTTGGTGCATGGATTCCTCACAACAGGCATGATACTTTAAAATGTATTGTTAAGTTACACATGCAAAATCAAATATTATGTTAGCTATTCTTTAATGACATTTTATGATTCCTATGGCCCAGGTTTTTAATTGTTTATTTTTGCATATTTGTATATCTACATTGTCTATATTTTGATCTGTAAATGCCCCTTTACATGTTGAAAAATATATCTTCTCATTTTTTAAATGAGGCATTTAAAAAGCCCACTTTGTATAAGCATTGCAGAAGTCAGAATTCATCATACAAGCATAGTATGAAGGATATCTTTTGTTCTTCTGCCCCACCAGTTTGAATAGTTAGTCAATCTGTTTGCATGGTCACAGAGACTACAACTTTGTTTCTTTGTTCTGTGATCCAATCTTCTTCATTCCAACTTCATACTCAAAAGGTCTCTTTGTTAGTTTCTTTCCTTGTGCTATTTTGTGTGGAAGAATTTTCACCTTCCTTCTGCCCTTTTTGCTATGTCTTCTCCCAGCTATCCATCAGTGGAAGTTCACTCCACCTCCCCACCAGATTTGCTGTAAATATCTCCACAGAAACTATTTGGGACCCATGGTTCAGCTTTGGTTCAAATGTGGATGTGTCCATTTTTGATGTGATGTTCTTCTACTATTTCTTCTATGAGGTTCCATAGAAAGGTTGGGTTTTGATATTTATTTTGATGGTGTCTGTCACTTAACATAAGAATGTCAGACCAATGACATAACCAATGTCAGAATGGTCCATCACCCACTTTTCTTAAGCGTCCTACAGATTACATTTCAATGTACCAGTTCCTGTCCTAAGCCTTTTACGCAACCCAGGGTATCAACCAGGTGTAATAATCAGGCCAAGAGAGGTGAACTCCTTACAGAATACTGCATCCACAACCACTGAAATTTAAGAGATCCAGTGTATAAGTCAAAAGCCGTGGCCTGAGTATATTGCAGTTTGTGCCCAGTTGCAGGAGAAAAATTCTATTTTTCACTTGATAGCGCCTATTTTAAGGTAAAGTGTGGGAAACCTGAATTTGCTATGGAAAATAGTCTAAACTCTTGTCAGGCCACAGTCCATTGATGTTTACTTGAATACAGTTTTCTGTAGTTTATGCTGCTTCCATGATGCTGCCACCAGGGATTGTTTAAATATTCAATTATTCATTCCTGATACATCTTCTCAGTGGTTCTCCTCCCTTTCCCTCCTCCGCTTAATGCCAGCTGTTGCTGAGTTGCGTTGCTGTTTTCCCCTTTTTGTGTTCAGTGAAGCAGTTTTCTGACTGATAGTGAGAAGAGTGAGTGACTCCAGAGAGATCTGGGACTATTCTGCTGTTCCTTGTCTAAATGTACAATGTCATGATTTAGCATGAGCTTGGCACCACCTTGTATGGCAATATTTACTAGATGTATTGCTTCTTATTTTTGCAGAGATTCAGACGCTAAGATTCCTGAGAGCCAAGTTGCACAGTGGGCATCAGGCAGTTCATTGTGTCTTGGCTGAAAGGCTGCCCCAGCAAGAACCTGTTATAATTGTTTCCACTCCTGTAGCCATTTCCTGCTGATTTCTAGAAAGCTCCTTCTACAGAGATTTGTTTTACTTGAAAGTGTAAGGCAACTTTCTTGGTATTTACAACACAGCTGATACCCACAATGAAATCCAAACTGCTTCTGATCTGTCCTAACTGTCTAAATTTCATGCTCAAATTCCAGACATAGTTTCTAAACCTGCTTTCTCTTAAGCTTTCGTTATATTCTCCTACAATCAGTGACTACATCTACAGTAGCAAGCAGTCTGGCCTGCTATGAATGGATTGTAGAATGTCACAATACTTTGAAGGTTTTACCAAACAGATAATTTTGTTTTGGGTAATCCTTTTTTCTAGTTTTATTGGCAGGCCCCTCTAAAACCTGTTGTGTTGATCCAGTGCCCAGTATTTTAGTGCAAGTGCTATTAGACACTTAGCAATCAAATTCCCATTTACTGTTTTCAACTTGCCCTGCTCCAAACAAAGATCATAGTTAGCTCTTTTCTTTCCCAAGCTAATCAGAGCCTTTTCATAACACATTGATGGTGCTTGCTCCAGGCTCATCTAGTTTAGCATTCTTAGGACAGGTGAGCAGATCCATGCCTAGTATCACTATAGGACTGAGGAGGGACCAGTTTCATTGTTCTTACTAGTGACCACTTTTTGAAAGCTTTTTGGTAGGGTGGAGAAGAGCAGCTATCATGCTTCAGTGCCATCTAATTTGAGCCACTAGAGCTGGCCATTAGTTTCAGAATTTTCTGTACAACTTTCTGTGCATTTGGGTTTTCATGCTGACCTGAGAGATACCAGCTTGATGGAAGCTTTTATTTCAAAGACACAGTGTTTGAGCTGGAGATGGTCCAAACTCCTGAGTGTTGGTCATTTTCAAATGGTGATCAAATTTGTGTATGTTGTAAGAAAAAATAATGATAAAAAAGGCAATAGTCTTACACTGACTTTTCTAATGGCATAAGACCACTTCCTGGCATCAGACTTCCATGGTTATCTGTGTCACTCCAGTTTCCTTCTCCAACTCCTTAGATTCTTGGCATAGCTTCTCTAAGTCAGCAAGTGCCAAGTTAGTTCCAACTTTCCTGGCTTACCTATTTCTTTGAAAACTTTCTAGCCTGCAGGAGTTGTGTTGTCAGTCATCTCATTGATCTGTTTTGCCACAGGGTTTCCTAATCTGTCTGGATACTCTGTGCTTGCAGCTCAAGCAGAGATTTCATCTCTGCCTGCTTGTCATCTCTTGGACCACTCTGGAAATTTTCCAGCCACTACTTTAATTAATTTTGAAAAGCCTCCAGCTGATTTAAGTCTTCTTTTAATTTTATCTGGTCTTGTTTTCATCTCTTTTTACCAATTACTATTTCTGAGGAATACATCCTTCATTGATTCTATTTTAGTTCAGTGGGAATTCCACCTCACAATTCCCTTTCTTGAAAACTGGATGACTTTCCTCACATGGTATTAATCCATTTTTACCTGAGTGGTTAAACAATTTGTCAGGTCTGTGGGTTGTTTTCTTCTCAGCTGGAAAGAAAATTCATCCTCAGGACAGGGTTTTGCTTTGATAGAGTTCCATTTTATTTACAAAGAAAGAACAGAGTTTTATTTCCTTGAACCAAGACAGAATCAAATAACAGGCAATAACTCCTTTTTTCCAAATCTCATTCACCCAGTGTTTTACCCCCAACCTCTCTTTCAGCTTTTCTTCTACCAGGATCACAATGCTAGTTTGTTGCTAGCTGTGCTGGTGGTTTCTTTATTCCTTTTACACATTTATGCTGCTTATCGGGATTAATCATCTTGCCTTGATTAATGCTCTCTCTCTGCATTAAGCATATCAGTTTCTAGAGAAACTCATGGGCCCATATGCTTCACGTTTCTCTTGTTTTTGATGATAACTTCTGTAATTTCAGTTATCAGGCTTCATAAAAGAGTTTGCTTGTTTCTTACATTTATCTTGAATGAAAGGTGATGATTTTGTCCAGCAGCTTCAGTGAGATTTCACTCAGCTCTTTCACATAGCGCTATTAAAATTCAACATCTCTTTGAACATAATTCAAAAGAAAGAGGATGTAGAACATTTCTGATCTATAACAAGTTTTCGCAGCAGGAGTTCCATGTTGTGAATAATTCTGGAGGCATAAAATTTTATTTTTTTCAGTGTGTGCTGGGTTATAATTCCACGAAGTATTTGACATGAAGGACATGTCTTAACTTGCAAAATATTCGAAGAAGCAAGAGATGATAATATGCAAGAAACTATTTCTAAGAGTTAGGATACTTAGAACTAATTTTCCTTGCACTGAAAAATTGTTCTTAATTATGCTGGTTTTATAAATTGCATGCCTTCTAAGGAGATTTCTATAGAAGGCCCCTGGAAAATCCCCCACATCATGTCTTTCTTTAATAAATCTGCCCATGTTTGCCCTTCTTTCCCCTCTTTCTTTTTGGAGGGAAGTGCATTTTCACATTTTTTATTTTACTACAGTAAGTGAAATAGAGGGAGGGATCAAGCACTTCCTGCCATGCTTTAGTTACCTCAGAAAATGAAATCATATGTGATATATATATTTTTTGTAAGAATTTGTTGTATTCCTGTGATGTCCACCCTCCATGATGAACATAATTAATCATTATCTGAACATTATATAAATTCTACAAAAGGAGTTGATAGAGAAATGCGATTTTTCTCATTTTGCAAACATTCAGTAAGGTTCAAAGCACTTATATCAGTAAGGAATGAGATTAAATACAATCCACACCTGTAGTTTAGACCAGAAAATTCCATGTGTTTTGCCTAAATAGAACTGTAGCTCAGGCTAAGTAGGTCCCCAGATGCCTTAGTCCCTGAAGGGCTCCAGTCTGGCAAGGGTGACAGAGCAGATATCACTCCTGAACAGCACCGAGTCAGGCACAGGAGCAGGAAGGCAGTGCTGCCCCTTTGTGGTTAGGATGCTCCTCTAGGAAGCAAGGAAAAGCTTCATCCTACATGTTCTGAATCAAACCCATGCTTTTCATTATCCCATCTTTCCTCCACTATTTCACCATTACATGAAACAGTCTTGAAATTGGAAAAGCTCTTCACCCTTCTTGTTAAAGCTGCACATCTCTTGCTGACAAACAAAAAGAAACTGGACTGGAGGTTTGCACTGTTGTGGTTATAGTGATTGTGGAAACCTCATCTCTGCTCCCTTGATTATTTTTTACTTTTATTGCAAGACTATTAAATGTAAAGTGCAGGAGTCCCAAGAGTAAAGCCCATAACCCTGATATAAGCCAGGGAGTTCAACTGACATTTGCTTTTTGTTTCCCTAATCCTGCATTTCCTTATATAAAACTATTTTTAATTTTCTCTACCCACATTCAGGAGTAAGTTATCAGCATCAGTTCAAAAATTGACCATTGGTTTCCTTCCAGATCACCCTGGCATGTTGAGAACTGATTCCTGAATGGCAGTATTGAGGATGTGATAAATCTTTGCATGTCTCATCAGCAACACTTATTTCTCTCTTCCAGTTTTGGAACTCAACAAAAGAAATACAAAATACCATCGGTTGATTGTTTCCTCTGTAAAAAAGATTAGTCATCAGTGGTCTCCAAGGGCAAATCCCAGTAGCAGGAGACCATATCCCCATAGCTGAATGAGTCTTCCTGCAAAATCAGTGTTCCAAGCCCATGGGCTGAGTAGAAACAACTGTACCAAACCCTCCTCTGCTCTAATTGCTGATTTCTGTGGTCCCAGTTCAGCACGTTTTGTGAACGCTGAAATTAATTTACAGACTAAATTATTCTTCTGCATTTTGTTCTGTGCAGACACAGTGCTTTCAAGCAGTTTTGATTCCCAAGTTTTATTTTCTTTGCCTGGAATGGGACTTCCTGCATGTCTAATCAGTTCTCACCTTCAGAAAGAAGAGCAGATGAAAAACAACAGAAAGCAATTCAATGTGTAAAATATGCATATTTTAATTTAATAAAGGAAAAACAGCAAGGGAGACATAGGCACAGAACAGTAGCCCCTAGAGCTCTAGTAACTTGTCAAGCCATGAGAAATAAATACAATATTAGAAATTCCATAGATGTTCTGTAAAGGAGTCTGCTTTTACCATGCTCACTTCTAATTATGGCTCTGGTTGGAGAATGGTCCTTTTAAAATTTGTATTCCTTTATTGTTTAGTTTCCACATTTTCAATACTAAAGGAAAAGCTAATTACTGATTATTTTGGTGGACTTTTGCTCCTTAATGTGGTTTTGTTATCAGTGCAATTCTAAACAGAGCTCATATTTAAATTATTTAATAATAAGGTATGAGTTAGGAGTCTACTGAGAAGAATAAGAGCAGTTTATGTCTCTCTGATAAAGCAGAAATTACTGCAACACATACAGTCATCTTGAGTTTGCCTTTCCCGTTGACTTCCTAACAAGTGTTGCTACAACCGCAGGGGACATAATTCAACCTTGTATTTGTATAAGGTCCTCTCTGAAGACATCTTTCCAGCTGCAGTCAGATTTTTTTTTAATTAAATACAGATTGTTGATCATTAATTTTTCAACCAATAGATTTGCTTAGCTGTCAGGCACAAATTGTGATTTTGCAAATGGCAATTCTGACCTTGCCAGATTTGACCCATTTCATATTAAAATGATAAGTCATTTACAAACAAAATATTTTGTAAAAAGATTTTGCATTACTTTTTGACTGGCATACGTTGTGAAGTTCTAGTTGATAACAAAAATCTAAATTCCATCCCACATTTTTTCTTCAGTTAAACGACTACCATTTTTCTTAAAGCTTGAAAGGAGTCATAGTTGTGTTAATGGTTTTCACAATATGTAAGGGAATAAATATATCTGATCCAGCAAGGGTTAGTACCTTGCTTTGTTATTTTTTTTTGGAGTGGTTTTTGTTCATGTTGAGTTTTGATTATCATTAGAAATTATTTGGGTTCTGTTTGTTGGTTTGTCTACTTTTCCAAATCTTTGCATTTACCAGCTATATGGGAAGCCTAATAGACTGAAAAGGTGAATTCTGTAGTTTGCTGGAGATCTCTCCCAGAAAGCAGCTGGTGTGATTAGCATATTATATTTAGTGAACTGGCTGGATTTAACTGATCAACCCATCTATTTTCTACTTTTAAATCATTGCAGTTTAGAAACTTCTCCACTAGTCTCTATTACATGAAGAGTGACTGAGCAGAGCTCATATCTTGTCATTTCCCCATCACTAAAATGTCAAAAATGACTGAAAAAGGAGTTTGGGGAGAATCATTTATTATAAAAAGAAACTTCAAAGTGATGAAGTGTCTGGGGAAAAAAAGGGTTTCATATTAACCATTTTATTTGCAAGCTAGTAAACAAGGACATTTTCAAGTATAAGCCATCAAAAACTCATATTTTATCAGATTTATGGCAGTGTTGTAACACTGGTTCTGCTATTTGTGACTTTATTTTTCTCCTTAATTGAAAAACCGCTTCTGTGCTCCTTTTCAAGTAATTCGTACTAAAAATAATTCATCCCAATGTGGAAGTCCTTTGTATGGGACTGGCATGCTGGATAACCACAGCATGAGGCCTCCACACTTGGTGGATTTCATCAACAGGGAATTCTGAGGGTCTCGAATGCACTGCTCATCTTTGGGTTGCGGGATTCAGCCTTTAATTTGCGGCAAATGGAACAGGACAGTGTTATTCTTGTCCAAGAAGTGTTTTGAGAATGATGCAGGCAGCAGAACCTCATTAAAGATCATTAACAGGTTACTCTCTGGGCCTACAGGATGAAGGTAGACATGTAGACACAAAATTGTCCCCTGTCCTTCCTTTTCAGCAAAGCATGCACTGCCAGCTCTTGTGTGGAACTCAGCCTTTATCACTCCTATTCACAAGACTCCATTCAACATTTCTTCTGCTAAAAATATTACCATAAATTACAAACATGAAACTGCCTGTGCTAAGAGATTTAAATAAATTTAGTTTTATGTATTGCAAATATGTATGTGTGTATATTATATAATATATATATATATAAATAAATTTAGTTTATATAGACAATAAGAGTCTAAGGCTTAATTTTATTGGGCTCTACATAAAAAAAGCCTCTCCCCTGAGGACCTGATATCCTCTTTATTCTTCTGTTGCATGCATTGACTTTCTATTGTGCAAGCATACAGATTTCAGAAATATGTGCATTACTGCAGATTTACAACAGAGCTTCTTTCCTCGTTTTCCAAGCCCAGCTGAAATGTCTTTTTGGTAACCACAGGTGCTTCTCCAGAGGCTGGGAATGTGTAGACCAGGTCTGTGCTACCTGTTCTTTCTTTACCGAGGCACACTCTTTTGGGCTCAGCTTCTAGTTCATGGACATGTCTGGACACTGAGCACAACAAAGTGTCAGGTGCTGGGAAATGTGGATTTTGAAAACCCCACCAACTACTTAAAGATGGGGAGGTGAATGGATGACAGTATAAAACTCTGTGAACTGCCTTTGACTCATCCTGCTTCCATGTTATTTGGAAATATATGGTAACAGACACCAGCCTGATGTTCTATTTAAATTAGCAAGGAAACAAAGAAAATGCTGTAGTCCTCCAGTCACAGGCTGTGAGCTTTAGTGAAAATTCCAGCTCAGTGATAAGCACAGGAGATGCAGGGACAGTTGCTTGCAACAGGAATGAAGGCACTAGATTGTATTGCCTTCTTGATTTAGTAGATTTGACTCCTACTTTTCACACAATGACCAAAAAGAAATATTTTACCCCAGAGTAACTTTGAAATTGTTTGTTTAAATTAACTTTCATTTGGATTTATGCTTAATGAAATCTTCAGAGATGCAGACAGCCCCTTTCTAATGAAATGCTCTGTCTTTGAACCAATGAACAGGGTTGCCAAACTGTAAGAATTCCTCTTTAAATGAGTGGGCTTTTATAATGTTACACTTGGGTGGCACAAGCAGAGTGCTCGATGATTAGTTTATGGTCTAGATCATTGTATTTTTATTACACTCATAAAAACTGTGTTTCTCCTCATTTTCGTAATGGCTTCAATGAGCTTCTATACCTTCTAGAGGCACATTAAATCGTTATGTGATGAAAGTACTGATTTAGTGGGGCTAGTTTTAAAGTAAGATGCATGTTTTGAATTCTTATCTTAGTCTGATTGCTGACTGAAAAAGGTGAAACTACGTTAGAATGAATGAAATCTCTATCAGCTTCCTTACATATAAAGAAGGTTCCCAGCTGTGACCTGAAACAAATGTAGTACAAAAAGGATACAAAAATGATAAATATACACCTGTCCGTAAAATGTCTATAATTTTAAAGTGTGTTTAAATGGTTTTGTGGCATTATGAAATTTTAACATGACGGTGAGGGAATTACAGACATTTTTATTTAAAAAACCTTTTCAAGGGGTTAAAAGTAAAAAGAGATTATTCTTAAATTCCACTGTAATTTTTTACCCCACTTCTTTTCAAAATTATAAATAACCCTATTCTATGTGAACCCTAGATTAATTTCTCTAAATAATTCTAGGCCGGTTTAAAAAGTTGTTTTAATTATGTTGCAAAATGAAAAAAAGGGAAGAAAAATGTTATTTGATTCTCTATATGCAAGCTATTCTTAAAAGAGAAGACAACATCATTATCCATGAATGGGAAACCTTTTTATTTGATATGTAATTAAAAAAAAATAATCCTTGAATTGAATGTATCATCTCATCTTTGCACAGTTTAGACAAAGGCCTTTTTTGTTGACAAAATTTACATGTCAATACAGTTGCTTATAAATATTTCTGTGAAATAAACATAACCCTTCACAAAAAGAGCAGTTTACTCTTCATTTAGTAATTTTATATGCTAGCAAAAAGACAATGAAAGTTGTATGCAAATATAACATCAATGTACAGCATAATAATAACAGTTTTTAGTGATTATGCTGCTTGGTATTAATTCATAGGAGCCTTTTTGTTCAGCCATGGGCTGTGTTTGGAACGGAGATATGCCAGACCAGAGCATCTCTGCTTGTTTGCTGTTTGTGAGAGACATCCACAAATCCTTTGGTTGAGGATGTGCTTGATTCTTGTATCCTTCTCTGTGGCTGGTCTAAATTATTAAGTGATCCTGCTGGCAGTGAGGATACTCTGTTTTCCTCTGCTCCTGCTCTGCCTGTGCTCTGTGAGTGCACTGTCTGCAGCACAAGTTGGACTTCCCTTCTACCTCCAGGAAAAAAAATAAGGAGGAAAGTAATAGGGGAAAACAGAACTAGAAAAGAGAAAGGGGAAGGGAAGAGAAAAAAGAAAAGCAATGAAGGAAAAATAAAATAAGAAAAGAGAACGAAAAAAGAAGGACGAGAAAGGAAAATGGAAAGAAAAAGAAAATTTAAAAAGAAAAAGGAAGAAAGAATATAAAGGAAAAATGGAAGGAAAGAAAAAAAGAAATAAGGAAAAAGAAAGAGAAAATAATGTACGCTTGCAACGGATCTTTTAAAAATGTGACTTTGGAAGGATGATTTCTCCATCTAAAATGTTCCTGGAATAACAGATTTAGTTTGGATTTTTCCTGCATTTTCTTCATTACTGTTGTTCAGATGCAACTTTTATGATTGTTTCAGCAGTGCAGCACTTTAATGGCTTATGCTACTTGGCAAACTGCAAAAAGACACAGGGTTGAGAACACAAACAGGTTTCAGTACATGTGACTTTAGTAGGTCTGTGCTGTTTTAGTGTTAAATATCAAATCTTAAGGAGACGGGTGCTCTGCAAGCATCATTCAGTGTTCCGTTAGTGGATCTAAAAGTTTGACAGAAAAGCAGTTGAACACGGTGCCCAGGAGCAAGGAAAGATTTTGTGGATGACCTGAATTGAAATCGCAGGAAATTCTTTAATATTTCATGGACGCCTGCAAAATATGGTGCCAGTTTATTCAGGGATTTGAAAGCAGCTGCAGAGTAAAAGTGTCTAATGAAAATGAAATAAATTTCCTGTGAATGGAATAAATTTTGATTGTGTGTCTGAGTGCAGTAATTATACATGTCATGCAGTAATTAGGCAGTCACAATGTGGCCACGGTGTCTTTCTTTGTCTGCAGATGGTCTGGGAGAACGGCTGTGTCGTTATTGTCATGCTGACACCCCTCGTGGAAAACGGAGTCAAACAGTGCCACCACTATTGGCCAGACGAAGGGTCAAACCTCTACCACATCTACGAGGTACCTACACAAAATCTCTGGTTGCAAATGTGACAGTAAGTGCAGGGGCTGATTGCACACGGGGCAAAATGGTGCTGGAGACAATCTAACCTGGAGGTCGAGCTGAGGGCTCTGAAATACACTTGGTTTGCCTGCGAGCAGTTTTAGATTTGTAAAAATATCAGAGTGCAGCTCTAATAACGAGGTAGTTTCCACCAAATAAAATTCAGTAAATAATGAGTGAGATATTGCAGTGTTAAACAGGACAATAATTTTGCATTTCAAATGGTTTTGCAAGTGGTTGATATATGAAAGCATGTATTTATATTTTATAGGAAAATAGTATTTTTAGAACTAGTGAATTTTGCCTTAGGATAGCCATATGTAAATCTTCATAGAAAAGCCTTTATATTGCTGTAGTAATTAATCCTATGTATTTTTGCCTCTTGCCTCAGTCACAACAACAAATATATGTTTTTGTTTTCTGCTGTGCATTTCTAGCCCAAAATATCATATCACGAGTTTTATTGCAATGCAACCTTGACAATGACTGTCAGATTTTTCCAGTGGTCCAGCTGTGTAGAGGAAGAAAATAATACCACAATGCCAAATTTGAAGAAATGTGGAGAAACCATGAAGAAATATTGTTATTTAAACTAAAATGGGAATAAAATCATTTTCTGAGAAGATGAGCTCTGAAAATAAGCTGCATTTTTTAATGCTTGTTTTTCTTCATAGCAAGAGAAACCAAATTTTCACTTTTCAGATTTTTAAGACCTCTGAGAGTGGCCTGGGCAATGCATTTGTGGGCATTTGTGGAAAGAAAGTGACTGCCAGCCTAATACATTTTCAATACAAAATATCTTTTGTATTCACATAATAATATAAAGATTAAATTTAGTGAGTTTTCCCTTTGCATTAAAATTGTCAAGATTTTTCTTATTTTTTCAGTGCAATAGCAGTGGCAGCTTTCCCCTTCCTGACAACCACACTGATTGCTAAATAACTTTTTTTTTTCCTGTACTGGCCAATTTGCTAATAAAGATAAAATTTTCATGCAATTCCTTCATCCCAAAAATCTTACACCTGCAATCCTGAAGACGTGGCTTGCAACCAGAATTGCTGATCTGCATTTGTTCCTTCCTGTGGGTGTAGGTAAATCTTGTCTCTGAGCACATCTGGTGTGAGGATTTCCTCGTGAGGAGCTTCTACCTGAAGAACCTGCAGACGAATGAGACCCGCACAGTGACACAGTTCCACTTCCTCAGCTGGAACGATCAGAGGGTTCCTGCTTCCACACGGTCACTTCTGGATTTCCGCAGGTAAAGCACAAAGTATGGCGGTTCGGTTAACACCATACAGATCTGAGGAACTAGACTGGGGCTTTTATTTGTCCTTTAAAGAGTTTTGGTTTGAAAGGGGGTTCCTCAGCCTGTAATGCCACAATGCTAAACTAACATAAATATCTTCAGTAGGTTGATGTTTGGTGTCGCCTCACACAGAGATGTTGCCTGAGTTTAAGACACACTTGTTTCCCATTTAGAGATCGATACCTTGCCTCCCTTTGTGTAGCTCTTCAGTGCTTCTGTATTTCTTTGTTTCAAGTATTTATCCATTCTGCGACTTCCAGGCTTTTTGTGTTGCTCCCCTAAGATCCTTATTTCAGGACTCTCACAAATAAATTAGGAAGTATGAGCATGCTTGAAAAAAAGAATCACGATGGAGTCATATGGTGATAACGTCATTCCCATGGGAGCATTTGCTCATAAGGATCCAACAGCGAGGTCTGTAGACCTTTGGCTGCAGGAAGGTGGAAATATGAGAAAGCAGATGAAAATGTTGACAAAGCGTACCCTTTGAAACTTTAAAGAAAGTCAATGTGGCTTTAAAATACAAATATACAAAGGCAAAAGCTGTGAAAGTCCTTGCCACCTTCTCTAATGTTTGCTGTGCCTATCTAAATTTTAATTTGAAAATTAAAGCCATGCATGATAAATACTAGAGCGAAATAATCTTCATTTGATTGCAAACCGTGCCCAGTGCATCACGTGTAGGTGTTAGCGTGTACCAGCTAATCCACAGCGAAGCGCTTACGACTAATGAAAAGAATCTCCAGGAGGTTTGGGGAGTTGGTTCTCAATCCGCCGGCGGCCTGTGGGATCGCGTGTTGTTCTCTCTGCTCTACAATATTATCTACAACCCCCTGAAGTGATTATAAGGGGCTCAGTGCTCAAAAGGTCCAAACTTGTTTCTTTCAATAAGTGCTGGGAGCTCTGACTGATGCCAGTCGAAGTTGTGCATCCGCACCCGAGGGGAGAAGCTGGCATATATCCAGTGGGAGCTGGTTGCACAGTTGTCTGTTGGCAAAATTTTACCCTTAAAAGTTTAGGACTAAATGCCACCCTTCATCCACTCAGTATTCTTGTATGTATTGCAAGGCTTTTCAAAGCAGAGAGGCATCTCACACAGTGCAGGTCAGGGAGTGGAGTGCAGCTGCTCTGAGTCACTTGGAGCTATGGCTAGGTGAGAACATAAGGATATACTACAGAGTCTCAACACAAAAGCACTAGTGGAGGAAGGAGGCATATCCATAGGATGGAGTTGAAATTGTAATTGAATTTTCAAGGTTTTCTTCTCTGGGTTCAATTGTAATATGATTTTTATAGGTTGATTTCCGTTTGCTTGTGGTACTGAGGAAGTTGCCTGTAGTGAGTTTCTGTAGTGAAAATTCTGAGTGGGTTCCATTACAATGTGTGAGGCTGCAGCACAGAGCAAGTGCAATGTCCGGCTTTGCTCTTTTCAAAGTTAGTGGGAAATCTGCTAGCAATTCTAACTAGAGGATAAATGAGCCTGTGCAGCCAGAACATCTGAAGTTCAGAGCACCTCGCCTCTGACTTGCTTTAGTAAGGATTGAGGTCCCTGCATGAGCTGCAGGATTAGATCTACAGTAAGTCACAGTTCACATCGCCAAGAAAGCGCTTCTTAGAGTGACATTGTGTAAGGGTTAAATAGCTGTGTTGAAGAAGTGTTGTGCAATACTTTGAAAAAGAAAAATGATAACTAGATGAGAAAAGCAGTGGAGCTGCCATTCTTTGTATTTAAAGCCAGTATGGGAATGAACCTGTTAAGATTTAATTGAATTCTGAGTGTTCATTTCACATGTATTCACAGTCCAGTGTAGGGTACTGTAATCATTTGCTACGTGCAGATTTTGTACAATGAACTCATAGTACTGAATGCATAGTAAAATTCCGCCTGAAAAGGAATTTTGGCATGCACAATAGCTGGTCTATGAATCTCAGTTTTCTTGGTCATCTGATCTTTCTTTTTTTTTTTCCCTTTCTTTTTTAATGGCAAAAAAACTAATGCACTACTGCTAAAATAATGTAATTGGAATTCATTTATACAATACATGTTTTGCACCTGAAGCTTTCTATTTAAATTACAAACTCTGCTGGATTATGACAGCTGAGTCATAAAGCCCCCACAAAAAATGTCTGACAGTGCTACCATACTTTTAGTAGGGTAGTGCTAGGAAGGGGCTGCTCTCATTTCTTTTAATCTTATCTATGTTTTTATGTGCATTCAGTGTGTTTGTATATATATATGGATATGTGTGTATATTTATATATTCACATACATATATGAAATTAAGCATATACATAACCAACCCTCTATTTTTTATAATTCATCACCAAGAAAAATTGGATTCCCAAAATTACCTTGCCCAGAGTCTGTGGAAATATGGACCTTAAAATTTTTATTGAAGTAAATTTTGCAAGTCTCTGAAAACTGGAAGCTTACATTACTCTTACTATGTATCAGACAGTGATTTAGATGATTTTGCATCTAGCAGATACATTAAACCTTGCTGAATAATCTATCATACTTTCATAATGTAGGAATAAATTGCCAAAAAGAGATTACTCTATATATTTTACGAATCTGTACAAAAGACAGTCCCTGAGAGGTGAGGCTACTACGGAAACCACTGGTCAGTTTTAAATGCTTCTGGAGTCCTAATTTCATTTTGAACAATAGACCAATCATTATTGCTCTGGACTAGCTTGTTAGTCATGCACTGATATGTGTCATTAATATTTCTTGAGCCCAGAGGGAGCACATTTACACTTTAAAGAGGGACTGCTAAGCTAAAAGATAATTAGCATCACATGTGAAGGCTTTGCTTAAAATATATATCTATTATGCTATCACTTCTCGCTGTGTGCAATGGCATTTACTAACACTGCTCACTTTAAAAATGGATAAATTCTTATTTTGCCAGCTAATTAGCGGTTGCCAGTGTCATTTTTGTGATGTTGCAGCTAGTAATATGAGCCCAGTTGCATAGTCACAAAAGTGATCATTGGAAACTGTGACTCTGCTGCAGGGACAATGTGGGAAACCCCTTTTCTGAGCCTCTAACGACCTCTGACCTTTGCTTGCTGATGGTTTGCATGATGATTTCTTTTTCACTCAATGAGCCAAGGGTTGGTTTGTATTACTAATCATTCTTTCTAAGTTAATTCTTCCTGTATATGTGTATATATATATATAATATATATTTTATTCAACATTCAAGAACTTTGCTTACTGATGAATTTTCAGCTCACTCTCATTAGCCAGAACTAAGAATGAAATGATATATTGCTGCACTTCTAAATATTTTCATAAGCTATCTATAGACAAAGCTATGAACCAGCTGGATTGAAACCCTTTGTTTTAATGTGTTTTCTGAAATGTGTGATAATGAAAATGTTTGAAACGCCTTCAATAAAACTGACAAACATAAGGTGTCTTTCCCTAACATGTGTCTCTGGCTGTCTGATTTACTGAGAGGTCTGATAGATTTAGATCGAGTTTGTCATTGAAATTATATTAGGACTATGGTAGATGGCTAGTCACAACATGCAAATATCATATTAGTGGTGCCACACAAGGAACAAAGGAACCACACAAGCAGAAAGAGAAATGGTAAATACCCCTCTGTAGTGATTAGCTTTTATTTAATACTTTAAATAGAAAAACAACTCTTTACTAATGCACATGATGGGGGTGGGGGGAGGATGACCAGCTGCAAGTTGGGGAATGCAGACTGACTGTATCAGATGTTGGTACAGGCGTTTCAAATATAATTTACCATACAATACAAAAAAAACGCAAAAATACCAGGCTTTATATCACATAGAAGGAGCTTATCACATAGAAGAAGCTGATCCTCAGGATATGACCATCAAGAATTGAATGGTTCATTCATGTGAAAACTCTGTTGCAACCTAAGTCATTGAAGTTTTGCTTGGTACTGCCTGTGTATATATGTATTTATGGACATATAAATGGCCCATTTAACTTCTGAAGTCAAGTGCTTCTCAATGAGTTACCACTCATTTAATAAGAATATTGTTCTACTGCATTAATTACTTACATCCAGAGAATATAAATAGAGACTGTCTCTGCAAGTATGATTTACATAAGTAACCAAGAGAGTAAGAATTGTGAAGAGTTCCTGAATTTAAATGTTTAAAGGGAATCATTACAAAAACTTAATACTGTTCTCAAGTTTGGTTAGAATCTTAAATAACAAAAAGAAGAATGTGGAAACATGGTTTCATGGGGTATCACCACTACCTCCAAAGCCTGTTTGGGTTGAGTTTCAGGTATCCCAACAACCTGTCAGAAGTTTAGGCATCTTCAGGCTATACTGTAAGCAATGTTTAAAGATATGTGCATGTTTTCACAGCACAGATGTTAGTGAATAGATGAATAGCCAAGAACTAAATGATTCAGTAGGTTAGTTATGCTTTAAAATTCATAATAACATCATACCACTGTTGTAAAATTTCAACAGCTCATTTCAGTGTAGTGATCAGGATCCTGTGTAACACTTACACTCATCTGGGGACTATTAGAGGGTCTGGGCACCCCTTGCAAGCTGCCGTATGAAATGGTTTTATAAGAGACCTTCTAGGTCCAGTAAACTCAAACATGTCATCAAAACGTTTGAATTCCTGGAAGCAATGCTTTCCAATTTTAGCCTTTATTCATCTTGCCTTGTTAACATATGTGTGCATATTTTATGGTTTTTTGGCCTCTAACATACTTGACATGCAAAATATATCCTAGAGCAAAAGAGAGGGCTTGGGATTTTGGTTTTTGTAAGGAAATTTAAATAGATTTAAACCAATTTTGTGGGCTCTATTCTTAGACTGAGTATCTTGGTTTGCTTCAACACCAGTTAATTCCTTCATTGAGTTTACATATCAGCAGACCTGTTCTATGGCTATACTTTTATTGATTGATTTCACATATATTCTCTTGCCACTGAAAATGTTTAACCAGGAAGCTGTCGAAGACAACAATATGTAAATATTAAATATATAACACTTTTGCTGTAGAGCCAAAGCAGTAAAGCTTACTGATGTGTTTAGTTATTTTTACTACAATAGATTACATTTTAGAATTTTTGAGAAGCATTTCAGGAGATTTGGCATTTGCCTTTCTGGGGAGAAGTAGTGTTACAAATCAGCACACATTGTACAAAGTGTACTGGAATAGCCTTTTTTTATTTAGTATTCAGTTTGATGCCCCTTGATATTTCTTTGAGCAAGCTCATGAACTCAAAGTTTGCTTCAAAATTAAAGCATCTCAAGGTAATTTTGGAGCTAAAACATGAACCATTTGAGAAAATAGCTCATTTATTTTGCCCCGACAACACTAATAATGGGATGTTTTCTGGGATTTCTACAGCAGCAAAGCAGAATCAAACTTTAAACAATATTATGTACCTAACAACTTGTTATATTAGGAAACTATCAACCTGAGAAGCTGCTTCTTTAAAGATAGCAATATTTGCATTTTCTTATTGCTTATTTTGACAGCTGGCTAAAGAAACAATTTATAATATGCTTAATTAATTTTTTGTGTCTGTTTTATTTCAGAAAAGTAAACAAGTGCTACAGGGGTCGCTCTTGTCCAGTAGTTGTTCATTGCAGGCAAGTACAATTTCTAAAACAGCTTTAGAGAGATCTGTATGTGTAAGAATTTAACATAGATATAAACAAAGTGGGCAAATTAAAGATCTACATGAATCACTAAACAGATAGTGAGGCAGGCTAAAAGTAATAAGCTAAATTTGACTGGGTTTTAATGCTATTTAATACTTAGGATCTGTTTTCATCATAAAATTACCATTTTGTAATTTTGTAGATGTTGATGATTGTGATTTTGTAGATGTTGAGCCATGACTTAACAATGTGTGGCCACACTTTCCAGTATAAGTAGCACTTAAATTTCATACATCTCCTTCAAAATTATAGATGTTCTTTGCATGCCCTTCCAATTCAATCTGTTTTATTTTATTAGCACTCAATTATGTTTTATTTCTTCTTTGCTTGCTTTTAGAGATCATGGTAAGAAGAGGGCAATGTCAGGGAGTGGAAATCTGTCCAGAGACTGAATAATCCTTTAAGCAAAGAGTGTTTTTATGCCTGACAATGTGATAGATGCGCACAAAAGCTGTCAGGCAGGTCAATGGAAAAGTTTACCATAATAACATTAATGTTGGGTTTTGCCATTGGAGGTTCTAAGGAAAATGTTGCACTCATTTATCAAAAATATCCTTGTAGATAACGAAGACAGAAAAGCAGGCCTGCTAAGAGGCAGGATGTTTGCCATTTGGCACTTCACTTTGGATGGGGGTGAGGAGGGAGGGGACATGTTTCTCACGTGTGGCTCAGCCGAGTCACCTTCCACTGGATGCAAGGAGCTGAATTCTCTGGCGGGGGGTTGTTTGCAATGCTTTCAGGAACCTGAGAAAAGAAAGATTTGATGCAGAATGAAGAGCTGTCAAGTTTCTCACTCTTTCCTTACTGTGATGGATGGAAATATCTACCATGAGCTCAGCAGTTTTTGTTTTTGTTGGGCCTGATTGCTGCCTTGTCTCTCATTATTCAGCTTAACTAATAAGATTGTGTCTTTGTTCCCTTCATAGTCACAGAAAAAAACCTTATTACCACTAGTTCTTTTTCTCTAAACAGCGATATAGTAACCTAAAGAAAAAAATCTCTATCTGCAGAAATTGTTTCATAGCCTGCCTATAAACAAAACGCAATAACGTGCTTCATGCTGTTCTATTATTTTTCTTTTCGTTAGTTCTTGTACACAAATTGAGCTATCAATAAAAATAATGCCTCAATTAATAAAACTACATACCAGTCTAATGGGTCACACATGCACCTTTGTAAAAATTTTGGGGAGGAAAGGAAAGAAAGCTTTTACTTAAAGTCTTAATTATGTTTGCTAACAGCAGTTCTAAAAGAGCATCATGCTGGCAATTACACATTGCTCTCTGAAAGGGACAAAAGCTGCATTCAGATTAGGGAGCTTTCCCCCTCCCAAGGCTTGGTCTCACATCTGAGGAAGGACTATTGATACACAAAAGTTGAAGCTATTTCTTAGTACATGATAGTATTTTTTCTGGTTGTTGCCATTAAGGAGGATTAAAGCAAGAGGTACAAAAGAACCACAAACCACTCATATATAGTGAAGAATATTTGCAGTCCCTCAGGAATTGAATATTTTGGTTCTTGAACAGGTCTCTGCATTCCCTGTGACCACTGTGTTCGAATGCAATCTGTGGCATTTTTGACTGTTCTGGATAATGTTCTAGTCTAACATAATCTGAGATTCTTGATCTCATAGATGAGTGACTATAAGGTCATTATATGTACACTTTTTGAATAGAAATGCTATCCTGGTTTAGGGTTAGTGATTTTTCCGCTGTTGTTTAAAATGTTTTTCTTGCATAAACACAACTTGGCTTAAAGAATCAAAACAAAGCCCTGTTATCCATGCAGGGTGGCAGTTAATCTTCCACAACCAGTTAATTCAGTGCAAGCTTTCTCTCCTCTCTCAGCACCCTCTTTTAACCCCTCATTCTCTCCCCTCCCCCCATGTATAACAGTATAACATTAAGGGCAGGTACCTTCATGTTGAGTCTAGATGCACATTGATAGGCTTTATTTTTTCTTTTTCCTTTTCTGTTGGCAGTGATGGTGCAGGAAGAAGTGGAACCTACATTCTAATTGACATGGTTCTCAATAAAATGGCCAAAGGTGAGAATTGAAAGGCTTGTTACTTCCTTGGTACTGAAAGATGTGCTTGTGTTGCTATGACAACAGTGGGGGAGCAATATTCACAGAAAATCTGAGAATAAATTAGAGGCAAATTGTACTCTTTCCTGAATGTTCTGTAGTTTTATTTTCATACTAAATGCAAATGTTTTGTGAATGAAAGGTGTGTTTATGCTGTTGAGAAGTATTTGAATTTTTAAATTTATTGTTTAAAGTAGTTAAATTACAGTTTTTAGAAGATGCCTTGGGACTGTACAAGCCTAATTTAGTGGTCACATGAGCTAGGTTCCAGGCTGTGTCATGGCTGTTGCCCAGTCCCCTGTCATCTACCCCACCATGATGGTCAGAAGTGATTACTTTCCTTTTCATAGCTGCCCATTGCCACCAAAGTGTGTTAAAGTGCTGGTTCCAGACAGGATCTCATGTCTGGCATAGATGTGTTTCTTAGAAGGAGAAAGACTGTAGTGAACAAGACAGAGGACTGCAAATAAATCAGTTAATGCTCAATTCCCAGTTCTGGCACTATCTGTTTGATATTGAACAAGGTATTTAACTTTTCTGTTCTTAGAAGCCTCATCTGTGACATGTAATTTTAGAAAGTAGGAAATAATCTGTCAACTAAACATTAACTTTTTGTTTGTTTAAAATGAACAATCTATAGATTCGCTAAAGATTGGGACCACTCCTTTATTATTTCTTGGTTGATAAATTGTTCATGGTGGGATGTACTTCAGATACCCTGAAATAATCTGTGTTAGAACTAAACAAATTTTTAATACTGATACTGCCTTGAAAAGGAAGGCGGGTGAGAGTGGGCATGTAAACCTGAGAAAATAAACAAAAAGAAATTGATTCTTAACCTGAGTTCTTAAGCCACATCTGGCATTATGCACAGACATGTGTTTAATGAAAAAGGATTAGTTGTAAAAGCATATTAATTTATAGAGCGAAACAATATTTAGTTCTTTGAATTCTTTACGGTTTTAAGATCTTCTAACATAAACATATTTTTATATGTAGTTTAAAAATACTCTCCATGCTTTGCATCATCTGCTGTTGCATCCTGAATATTCTAGTCCTCTGGGACATGGTGGCATCCGGTCCCTTTAGAAAGAAGATTTTAGCTTCTTTTTTTTTTCTCTCCAGATTCTGTTAACATGTCTCATCAAACATGGACTGAATTTTCTGCCCGTGAGCATCATGTGGAACTTGCCACTGATGCTAAAAGAAGTTGTACGTTTGCCTTCTCCTTTGCGCTGTACTGAAAATAAATTTTTCAGTGGGATGAGATTAGTTTTTCATGCTCGTTGGAAAATAGGTTTTGCTCTGTGAAGGAATATGGAGATATTTCCAAAGCTTGTTACTTGCCACATGACATCCTAGACTTTAAAAATAGAAGCAACAGTACATCGTAAAATGTAGACTTTTGTTAAGTGTTTGTTTGGCTTATTTCAGCCATCAGCAGTGAGAAGCCATAATGAAAACTAGATTTAAAGTATATGCAATTTATTGGCATAAAGAAGTAAATGAGAAGTATTTTCTAGCTCGGGGCTTTCAGCCACTTAAGGGAGGGTTGACTTTGTTGTAAAAGCACTGAAGAATGCCATTTATTGACTCCATTGTACCATGTAATGTCAAATTCCATTTTAAGTGTGGGCTTAGCACTTCACAATGCCAGACAAGTCATGTGAAACTGGCCAGAGAAAGGCATCACAGGGCTTTTTGGAGATCGGTCACCCCCATTTTGTTCTTGACCTGCTCCCCTCTGCCCGTGGGGGTGTGCGGCGTGAAATCCCCTGACCTGGTGCTTTGGCTGGAGTTTAAATGAAAGATCAAAGGGCAGAGCGGGCATCTCAGCCCTGCTGAGGTGGGCCTTTCCCAGGCTGTCACACTGTGCGGCCGCCAAAGGTTTTGTTCGGGCGGGAGCCGCGGCCCAGCCTGTGCGGCCGGGGCCCTCTTTGTCTGGCCTGAGAAGCTGGAGGCCCAGGTTGAGGATCCAATGTTCATCAAATGATCAAAGGCCTGAAGCCCTGGACATGAAATCTTTCTTTCCTTTTCCTTTTCTTAGAGAATGAATTGCACGAGTGGCAAAGAATGCCCTTTCCAAAGCTTTTATGTGCAGTGCGAGGGCTAACTTCAGAGTCCTTCAGCGCTGAACATAAAAATGTAAGTGCACTTTCAATCTGGGCCCAGCTGCAGGGCCAGCATCGAGGAACCCTTCTTTCAAAAAGGGTTTTAAGGATTAAGGCCTTCAGTCTTTCAAAAAAAAAAAAAAAACCCACCAAACCAAAAAAAAAAAAAACCACCATGGACTTTTAAGAATAAACTTAGAATAATTTGAGTTTCTTGTTCCACTGTCTGGTTTATTAGAAAGTAGACAATAATGCATTTTTAAATCAAAGTAAATAGAGGAGTACTTAGTTTCAGCAGTGGGAAAGTAGAAAGCAATCAATAAATGCCTTGGCTCTTTAGTGGGGTTTTTAATAGGGTAGGTTGGGCAAAGGAGCTCCTTTTTCATGTAATGATTTACTTCCCTGCATTCTCTTAGACAGTTAACTGTAAATGCCTTTGTCATTTACAATTTCTTCTACTGCTCATTGAATTAGTGCTAATACTTAGCCTATTAAACACGTTATAAATTCATATCTTCTACTACCCTGCTGTTGCCAACCCTCATATTATTTTACATGCTGAAAACCACCAGCAAGGGATCTGTTCCTAAAGCCTAAAGCAGGCAAAAGGAAACCGAGTTGGGGAGGATTTTGTGCTTGACATCTGCCATGTCAGTTTGATGGCCTCAACCACTTTGAGGAAGGGAATTCTAAGGAATGAAAAATTAAAGAAGCAAAGCATCTTGGCTCAGGGCACTTGCAGCACAGTAAAAGTTGGTACCAAGGGCAGAAATGCCCCCACGGTGTTCTTGAGGGGAAATTGAGCTGGTGGGAGGACATGTAGGAGCTCACAGAGGCACTAGGACGGATTTCCTGTTGGTGCAGGTTCATAATGAATTTCACTGTCCTCGGTGCAGTAAATGCAATGACTGCATCTGTGCACTTACTCCAAACAGACATATTAAATGATCTTAGATACTGGAACAGTCAGAGAGCAGCAATGTCTATCCAGTGCTGTCATTCCTGTGTCATGTCAGCAGGAAGTTTTCAATGCAAAGTGTATCGTTTTGTTTAGTTGTTCCAATAATTAATGAAGCTATTTGTCATGTAGTTTATTGTTAAAATTCTTTTTCTTCCTGGATTCATATGCTGTTGCCTAGAAAGTTTGGAACAGTTGATCCTTGAGGTCCCATTCCAACCTGGTGTTCTATGATTCTGTGATATGCAGAGACCCTGATCCTATACCCATCAAAGTAATAACAAAGCTAAACAGTGTTGAATCTGGGTTTACAGTAATATATTTAAATACTATTTAACATTTTTTAACTTTGATACCTATCTAACTATGATAACTATTTGTAAATGGGTATTACAGTTTTAAGACAGTTACCAAGTCACCTCTCATTTCCATGACAGACAGCTCAGGATAAGCTTTAGTTTTGAGTTCAAAGCTGAGAAGTGATTTAGTTCAACCCATAAGCATTTTCATTATTTAAATAAATACAGATAATGATAATGGATTGTTTTTGTAGATAACAATGCTTGCTGGATTTTTGATAGAGACTGTTTTTCTGAGGCTGATTTCTGCTGAGAATTTCAACGTTCTTGATGTATTTACAAGTTTTATCCTTTGTTACTAGGGAAGATAAGCTGATTTAGATTTAGTCTACTTGATATTCCTTCCTCACCCCAAACTCACAATAATGCTGAGCTGATCAGTTTTTTTCTTTTTGTGTGATCTGGAGAAAAGTTGAGAATTTTCTCATTTCATGTCTTTCCCACAGGCTTATTGTAGTGACTAAATGTGTGATATATTGCAAGACATTTTTATTGAGTGTTTCTGGCACCAAAAAAAAAAAAAAAAAAAAGGGAGAGATTATGGGTCTTCCCACTTTCATTTTTCTGAACTGAGAGGCTTGGATAGTGTAGATAATAGTTTGATTTTTAGATATTAATCCAGCGAGCAGCTGCTTAGGGTTTGCTGACCATCCATTTTCTTGTGTTTGAACTAGCTGAAATGAGATGAGTCAAAGGAAAGGCAAATATGAATTTTAAAATCCTTTTAAAGTATTGATTTCCAAATTCTAAAACCCAGCAAAAAAGATTTGATTTAGCAAAGCCGAACCAACGTTTTATTCTCTTGCATTCAAAAGCTTGGATTATAATTGATGAGCACACACACTCTGGCCTGGGCTGGCTGTGGAGGTTATCTCCCCAAGTCCTTTCCTTGCCCCTGCTACCCTATTGTCTGAGGGTCTTGTGAGTCAGCTCCTGAGCAGATGCAGTTTATACCGTGACATTTTAAGGCAAAACAAAAGATGCCTTAATTCGCCTTCTGACTCATCGTGATCAAATGTTTTGGGCTAATCTGAACCCTTGCTGAGGTTTTGCTTATCTGCTGTGTGGATTTAACAATCATAATGAAGTTGTGGGGTTAGCTCCTCTCTGAAAGGATTTTATGAAAGGAAATGCTTGCCCATACTCATGTTAAAATGGATTCAATCTGCTTATTTTTGAGTCCTTATGCAAAGTCTGAGAAAATTCTATTGTTCAGTTGTGCTGATACAAGTATAGAGCTGACTATTTCTGACATGCTTTTGGTGAATGAGGGAGTATTTCCTCAGCCCAGGATTCAGTTTCTCCCCTGAAAATAAAATTTAACATACTACATGTCACACAGCATTTAAGGGAATATACAGTGTAAAGAAGAGGGGGGTTTTGTTTGGTTTATTTAGAGGTAGTTAATGGCAAGAGGGTCAAAAAATGGGATTAGAAATAGGTGGTATTCTGGAGAAAAATTTACAGCAGAAAAAATCAGGACTTAAAATTATAATTGTTTTCACAGACTGTTTGAATTAATCACATGGCTGGTCTGTGAGTTTTAAGTGAGAGAGATTATTATCTCTAGGAACACAGAAAAAAAAATGCAGAGCCAAAAATTGGGGGTTTGCTTTGTGTGTTGTTGTTTTATCCAGAAGACTGCCTCAGTTCTCAGCAGCAATAATGCCAACCATGTAAATCTGAAATGCTGCTGTTTCAATTTCCGAAGGAAGTTCCTCGTGTCCATGTAAACAGATCATATGTTATGGGGCCGGGTTTTCAAATGAGCTGCATTTATGTATTGTAACTTTTATGTAATGAGTTACCCTGGAAACACAATTAGGCAAATAGTGCTCGTTCTTGCAGCCTTTCCCAGCAGATAATTAATCAGAATGAGAGCTGGGCCCCCAGCTACAAGCAGCAGTGTATGGAAAATGTAAAGGATGGTTTTCCATGGTCCAGCCTGAGATGCTCAGCAAAGTCTTGCTATTTAGAAAAAGCTGTTTAAAACAGTGTTTATTTCCTCTGAAAAACACATTTTGACATACAATGCTTTATAGCTTTTGGCATGTTATTGACTGCATGGAGTCATCAATGAATAGTTCATAAAAGGAAGATAAAAATGTAGCATGTTCTACAAGTTTCTGTTCTGAATAAGTGACCACGGGGAAGGTATTCTTGGTGGATGTTTCCTGGTGTATGTTGTATGGTCTGCATTTTTAGATGGTTTCCTTTATGTCATATAAAGCAAAAAGCAAAATTGTTATTGATACAATTGCTTTCATTTTTTTCCTTTTTTATATACTTTAGTGATCAGGGATTACCCTAAAAGAGCCATATTTCTGGAGTTATTTGCTATTCTGTAGATTTTATTGGAAAAGAATTGGGAGTAGGAAAGTATGGTAGAAAGCAATCCTAATTATCCAAAGTTTGGGGAAAATGAATTGTGAAGAAAGATTGATCAGATGTGGGCTGTTCCTTGGGAGTGGGAGCATGAAGGGGGATCCCCATGGAGCGCTAGAAGACCCTGAAAGAAATGTATTGATGTCAGTAAGCAGCTTGAGATAACTACTAATTTGAAAACAAGAGGTCATTGATTGAAACCAAGGAGTAGACACGCAGATAAGGAATTCGGGCAGTATTTTTTCACACAATGGGTAGGTTAGGATATGGACAAGTGAAAAAGCTGTGTCATAGAAATACTGTGCTACCAGTTTGAAAGCAGCTGGGCAAATGTTTGGGAAAAGATGTTTATATACAGAGTGTAAAACTATTTCTTTTTCAGTAGCTTATCTCATGCAGCAGAGAAGTGTTCAATTGACTGCATGGTAATCTTTGGAGTGTAAAGGTTACAATGTATATTGCCTAACTAAACTGTAGTTAATTCCACAACTTCTATAGCAGGACCAGTTTAGCTACTTTTAAGGATAAACTCTGCTAAAGAATGAATCCCTAATAGTTGCATCTTTTATTCAGGTCACTCCAGGTACTGTCTTGTGAGAGCATTACCACCTACGTGCAACGTAAAATGAAAGTGATGTAAAATGTAGTTCTTGCAATTTAATAGATTCATGTAGGCGAGCTACTTCTGTGTCTCCTGGAAAGAAAATTCATATTTTCCAAAGGGAACTTCAACAAGATTTTTTAAGGCCAACTAGGCATGTTTTCAGAAATGTCATTTTTGCAATAAGCATCTTAACTTTGTTCAGGTTTGATTCAGCACATGCAGATCTACTGCTTTCCAGGTAATCTACCAATACTTTCTGGAAGAGATACTAAAAGAAGCAAATTGTGTAAAGCTCTATGGGAGCTGATCCTGGGGAACACCTATTAGTAGGTAGTAAAAACACATTCACAATTCTTCCTATGTATGTGCTTTGTGTGTGTGTCTGCACGTGCGTGCGTAAGTTGACTTTAGATGTGTGCACTGGTATTTTCTAGAGTGACAATAGGTGATTATATGGAATATAGCTCCTCGACTTCCATTTCTTGTACGTGAAAATTTAGGCGTATTCATTTTACTTTTAACTTTTGGGGAGGGTGGAGGAAATCTGTTTGTAAAAGAGAGACAATTCCTGTAGTGTATAGAATGCAATGTGACAATTCTCATGCACAGTGGAAGTGAGGAAGGATTGGTCCTCAAATTAGCATCCATTTGCATTCAGTTACGGTGAGTGGTTTCTGCATGTTTTTTTCTGCATTGACAAAGGATATTAACTTAAAAATTGACATGTCAGCAGTGAATTTCTATCCCTGCAAGGCTGTTAAAATCAGTGTAAAGCTTATAAGCATTATTTTCCTGTAGCATTTTTTTAAATATTAGACTGTTCCTAAGTCTTGCATCTTCAGTATCACCTTCCTTTGGATTGCGTACTGACACAGCCATGTCACATTTGAGTATTTATTACATTCAGTCTTCAAGTATTAATACAAAATGTATAAACAATAACACATTATGTAATGCATATATGTAATGTATACTCTGTGTGTATGACTGTCACAATAATTTTAATTACTTCACTTTTATTACTTTAAGCACTCCCTTCTCCATTTACATGCTTGCTTTGCCCATTGGGTACTTTTGTTGAAGTTGTTTTTGTTTGGTTTTCTTTTTAATAAAGGTAATGAAATTTTAATTTGGTTTGTTGTTAGGTGCATAGAAGCACTTACGTATTTTGTCTGAAATTACAGACAGTTCACTGACTCGGGTGTAGGCTGGGTCCATCCCTAACTACACACACGCATGCACACGGATTTTGTGCATCTCAAAAAGTGAATAAGCTTATAATGAAAATGCCAACCTGAATACATTAATCCTTTTTGTTATCTTTAAAAGTCTATCCCTCACTAGGATTTTGTTGATGCTTTTCTCTTGCCATGAAAAGCATCAACTGATCCCCCTGGCCAAGAGCAGAACTCCACCAGCTACAGCAGCAGCAATCTGGATAACTACAAATGAAAATTGCTGTTGCTTTTGTAGTTTCTAGCTGGTGGTCAGCTCCCTTTTTTATCTCTAATACTTACAAATGTTTTTATTTAGAGGGCACGTAGACAATGCAAGTTGAAGGAAGAAAATACTGTTGCTTCTTTGCAGCAGAGCACTGTGCAAACAGCAGTTATTCGTAAGACAAACTTTGCACTTCCATGGTTGTCATGACACCCTACTGCTGGGTTATCTTTCCATTGTGGTTCCATGTTGTCCTACTTTTGTCATTTCCCTCAAAACCACCAAACGCGGAGGTGAGGGAAACAGGGAAGGCTACAGACAGAAACTACAGATTTCAAACACTGTAAGATTTGGCAGACTGTAGCATTTGTAAGCCCAAAAGTGAAGAGCAGAAACTCAGCAGTTTTCAACTCAGGTTCATTCCAGCTAACTTCAGGTGTATAAAACATCTAGTGTTAAGCATCTCACCTAACCTAGTTGTCTAGGTCTCCTCAGTCATCAAGGAGAACGATACACACCTCTGGAGGATAATTCTCAGGCAAATGAATTGCTCATCAGAGCTTCCCCCCTCTCTCTTAGCTGTTGGGAGAGGAGATGACTAACTCCAATTCGAACTTCAAGGATGGCTGGAGTAGATGAGATGAGGTTGGGCCTTTGAGACTAAGCTAGTTAGTAAATATTACCGGTTTGCCATTAAAACTAATGGTCAGTGAAGAAGTGGTGTTACACTCCCCCTAGTTATGACCCTTTTCTCTTTAATCAGATTGAGTTTGCCCCTCATATGGTGTGATTAAATGTTTTGCTGCAACATTAAGTACTCAATGGGGCACACACTTGCTGGGGCAGCTACAGGAGCCTTCCTTTACAAGCTGTCGGTGGGAAGCTGGAGGCATTAGGAGCATTGGAGGGCTTTAGGAGCATTGCAAATCTATAGCATGTCTGTGCTACGCCCAGCTATGTTAGGCATTGGAAACAGCATGGTTGTGATAGTGTAATAGACCATGAGTGCTGATTTACCCTCCTAACTCCCCAGAGAGCCCCCTTCTGTCTCTATATGCTGTGGCAGACAGAAGTATAGATGGGTATGTTTGTGTATTAGGCTCCTGACAAACCTGTATCTATTTACTGGCTGTCCTTGGGTCTCCATATTCCACTGTCTACCTCCTTGCTGTGGCAAAGCTGAATGCAGAAAAGGCCCAGAAAATCCAGTACTAAACCCAAGAAAGCCTCTTTGTCAGTCTTCACACGGCAAGGGAGGAAAGGCAGCGTAAAGCCGCTGCGCACGAGTTTGCTTTGACCATGACGCATCGCTCTTGGGCATGAGTCATGCAGTCATCACCCAAACATGACAAACACTTGAATTCTTCCTAAACACAGACACACTGTGACGAGACAGCTCAGTGTCCTCACTGGCACCGTATTGTTTCCCCTTTCTTTCTCAAGTGTATTTTTGCTATTTCACAATACTACAAGTGCTTCTTCCACAGCACTCCCGACTGCCTGTGAATACCGAGCCATGCATGATCCGAGGCTAAAGGCTGCCCATCAGCAGAATCCTGCAAATATTAATTAGATAATTTTCAGCTTCTAGCAACAGCAGCATAGAAAACTGTATTAGGGACTGTTCCTTGAAGATTTTAACATGGCAGTTCTTAATCTGACCTAACAAGTCCCTTTGCCCTTCAAGGCCTAATTCAAAATCTATACAACATAATAAATATAAAAAGATGCATTAGGCAGGTAATATCTGACTAGAATGAAGCTGAGTACTTTCTGCTACAAAAAGAAAGGCATTTGACAGGTCATTTCTATATTCCCCTTAGTACTCCATTTTTTTTTTCTGTTGGGATAAATGCTTATTCTCACACAGATCATCATCATTTCCTTAAGGAGAAACAGTAAAAATATTAATAACCCCTCCCTTTACAACTGCTCAGTATGACTCCTACTTCGTATATTCAGCATTGTGATCACTTTATGATTAAGGAGAACAGAAAGAGGGCTGAGAAAGATGTAAAGGGTATTGGAAAAAAAAAATAGAGGATCTATCTAGGTCCTCACCTCTCTAGTGTCAAAGTACCTTGTAATCGTTAATGGACTTGCTTTCACAACAACTCATTAGGTAGGAAAAAAGGTGGTTCATTTTATAAATGATAGTGTGAAACATAGGGTGCATTTAATGATTTAGCCAAAGTGGTGCAGGAAGTCAAAGTCTCAGTCTGGAAGAGAACGGAAATCTATCTAAATGTAGCCCCCTAATGACCAAGCCTTCCTTTAGGACTCACAGATTTATAGCCATTTTGCAGAGTTATAATCATATCTTTTTGAGGATATATGCCAGTAGATCTGAAAGTTGTTCCCAACTAAAAAGAAAAATCCTTTTTAATTTAATATTTATGAGCAAAATGTATTTGTGAAACATTCACAAAGAAAACTCTTCAGTTTGGGTTATTTAAAAAGAAACCCCCCACAAATAACTGCTTTGATGAAGTATTTAAGCATCATTTTATTTTTATAAATACACAGAAAATTCAGAGCATCTAGAATCTAAAATATTCCTTTTAAGACAGAGCTTTAATATAAAATTCTATCAGTCTCACAGAATCTATGCTGCGCTTTTCATTAGTACTGAATAAAATAGAACTTTTGGCTTTGCTTTCAGCGTATGTTCAAGCCTATTACATAAAAATCTCAAAGATTACCTTAATTAAGCTAAAACTTTTCATGCATTTATATAAGAAATGCTGATTGTTCTTATAACTGAAAGAAAAAAAAACAACCCAGCACAGTTTCAGGTGCACAAACTGTAGTTTGCTGAACCTGAAAAAAACTTTTTAATGATATGCTTTCATTTTTTCTTCCCAGCTGATACATTACCCCTCTTGACAAACATTGTCATATTCCTGTGCCATCACTGACAGCAACGCTGCTACAATGTGGAAGGGATCATCCTCTGCAGAGTGCTTCTCCTCTTTCTTGTGCTTAGCAAAATAGGTCCCCTGCCATGTTTAGGGGAATGAGAAGAGAGGAAAGCTTTCATTATTATGGTCATAAAACTAACATTAGGTAATTCACGGTGATTTTAAATATTGTGAGCTGCTGGTCACCTCATGGAGCCTATTGCAGCAGAATTAGGCTGGGTCGTTATTTATTGCAGCAGAAAAGGGGAATTTACCCATGTTTTTATGGCATGCTGGATACTCCACTTATGTGACTGTCTAAGGGCAAACACTTTAACCCCTTGAGATCTGCTAATCAGGAGCACCAGCTGTTAAGTGCCAGCGTGCATCCTGCATTCATGCCTGCGGGGAGAGAGAGGGTTGCGAAGGATATGACCCTAAACTTCAGAAACCGCTTCAGTCCTTGGGGGCAAAATATCATTCAGCTTGCATCTCTTCTTGTTTTCTTTTAGTTTATCCAGTTAATGTTCCTGATGTGAGTTGTTGTGCACTCACTGTGAATGCTTCAAGCCTTTAGGAAGATGATAGTTAATTACTGAAGTTAAAATCTGGCTTGCACTGGTGTGGAAGAGCTTTCAGAGGTATTTACTCAGCCAGCTCACTGAGCTGCTAGGGGCAGGGGAAGGTTGGCAGTATCTGGCTTACAGTGAATTACTGCTAAGGCATGTTCTGTTTTAAAAAAAATAGCACATTGCACAGTCATTTTTCACAATACTGCTGGTACAATATTAGCTCGGTCTCACACTAAGTTATGTGCCTTTGTTCATTTAAAACAAGCAGTGAACTCCATTGTGAAAAAACCTGTCACAAACACAAACCAAATTTATTCCCTGCAGAGTAAAATACAGTAAAAAGGTGAAAAGGCAGTTCTTTATTATTTAAATGCTTCTTCTTTTATCCCTCTCTTTAGTTTCTGAAACCAGTAACAGACAGATATGTGTGATTAGTGGGAAAAAAGGATAGAAAATATTGCCTTTTTGACATATTTTGTTTTCTTTTTCAAATGTCAGTGTTCTCCAGCCTAATATTTTAAACTCTTCCTCTAGATTACTTGTTGTATGACAGTAAATTGACGTCTGCATCTATTACTGGACTTAATAGTTTAGTAGCCAGTGCAAAACACTTCCAATAATTGAATATCCTTGGAATCAGTGGATCAAATTCTTCCAGCTGTTACTCTAAACCACTGCATCAAATTTAGTTTGTATGTGGGCTTTCTAGATAAGCAATGTTTAAAATGCCTTAGAAGTGTGTGGATATTTTGCAGCCATCTCAGTAAGAGCATGTCTTGACCCTAATATCCTTAGATGCAATATCCCTCTCTCACAATGTCATGTAGCATATACTGTATTTTTTGTCACCTCAAATGTCTCAAAAGCATAAATAAAGTGTAGAATGTTATGCCATACTGTTCTACCCTCAAATTAAAGAGAAAGCCTCAGCGTGGCAAAGAAGGTGTTGAATTTGTGTCAGATGTCAGCAAAATAATTCCAAAGAGAGTTGAAAGCTCACCCTGCACTTAAACACTGAGCTTCTCTCACCTGTGAAGGCAGATTTGGGTTCAGATCTCCCTTTGTGCCTTGAAAATCTCTTCCTTTGTCTGTCTTTGTCATAGGAAAACTTTCTGCAGAATATCACACATGCCAGTGGAAGTGAGCTGAATTTACATAACATAGCAGCACAGTAGCCTAAGCTTGAACAGAAGAAAAGCCCTCATCACAAAATGAGATTTAATAGGGGACTAGCAATATATATTGAAACACATTTGGTTTAGCCACAGTAAAAGAATAGATGCAGAACATGTAGATGCAGAGGAGGAAGAGAGGTTTACTCATGTGGAGAGAAAACAAGTCATGCTGGCTTTTTCCTATGCCATTGATTTAATCTCTTTTCCTGTGAATTTTCTTGTTTCAAGATCTTTTTCTTCCAAAACAGTGTCCTGTCTTTGCAGCCCTAAGTTTCATTGATCAGTCTCTCTAGGCACTTACATACTTCCCATCACCATAGTAGCCAAGGCATTCAGAGGTGGAAAAAAGAGGATAACAAACCAATCCATGTGTCTGCTTTGGATTGTCTCTAACCCCGTGGTATCTCAACAAGACACTTGATTTGGACAAAATCATACTTTTCTCTACTTTTCTTTATAATTACCTGTGGCTGAGGACATCAGAAGTGCTTTTGGGTGACCTGCTGATCACAACCCTTTGGCTGGGGGACACTAATCAGTAAAAAGTGATGTTTTAGGAACTTTACTAACAAAACGCTTCAGAACAAGCTTCCCATTAAGCACGCTAGCCCACTAGGATTGTTTTTATGTTCCAGTGCAAGCATATGCTTTGGTGTTTTGCTAAATCAGGATTTTTTAATGAAGTATTGTTCATACTATTGGTCATGTCATTCCCTTAATGGTGGTAAAAAAGCAAACATCAGTTCACTAGTAAATGCTTGCAATCTGCATCACAGAAATGGAGGAATTACCTGTTTCAAAGGTAAGTTCAGAAGCCTGTCTGGCCATTAGAGAGTGTTATTAGCTCTTGTCATGAACCTTTTCCCTTGTTGTCCTGAGGCTAGGGTATTTTCAAAAAAAGATCATCCTCACTGATGGAGGGACATATATGTTCAAAGTCATGGGTACTTGAGCCTGCCAGCTGCAGAGTATCTCTGGATTCATCCTTGCATCATACACCTTGGAAGCCATCTCAAGACTGTGGTTAACCTTGTCCATGGATGACAGTGTCTTAAATTTTTCTCATATCTTAATTTCCAAACGAGAGAATTCCTCTTATTTGAGCCAAGGTGCTACTGGGACATTTTATTGCCTGGTATTCAAATGAGGCTACAAGTGAGGCTGCAAAGCATGTGGTGTACTCACATAGCTCTGCTCCTGTCCACATTGGTGGTGGAACAGGAAAATCCCACCTAACTGCACTTGTGTGTGAGAGAGTAAACACTGAAATGAGCTACCGTGTTACACCAGTGTTAGGGTTTGTACAGATGCTTTCCAGATGAATTGCCACTGCAAAATCTGCAACAGATTTAAGGTATAATTACGCTGTTGTTGTTATTATTCTGTTGATGTTACCAGGGTTTAGAGCATATATTTGTATGTATTGCTTTCCTCTGCTGTAAGGAGATGTGGTGGGGGAGGGTGGGGGGTAATTTTAAAATTAAACTTTCTATTTTTTTCAAAGCTCATCCCTGTAAATCCCAGTGAGGGATGGGGAGCAAAGTCCTTACAATGCCCCAACCCATGGTAATTAGCAAAACTATCTCTCAAATACCGTTTCTAAGTTGTCACTGTTTATTTACTGAACGAATTCATTTCACTTCTGATACAGCTGAAGAACATATTTTCATAGATATGAAGAACATATTGCAAATCAATTATTCTTGTAGAGCTGATGTTATTTTTAAATATAATTTCATATCTTTTATCAAGGAAAACAAATTAAATC
The DNA here is from genome assembly GCA_013398175.1 of Climacteris rufus. NCBI lineage: Eukaryota > Metazoa > Chordata > Aves > Passeriformes > Climacteridae > Climacteris > Climacteris rufus. The sequence continues at coordinate 375,225 of VZRZ01007791.1, read as the reverse complement.
ATTCACTATTCATTGCTTTTCTGAATTTTTTTAAAGATGGTGCTGTGCTATAAAGTTGAGTTGCGTAAATGAGGAGTTGCATGATGTTTACATTGGTATCAACCTAATTACAGGTAGACAAGCTCTTAAATTACAAGATTTGTAGGAGGACTGGTAAGTGTTGGGTCCAATTCTCCAAATGCAGTTCTAGGAACTAAACAAGTGTATGTTCAAGTACATATACAAGTTACATTGCGGCAGCAATTCTTTAGGTGCATGGCCCACAAGTTGGCCACTGAGACCCCTGTGAACAGTTGAGGTTATTTAAACGCCTCCAGAAGGAACTCCCAAATTGGCACAGGCTGGGCCAGGAGATTCCTAGGACCAGGCAATGGGAAATGGTTGTCAAGTCTTCTTCAGAGCACACCATTGGGAATCCTTTAAAACAGAGCAGATTTCAGAATTGTAGCCAATCCTTGCCCTTGATAAACCATCTAATGACAAAAGTGTGTGTACAAAAGAGGAGAGACCTGAGGCCAGCACTGTTCTAAGCTTCTGAAGCCGTGTATCCACATCTAGGAGAATGCACAGCCATCCAGGGCAGTAGGGCACAGTGGAGCACAGATGGGGTAGTTCACTTGGGCTAGAATGACCCTCTGCCCATCTGCCTGATGCTTTGGCAACTTAAGATGTTCTTGCAAGATGCAGAAGGGAGCAGATACAAGAAAGCCAAATTCTGCAGGTGAACTTTTCAGTTCAAAGGATTTCCAGCCAAGCTTCTACCATTGAAGGACCAAAATCCTGATTTCTCCTCAATCCCTTCATAAACCATTATCAGATTAGGCACTTAGAGAAAATGAGGAGGGTGGTCTTGAAATATCTTACATTGAAGGAAATTGAGGAGGAAATCAGCATTTTCCTGTTCCCCTCAGTTCTCTAGTCTTTGTGTATTAAAGGGAAGAGGCACAAGGACTTGCTTTGATCTCCATAGTTCATGTCTGACCAGAAAGCACCTCCATGTGCATGGGGGAAGAGAGTCAGTCCCACAGCAGTCAGGCTGTCTGTGCCTGTTCAATGTGTCCTGGTGCTGCTGACGGCTACAGAGCAGCTGTGTCCAGACACCTGGAATATAACCTAAGGAAAATACCAGAGACTGGCCAGGTGAAACAATGACCATGCAGTAAGGTGGTCTGACAGGTCCTAGGAAGCCACAGACAGGTTTTCTGGATCTCAGCTGCAGGTGGCAAAAGGTCACCTAAATCTTGTTTTTACAGCATAATCTTTGTGTGGTTCAGGCCCTTAATTCAGTGCATACTCTTTGACAAAGGGACACTCAGTGGCATAGCCATGGCAGACCCTTAGGTTCTACAAAATATATTTTGCTCTAGGTGCAGAGACATTTTTAAGAATTTGGTTTTCTCTGGCTTTTCTTGAATTAATGTTAGTAAAAGGTGCCCCAACCTCTTATTTTTCTATATGAAGACAAAAATTGCAGCTGCCTGCCAAGTCTGCTGAGAGATGGATGTAATAATTTTCAATTGGACTGTTAGCCCAAAGGGAACCCGATAGCAAGAGATTGACAGATGCAGCATGGATTATCTTGTGCTCTGAACTCAGCCCAATTTGTGGTTTGTTGCAGGTGCTAAAGAGATTGATATTGCTGCTACCCTGGAGCACTTGAGGGACCAGAGACCAGGCATGGTCCAGACAAAGGTACTGTCAATAAATCCACTGGGATTTTAAATACATTAAAGGTCTTTCACAGTAGTTGTTTTCATGACAGAAGAGAGAGGGTATGACCTAATTTAACGCAGGTCGCTTGGTGATTACTCTGTTTGGCTCCCTACCAACTGAGGTTTATTTATGCTGCAGATTTATCTAGGTTACTTTCTTTGGTGTTTACTCTTCTTTCTTGTAACATCTCCAACATCTATCTTGATTACCATATATGAAGGGCAGTCAAGACAACAATCTATAGCCTGCTAAAAAAAAATGTGCATTTGAAAGAATGTTCTTGCTTTCATCCTGAACTATGGATTATTTTCTTAGAGTATCTGTGCTTAACTGTGCATGTAATATTTTTTTTAAAGCTTCTAGTCATTAAAGAGAATGTAACTGCTGCATTTGATTTTTTCTGGAAAAAAAAGAACCCAGAAGTTTTGAGTTAAAGGAAATAAAGTTTTGCAGGGAAATAAGTAATTTTTAGTATTTTTGAAGAGCTTGCATCATGCCTACAGCCTTTTCCTTTATGGATGTAACATGGTAACTCTATTTTTACTCTTTGGTGAGATGAATGCATTACTCTATCATTTCTGTCAGTTGTAATAGTTTTGACATTTTTCCACAATGTAAAACTTTTAAACATAGCTGATGGTGCAGTTGTAATCCCTGAAATTAGAAATGAAGCTTTCTATTATTAACAATTTCAGTGATGTATGGAATGATATTTTGGGGTATTTGCTGCAAGTTAAGAGCTGCAAATATGATAATAAAGAAAGTTTTTCATAGCATGGAGACCAAATAAATGTGTTTATGGCATTATAAAATATCAAATGATAGTTATAGTCCCAAACTGAATACAAGAGCCATGTGACAGCAGTCTGTCTTGCCTAGGATGGAACTAATAGGAAATTGTGCAGTGTTTAGGCAGTTGAAATTGCTGAGGGGCAAAGGTGAAATAAATGTGTATTGCAGGAATCATTGGTTCATAACTTTTCCTGCATCTCTTCACATTCTTTTTATTTCCCACTAGTACTAGGGGAAATACTGCTGAAGAACAGCTGGGGAAATGTTAATTATTATTTACCAATCAAGTAAGTGCATGAAAAATAAAGCCAGTCATGAGCCAGTCAAAGCTAGCTAATCTTTATCTGCAAGTAAGACATATGATTGCACAAATCTTTCTTCTGCATTGATTATTCAGACTGGGAAAAAAAAAAAGCTAATAGCACACAGTATCCAATGTCATATATATTTCCTCTGAGGGAAGATGCAAGTCCTGGATTATTCTGTAAATGCATTCAAAATATATGGCAGCTCTGCAGCAACATAGAGCTCAGATTCCAGTTGCCTTTTCAGGGCAGAGAAATTATGGCTTGTTGCTTTCAACAGAAGAAAAAGCATTGCTCCAGAACCAAAGAATGAGGTTATGAGAACAACTTCTCTTACTTAGCTCTGCGATAGTTACCCGAGTTCCCCGAAAATCTCCCTCAAGACATGTTTTTTCCCTCCAAACATTTGTCTGGAAGAGCTCCAGAAAAGAAATGTATCCTGTGTTTTCATCCAGGATGAAAAATTTTTCTCAGGATATTGCTTATCTCTCCTCTTGCTCCTTCTTCCATCATTGTCATTTTCTCAAAACCACCCAAATCACTTATTCAAGCTAATGTCTTGCAAATTATAAATATCTGGTTACATGCTAGCAATGCACGATCCCCAGAGAATTTTTCTGATGGATTTAAACAAACCCCTGTGCTTTCCCAATTGAATACAAATGAGGAATATTAGACTCTTGGAGTAATTTAAAACGATGGATTAAAAGTCAGGTTAGAAATGCCAATTACAGGATATCCCTAGGCAAAATAAGCACCAACTTCCTTCAGCAATGCTATTGTGTTTCCAGCAGGCAGCGCTCCACCTTTCCAATAGGCACGGGAAAGATTTGTTTGCAGCATTTTGTCTTCTGGAAGGGATCTTTAATTCAAAAGCACTGTATATAATAAATTGTAATGAAATTATCATAACGACATTCTGCATTTCTGAGAAGCATAATAGAGGGTTTGTGGGTTTGTTGGATTTTTTTTTTTTTAGGGGAATCATAAAATAGAATTGATATGCCACATGTGGGAGGAAAAAGTAATGAAAGAGGAAGTGTATTCTCTGTGATGGAAAAAAAATATATATTTCCTATTTTCCTCTGTCCTTCTATATCCTTCGTCTCACAACGTGTAATATTAGATAGATTCTTTATTGTGTCATAGATGCTACATGTACTCACTTTGTTTTCCTGGGAATTTTTATTTGCAAACTTAATGAAACATAGCTTGTTATTTTTAATTAAGTATACTCTTGTCACCTCTTCCTTATAGATGAAGTGACACCACAGAATGTCTGTCCAGCTCTGTTTTCTAGGCAAAGCTGGATGTTAAAAGTCATCTCCAGACAGTATTGTATATGCAAATAGAATAAGTGAATGGCAGTGTAGCTGTAAAAAACAAACGGAGCTCCTTTAACAATTACTGACATTAATTTGCTCTAACTGCGGTTGTCCTCATGGAAAAGTGTGGAAGGCGTGGAAAGGCTTTTCTTTGGAAAGTGGGGATGCACATCAATGGAAACAGCACTCCCTGTGTTTCACCTGTGTATTATGCAGAAGGATGGAGGAGGAAGAGCTCAGCTGCAGCATCCCAGAAAGGCCATGTCCCCACATACCTCAAGTCTGCCCTACTGTCCCCTTTACTGCAGTGTTTAACAGTCAGTTTTGAGCTCTGGCTGTAAAGATCACCATTTGTAAGTTGTTTTCCCTCAGCCAGTAGGGTCACACCTGATGTTAGCTGCTACTTCTGCACTGAGCTTGTCTGCAAATTCCATACAGAGTTCCTGTTGCTCAGTCCACAGTCCCTGGGTGAGACAGACACTCTTCCTCAGGCTTTTTGAGCTGGTACAAGCACCCAGTTTTGTTCTGCCCCAGCATGTCCAGTATATGCCCTCTCTGACCCTGCTGCCCTCCAGCTCCTCTCACACACTCATTCTGTTCCAGTTAAAATACAATTGATGCTCCTGGATGGCCACCAGCATTCCCAGTATTTTCTTTAATTGCAGAGACCTTAGACAGTGCAGGGAGCCATAGGCAGTCATGTATACCATTTTCAGTGCCTTGTGAGGATGAGTCCTGCTCTTCAGGGTGAATTGATGTCTGATTAAAAACTATTGGCTGCAGTCCAGCAAGTGTACATGGATGCCACTTTGACAGCACTAAGCAAAATTCTTGAATGTCAGTGTCACTGAGAAATTATTCTGAGTTTTGGGTTTTTTTTTTCCTGCCCTGGCACTGTGCCCATCATTGCTTCTCTGAAGCATCTCCACATGGGAAATGACTGCAGTAGGGGAAGACGAGGCAGAGAAGACTGGCACTGGATGGCAGGGATTGGGAGCCAGCTGCCTTTCTGAACTATGAGTTGCATATCTGTACTTTGTTCTTTTATCCTTCCTACAGATTTTTTTTTCTGTGGTAAAGTGAAACACTGTGGAAAATGAATGCTACTAGTCTAGTAATCAATTTTGGGGAGTGACTGTGTTCTGCAGCCATCCCACACAGCCCCAGGCATCACAAACTGAAGGGCTGGAGGTACAAACCACCCATTTTCTAATGGGAGACACAGACAGAATCCCAGCAGTGCCGTTGGGATGCTTTGCAGGGTGCACCTCACACCTGCATTCTCAGAGTCGATTCCTCTTGACCCCAGCTGGCTTAAACCTCTGGTTTAAGAAAAGAAAATACTGAAATTTCTTCAAAGTCCTTATTCTGATGTCTTTGATTGTCTTATATTTTGAGTAAACTGCCTGCTGAAAAGTCACAAGCTCCAAATCACCCTGTCAGATATTTCAGTAAGGTAAATTACGGAGAAAAAAATTACTTGCTTGGAAAATATAACACCTGTTAACCTTGAGGATTTAAAACTCCTTTGTCCTTCTGTAGGACAACTACTTCAGGAGTATATTAAGGTTGCATTTAGAAGTGGCCATTCATGGCTGTGTCCTTCACACCTCTGCTAACCCAGTACAGAAGCCTGTTAATCATTCTGGTTTTGAGTTTACAGTAAATTAATACCAGAGAAAACCCTTCTCAAGTATTTCTTTTATAGGAGTGGTCTTAACATTGTTGTGTAATTTGTGGATGTGGAAAGGACATTAAAAAAGAGACTTAAAAATATCAATGACAGGTAAGCCAAAAAGCAGATATTTTTCTATGTAATAGATATCAGGGGAGGAGATATTTATTCTAGATTCCTTCAACTAGAAACAGTCCTGAGGAAAGCCAAAGTCTCTCCTTTGCAGCATCTCACTTACATCTCAATTATGTTATTGAGTTTCCATCTCTGTGTCAGAAGGAAATGGCTGGTGATCAGCTACTCCCAAACCCCTCTGACCACACAACAGCAATACATCATTGTGTCCCAATAACTTGGGTTCTGCTGCTAGCATTTTTCTCCATTATAATGACTCCAGCTCCAAGATGCTGTCAAACATGTTATATGACATCAATAATCCCAGAACATTTTGTTCCTTGCCATTGCAGTGTACAGTTCATCCTGCATATTCATATTTTTAACAATGTCTTGAGGATGTTCAGCTGTGGAATGGAGCACTAGGCTTTTGGAAAGTGTTTTGTTTTATTATTCAGGGTATGCATTTGTTCTCTCTGCAGGAGCAGTTCGAGTTTGCTTTGACAGCAGTTGCAGAGGAAGTGAATGCAATACTCAAGGCCCTTCCCCAGTGAGCAGCTCAGTCTCCTGAAGGTTCCTGCAGAATCCATCCCTCATTTTCCTCATCCTCAGTCCCTGTGAATGTTCTTGGAAACCGTGACCTGACCTTAACTGTGTATATTCTGTTGTAACCACATAGTGATAGGGTCCTTACAAACTCCTTTAGCTGGTAAAAGTTCAACAGTTAAAATGTGTATTCTGTTTTTTTTTTGGGGTTTTAAACAAATTTTTAAAAGTACATCAAAGCCTCGGATTAAGTGACAGAACAATCCATCTAATTCCTTCCACATCCTTGAAGCCCTGAATGTCACACTTTTGAAAGCACACATTCATGTTCTTAATAGCAAATATACAATATTGTGGGTAATTAGTGCAGTCAATATAGTCTCAGAAAACAGTGTTCTGTTATATTTTGTAACTTCTCAAAGGCTGAATAAAAGTAAGGGCCTGAAGAGGATGGTGATTATTCCCATACAATGCCAAGCTAGAGCATGAAACAGTGCTGTGGGTGTGAGTAAACACAGGTCCAGGCTCTGGCAAAGAGAGCTTGCACCTTCTCATGCCAGGCTTTGGCAAGCAAATGTTTTCTTAACTGTTGTTTACTTTTCAGCTTTGTGCCATGAGAGGAAGAAAATCTGAACTATAAGTAAAACAGGCTTACACAGTTGTTGCAACTGGGGAGAACATGTTGGTCACATTAATGAGAAGCCAGGGGATAATGAGCACAACTCTGACCATGTACCCGCCTGTAGACTCCCCTCAGGTGATGGGAAAGGTCCTGTCAGAAGTCAGGTAACTGTCCGGACCTGTTATGGAAAGAGATTGTTGGTTTTATGGGATTACTGAGGAAGAAAATGGGATTCTCCTCTTTATATTTTTGCAATTCCCTCTGTAAAGCTCTGCTGTGCCATCCTTTTTATCCAGGAAAAGATATTTCTGTAAAAGCCTGGCTGAAGAAGAAATCTCCAATCTGCAGTTTATGATTCTCATCGAGTTTGTCTGATCCAGGCATTTGTTGCAGCTTCCTGCAGAGGCTCTGCTTGCTCCGTTTTCTTAAGGACACCTATTTGAACTAAGCATGAAGGGGTAAAGCAGCACATAGGTTGAATTTCAGAGATTCTTATGTTCTCAAAATCCTAATGCCTACTGTTGCAAAATAATGCTAAAATGTGTCTGTAAATGGTTTGGATATGCAATCTTGCTTCTGTGAATTCACGGGTTTAGTTGTGGCACTCTTCTAAAGGAATTTGTATTATTGATAGAAAGTACTCTGGTATGTTTGAATGAAGGGCCTGAGAGTAAAATTATTGAAGGTACCTAAGGCTCTTAATTTCATTTTCAAAAGTGAATACTTGGATGCTTTTCCATATGTTATCCTACACCTCCGTGACAAGAATCCGGGGTGCTTTTTTTCCAAAATCTTAAGAGTGTTGTGTGCTTAAAATCATTTTAAGCTAATCATTTAACTTCACCACTGGAAAATAAATCATTGAATTTAATTTGGGAAGGGGAAGCTTTCATAACCTTCGAATCAGTGAAATGTCAAAAATAACAGTATCAGAGTTTTGCTGGCGCAGAGGTAACGGGCATCAATCAAAATCAACCATGTTGCAATTTTGTGTTGTAGGTGTGGATATTGGTGATTTCTTCTTTTGAATTAAAGAGTTACTAAAAAAAACAAAAAAAAAGCAGAAGGCTTGTTACTTTTTGCCATACATTTTTGTATGCTTTACTTGATATATGCTGTTGCTTAATTTGTGCATCCCATTACTATAGCAGTGCAGAGCAGTAACTGCAGATGCCATCATCCTCTTAAGTACACATACTGTACATTAAGCCACATGTTTATTTTATGGCCTAAGCATTTTAGAGCTTTCCTAGCAATAACTAAAAAAACTAATGGAGTATAAATGAGAAAATTGCCTTTTTCATTTGATAATTTAGGCTTAACAGGATTCTTTTATTACTTTAGCTAACACAAAATTGCAGATCAGGGCAGATGAGATCAGTTTGAGCCGTATCAGCAAGTGTTTGAAGTAGATTTGCTATGAGCCATGTACTGCAGCTTTCTGAAAATACAGGTAGTTGTATGCAAACAAACCGTCCAAAGAATCAAAATTAGGGCATCCTGAGCCAAGCCCTCTGATTACCAGGTAGAATTATTTCCCAGTGTGAGATGCTGTGCCATCATCTACTGCCAATGGGCTAATGGGGTTTTACCACAGATTTCTGCCCTGGGATTCATTAGTGTTTGCCTTCTGACTGTCCCTGTGCATACCACAAACGTGACTGATGAGCCTTTCGCTGCACTTCAGGAATATTTTTTAATTGTTCTTTTGCAAGTATTTGCATTTCATAATAGCAATTTCAGGGTGATCCCTATTAATTCACAAGCAACTGCGTGTGGGACTTCATGCTTCAGAGTTTATTTAGTGTAGATTAGAGGGCATTAATCTTCCCCAAGGCTAATGGGGCAGGAATGTATTGTTTTATTCATCCTTTTAGACCAGTTTACACAACAGACAGATGCAGTCTTTCTCAGAGAGTTAGAGTATCTCCCACTGACCATCATGGACAATCCTGTTATTTCAGCCATGTTTTGTACAGTTCTTCCACAATGAGGTGCAAGGCTTATTCTGTTGACTGTAAACAACCACACAGAGTATTTCATCTGTGCATAGCACACTGTTCACACCTCTCAATAAATGCCCTGCTTCTGGGGGTGATAATCTGCTGCAGGGTCAATCAGTGAAACACAGGTTTCAGTTGCACCAGGGCAATCCAGAGGAGTCTGACAATCCATTTCCCACGAAGATGCCAAAGCCATGGATGAAGCCACAGAGATGGAATTGCCATGCAGGGCAGGTGTTTCTTTTCACTGCAGTTAAGTTAACCCCTGTGATTTGGTGAAGGATGTTGTTCAGGCCAACCCGTGGTCACTTGCACTGGACATGGGATGCACCCCATGTTCAGTGTCAGGCTGAGTTAAACTTCTACATGAAGACCAGGATCATCTGAGAGCTCAAAGTCAAATGAGATCTTTCTCTGTTCAATTTTCTGCTGATCTTTAGCAAACTCATTGCGATTGAAGCAGGGGCTGGTGTCTGACCCGTGGCCACAAACAGCATGTTTTTAATATTGACTGTCCTCGTGTTCTTGATAAAGACAAATTGAGTGTACAGGTTCTGTTTGTGTGGTGGAACTTTTAAATGACATTTTAGGGGATGAGCTGTAGGAGGAAGATTTAACCACATCATCTCCCCCCCCACCCCCCCTCCAAGTTTCCTTCCTCAGTGGTCAGAGGGAGAAAACCCTGTTTTCCCACAGGCAGCACGCACAGCTGATGTCCCTGAGCAGGGCAGGGGCCTGACCAGGCCCCCCATAGTCAGTGTGTCCAGACGGGAGGAACAGAAAGGTGGTTGTCACCAGAGCTGATAGTTTGCAGGAGTAACAGCAGAGTTGGTCTCTTCATCTTTCACCCATCCCAGCACCCTTCCCCAAATCCCAGATCCTTGTGGTTCAGCCCTAGATACAGGGCAGAACAACAGTGTGGGGTTTGCTGTTGGCTTCAGGTGTTTCAGGTGTGAGCTATTGCTGTTGGCCATTGTCACAGGACCTGCTGCAGCCCAGGTAACACCCAGTGGAAGCTCTTGGCAATTGTGAGGGCCAAGAAATTAATTTCAGCAGAAAATCACATATCCAAATCTCAATCTAGTAGCAAAACAAGACAGATTATTTTTATAGAAGCTACTAAAGGTTTAAAACATTTCAAAATATTTTTTGAATCTACACTCATGACTAAACCTTGTCCCTGTCTCCAGCATGCGTGCAGAACCAATCCCCATCCATCCCCAGGGGAATGACAGCTATAGTACCTGTAAGGAGTTCATGCTTTATTAGTCAAGTGGAACATTAATAAAACCTGGCCCACTTCATAATTTCCAGAATAGTCATTAATTAAAAAAACTGTTTATTGGAACAGAAAACAAGTATTTGATTAGCTTTGTTACAGAACAATGGCTCTCCTCATTTTTATTCTGCATATTTTATTCTTTCTTTAGAAAATTCTCTTAAGAAGCATTTGAGATAATTCGCTTTTTAAAACTGTACAGTTTCTATGGTTTTGCTTTTTAAATGAAAGTACACTTTGTAGATTTGATTATTATATTTTTCTGTTAATATTACATTGGGCATTTTAAAAGCATTCCCCACCACAGTGAAAAGAAAGTGATCCTGTTGGTTTATTGTAAAAAAAAAAAAATAATTAAAACAAAATTGCAGAGCTGTGGCATACTCAATCCAATTAGAGCATGACTCTTTACTACTCTTCATTTACCACATGAGAAAAAAAAAAAAGTTACACCAGCAAGATTTCATTTGAAGCTGTTCATGCATGCTGTTTGTACTGTATTTGATGGCATAATATTGTTTTGTTTACAACCTTTTCTTTCTTGTCATTCTATTATACTCTTTATATGTATATAGTTAAAAAAAAGATTATACAAAGTATTTTGTTCTACCTCTGTAAAAATCATATTTGTGAATAAAGTCATATTGTCTGTGGAGTATGGTATTGTGAATACAGCATTAACAGCTGGTACTTTGCTTTTATTTGGGGGGTGGGAGTGGTGCCAAGGGCTCTTGCTGCAGCAGTGGATTCTGACTATCCAAGGTGGGAATGGGGGGCTCACAGGGAGGGGCACATATGCCCTGCTGATGGCTTAGATGTGCACATTTAACCTGCTCTGAGATTTCAGCCACGTCTGGCTCAGGTGTGTGGCCTTAATCTTGCACCTGCCAGGGTTTGATCGAGGCAGACTCCTGTGTTCAGGCCAGAAGGTGAAGCAGGCAAGAGAATTACGAAGTTACAGGGACCCTCCTTCTACAGCCAGGACGTGGAAAAAACATCACCTGTAGTCTGTGTAACAGCGTGGACAAGTTAACAAGCAGATTAAATGGTACCTGCTTTCAGGAAATTTGAAGGCAGTAAAATGATTTGGAGAAAGAAAAGCTGGTGGATCTGAGCATCACAAAGTGGCCAAGAATTTATAGTTTTAAGATAGCAGCAGCACTCATAGAACTATATGAACAGGTAATGGGAAACACTCACTCTTGTATTAAATAAGATTAAGAGAAATAAAGTATAATGTTCCCACACAAGCACAGGCTTTGCCCTGGGAGATAGGAAGTATTTTTCTCATAAGCACTGTCCATTATATGAAGGTTTGTATCTTCCCTCTTGTTAGCTGTCAGACCAGTCTTTGGGTTTAGACAGCCCTGATATGGCAGTTCTCATGGTCCTGTGTTATGTGTTAAAATTTCACTTGTGTTTTGAAGAAGACTTAAAATAGTTTGCCACTTACCTGGAAATTGCTAGAAAATGTAAACAGAAAGGTAAAACCGTCCTGGACCAGCTCACTTCCTTCCCATCAGAAGAATCACATTTTACATTCTTTAACCTGGTTTATGTAGTTGCATGTTTTTAATATCTGTGCCTTTCTCAGTGTAAGAAGGTGACTTTCATCTTGGAAGCAAAATATATGCACCATTATAGTTATTTTCCTGTTGGTGTAATTTAGCAGGTCTTTCATCTCCACGATAGCTTTTTGAAACCTCTGGTAACGTCAGCTGGAGGACAAAAAGAGAAATGCATTTAACTGTATAACTACTGGAGCATTATGAATCTTGTAGGCAAACCCAAAAGCCATCAGTTGTGCATTGTTCATCCATGGAGTCAGTGCTGCTCTGGGCTCACACTGCACAGGTCCATGCAGCTGTGAAGTGCTGATGGCACTGATATTCCTGTTTTGCATGCTGAGCAAAGAACAGCACACTCACTCCGGGAGGGGTAACTGGCAGGCTGGGTTTAGTCTCAGCTTACATATAGGACCTTTTGAGCACTGTGTGCTTGAAATAACAGAGTCTTTGGGGAAATTCTTCTTACTGCAGTGAAGTTAGGTCAAAAATTAATTTCTCCCCTTCAGAGTGCACCAGTTATCCCCCTACATGCAGGTAAATCAGCAATCCAGATAAAAGACTCAACATGGATGACCAGCCTGGGAGATTCAGATTTGAGTAAGGTTTGGGCTATATGACTGATGTACTGCCCTGCAACAGATTTTTCCTGCAGAAGCATTGGCCACACTTCTCAAAGATACAGGAATGTATCCATCATTTCCAGCATATAGTACAGATGGGATTCATCTTGACCAGCCTCTGAGCAGCTTTTGCATGGACTTCTACAAACAAGCAACTCATCATAAGCTTCCTTTGTAGTCAATGAAAGAAAATTAACATTTTCAGGGTGTGAATTACCTGATTTGGCTTCCACTTCACCATGAAGTGATTCATCCTATTCACTCCATACCCTGAAACACAGAGCATCAAAATTTAACTATGTGCTAGGTACAAAAGGATTTCCTATTTGTATTGTAAACCTATTCCCTCAAAGCTGCATTGGATCACTGGTGAGAAAAAGGGAAGTGATTTCTGATTTTATAGACCTTGAATTTATAGACATCCTTATCCTATTCCTCTTTAGTTTCTCCTGTTCCACACAAATGACTCATTTCCCATCTTACAGAAGCTGTCCTGTGCCTTTGAACATCTTTGTACCCTTCCACTTAACTTGTCCACTTCTGTTTCTATTACACTCCGAGGTACACAGGGCCCAGGCTGTGGTCCAGTGTCACACCGTGAAGTTTTTATAAATTTTACATATTTTTCTTTTCTTTGGCATATCTAACATTTTGTTGCCCTTCTCCACTGCTGAGCACTGAGGTGTGTGCAGAGGCAACTTCATTTGCAGCAATACCAAATCCTTTTCTTCAGGTCGTCGTTATCTCTCTATTGTTAGGGAGGTGTATTTCATGATGTGCATTACTTTATGTTTATCAGCAGTGATTTCATCTGCCATCTTCACAGGTCTGTCCATGGCACTTCACAGCTACTTTTGTTTTTATGACTAGGTAATACATGTCATTCACACTCTGCCACCTCACCATCAGCTCCTCCTTTTTCACATTGTTACACTACAAAAACTGTCCCTTTCTTCATAAGGTGTAAAAACATTTCATGAGACAGCCTTTGCCAAATGCTTTTAGGAAAGCCAAATACACAACATCAACCACATCGCTGAACTCGCTGATTCCCTCAAAGCCTCTCAGTAGGCTTTTGAAACACGACTTCCTCCTGCAAAAGCCAGGTTGCTTCTCTCTCCTCTTTGCATCATCATTTGTGTAGGATCTAGACACGAGGGGGTGGATGTGGCTAATAAAGTAAGCCACCTAATAAAATAGCTTTGGTATCCTCTTGGAGTCAGTACAGAGCTACTGAATGGGCTTAAAATGGAGCTGTGGAGCTCAGCTTGTGCAACCCTCACTTAACACAGCGCTTGGAACACATAGCTCAGGGTCATTTCCAGATGCATTTTGAGTATCTCCAGAGATGCAGGGTCCTCTGGGTCCTCTTTGTGAAAAATATCTTTTGAAGACCTCGTTGAAATTTCCCTAGTGCAGATTGATTGTCAATTACCTCCCCAAAAGGAGATGCCTTGTGTAGAAAAATCTCTCTCCAGTTTCCACCACCAAGGTTGCCATTTACTGTAGAGCACAGTCAGGCACGTAGCACACATGGAAGCATTTATATTTAAGTGTCTTAATCCATGAGCTGAATCCCACCCTCTGGGCAGGATTCAGTGCTTGCTGGTGAGTGTTCAATGTCACTGCAGATTCTGTGGGTCCCCTGCTCAGCCTGCAGCTCTCCTGCTAAACTACTGAGTCTGAGGTCTTGTGTTTTGTTTGCCAGCCCTCTGACGGTGGCTTAAATCTCCTGATGTGCCTCAAATGATGTTGGATGCCTAAATTCAGGGAGGTGAATCCCACATCTTGTGCCTACCAGTTGGACTCTGTAGCTTCTAACAAAATTCAAGGTATAGGAGGGAATTTCACAGGGCAGTAGCTTCCTGGATAACCCATCACTCCAAAAGTGGCAGCAGCTTATGAAAGCCCTGTTTTGCTGTCAGTTCTGGATTCAAGGCAGGGCTGTGACTTCAGCAGCATTGCCTGAGTGTGTACCAAGACAGGCAGGAGGTGCTGCAATGTCCACAGCAGGGCACAGCTGGAGAGCAGCCCCTGTGCTGGGTGGCACTTCACGGCTTTGTGCCCCTCACAGCCAGTGGCAGCATTGTGTGGGATCAGAGGAGGCACGGTTGCTTTGCAGCACAAGAGGGCAAAAAAGGGAAACCTGGCCAAAAACGTGAGTTCACATTAAAAAACCCCCTAGTGTATAGCAGTGTTCTGGTAGCACTTGCTTCTAAATGTGGCATCCATTTCCCTCACACAGGAAGTCTGCTCCATTTTCCAGCAGGTTTCTTTTGTTGTCCAAGTTAGAAATGCTTGCTCCTGAAGGCAGATATTACAATAGAGAGTGAGCATGAGCAAGACCAGTTCTTGAGGTGTTCCTGATGCTGCACTTGATTTGTTGGGCATAAGCCAAAGTGGACCCACAGCTTTGCAATCCTGATAAAAGCATTGCCAAGGCTGAAAGGAAGCCAGTGTGTTGGTAAGCGGCTGAAGAGGAAAAACAAACTTCCACTTTTTCCAGAATAACCTTTTGATCCTTTATACATTTCTTTCCATAAGCAGGAACACACATTGCTTTTTGAAAAGGGAGTTTGATTTAACATCTGGTATATCTAGTCATGCATGGTTGAAGAAGCTGGGTAAGTGAACTGACTTAATGAGGTGTTCCTTACACAATAGCAGGTCTTTAGCATTGACTTTCTTATCTGTTCTACTCTTCATTCTAAGAAGAACCTGCATTTTTATTTTATTTTATTTAAATATGGTGATATAGAAGCTGGAGTAACAACCCAGCACTGTTAGAGTCAATCTGAAATGAATTACACTTCTGTCCATCCCATATATTTCCACTGCAAGGCCCCTCAAGACAGGCAACCAAGCCAAACTGTCTTCCTAAGCAGCTAGGTAGGTTTTAGCCTTCCTTATATTTACAGCATTAAATGCTGAGCTTTTTGAAGAAACACTTAGATTATGTTTGTTATGTTAAATTACTTTCTTTGTTTTTTTCTCTGTGGCTCAGAGAATAAAGACACTATCATAATGTGATGAGACAATGAGATGACTTGGGAAATAAAACATTTCTTGATGCACTACCAGCTCATACACTTTCAGGTATTTTGTTCTGAAATATTTTGTTACAGCTGTGTTTGCTGAACCAGACTCTTGCTTGGATTCTGAGCTGTGCCAAATTCATGCCCTGCTCAGCTTCCAAATCCTTTATCTTCCATGGCCAAGATGCTAAATGGAGATGGATGTGCTTTGCAGGCTGGTGTCCCTCTGACATGAGGGCATGAGGCACAAGAATAGAAATCTTGCAGGAAAGATGTGGCTCCTTGCTCTGCAGCAAAGAGGTTACAGCAGAGGTTCCTGTATTGTCACATTCACCCAGGAATGTAATGGATGGGCACCTTTGTAGTGATCTGCAGTGTTGTCATCTCATTGCTGAGCAAGTTCCAGCCTCTAAAAACCTTGTTTTTCTCAGTATATAAGATCTAGGAGATCTTCACAGATCTTTTTCTGCAAGTTTGCTTTTCTGTAAGTTGCCAACACAACATCTAACGTGCACAGAACCACACAAATGTCTACAAAAGATCTTTTTTTAGCAGAATGATGGCTTGTAAAAGGTTTTGCAATTTTCCTTGGTGAATTCCAGTCCTGCAAAAGCAAGACTTATGCAAATGGCAGACACAAACAGCCCTGCCATACAAAACCAATGTTGTTTCCCCCCAAAAAAACAGACTCCTGTAGCTATATATACAAGTCTAGCTGTATCTGACCAGTATGAGTCAGTGAGTCATTTTAAATGTTTCTTCAGAAGAGATGGCTGATGCTGCATGAGTTACACTATTTATAATGTATGTCAATTAATTAACAATTTAATGCTGGCTGAAAATGCCATTATAGCTTTTACTTTTGGCTTCTGTGAAAGCTCATTTAATATTATTAAGTATTTTAAGTCAGGGAAAAGTAATTTAATTACTTGTCTGAGTTTCCTTTTAATGCACAGTGAGATATAGAGGGTTGGGCAAGAAGGAAAGGCAGCATCAGGGTCTTGATAAACTTCACCTGCCCATATCCAGGACTAGGAAATGCATTGGTAGGTTAGACCTTCCAGGAGACAAGAGGGGAGAGCATAGCAGTGTACCACTAACAGATGTTTATGAACCCTCTAATAAGTATTGACTTACACACTTTCCTCTCCCCATCCCATCAGCTACCCTACCCCTCAGTAAGCAATGTAGGCAAAGCAGGTGGAATTTGCTTCCTCTAATCCAAACAGCTAAAAATTAAGTGGTAGTCCCAGCTAATCCTTTCAGCTTCCTTCCAAATCAGCAGAGAGAAAGAACCAGTGGTAAGTTACTTAGCCTAGAATTATCTGTGGGCTAAAAGCAGACAAATACTGTTCCCACTGGAAAATACAGGTGGTAGGTAGGCAGGAGTGAAATAACCTCCCTTGCAGAAGGAAAGCATCAGGAGATGTGGAATGACTCCCACCTGGACATGGGCTTTAGGTCTTCCCTGAAAGTTGCCATTCCCCAGGCTGTTCAGGGCTCTGGTCAGGGAAACTGCACTTCTAATGGGAATGTTGCACTGCCAACAGGCAGCTGCTAGACCCAGCTCCCACAAACCCTTCCTGGTGTGCCAAGAGGACTGCAGCACATAGCTGAGAGTGAGGATTGCCCCTGCACAGAACAGGTTTGTATGGGGATTAGGAATAACTGGCATTTTGAAGTTACATAGGAAAAAAAATGACATTTGTTTTGGTTTGTTTTTTTTTTTAGCTAGAGACTATAAAACCAACACCAGATGGGGTTTCAGCTCTTAGAGCTTTCCCATGTGCTGCAACAGAGGTTTGCTGTTCAGCTGTCTCCAAATTTAAATTTGCTAGATACCCATGATGGGGGTGCAGGTGGTGGGCAGCACCTCTGGGATCCTGAACCAGAGCTGAGGAGCTGCCCTGGCATGGTGTGAAGTGGCTCAGGAATAGATGGGGATGGAAGGCAACCTGTCCTTAACAAATTTCAAAGCCATCTGAGGGATGTTAAGGACATACGGGCTAGCACCCTGGCTAGCACCAGAGATGCAGAATCACCTTCTGGACCACAGTCCAGCCTTCTTTTCACCATGTTTTGGCCAAAATTTCACCCTTGTTCAACCTTTCCGTGAAGGATAAGGAATCTATTCCTCTTGCTTTGTGCCCAAGTTGAACCAATGAAGGAGCTTTTGCACTGTAACAGGGTAAGCAGCTCCTGATCTGAGAAGGAACAAAGGTGTGGGGTTTGCCACTGCACACTGTGGTGTCTTCTGACCTCAGAGACTCTGAGACCAGACAGCAGCCCTTGAGCAGAGCAGAGCCAGAGGTAAACAATGACCTGCCCTCTTACAGCACCAAGCACAGGAGGAAGGAGAGACCAGCACCAAGGAAGCTGAGCAGGGATTTCTTTCCCTGCCTCGCCTCAGCAGGAGATATGCTGATAATGGCATCATTTTGTGAATGACAAGATCTTCTTCCCCCAGAGAGAGGGGGACAAATTCATTAGCCAAGCAAAGGGCTCAGAGGTGAATCATGACAGGCCTGGTAATCGGATAAAAATAAATGTTTCCTTATTAAAATACAAATGGAAAGCTTTATTATTGTTATTTAAAACCCCTCCCTTCCCCACTGAAAGGCCAGCAGATAAAGGATGTGGTCCAGATCACCTCTGATGGCTGTGGGAAAAAGTGAGCTATGGACAGGAGGGGACAGGACAGGTTTGCACTTTTCACCTGGCTGGACTGGAGACTTTATTGCTCCTATTCCTTACGTCTTTTCTCCTTCCTGTCTGCCAGGTTACAACAATGCAGTCTATTTTCCTTTCATATTTGATTTAACATCGGTAGCTTCACTGTCTCTGAACATCTGGCACTTGAAGGGCAAAAATATGAGTTTATAGTGCCCTGCTAACTTTCTTCCTGATACCTTTTTCTCTAAACTTTGCTTATTTTTGAAAATGTCTTTTGTTGGACAGTTGCAACTGATGGGACTGTGCCTGTGACTTTTGACTGCAAATTTGTGTTAGTTTGTCTGCTAACACAGTGTTTTCTCAGTGTGGACCACACCTTGTGAAAGATGTTTATCTGTGCAACTATCTTTGGAGCTGGTTTAGATATATATGTATATCTCACAGATCTAGACATAAATAAACAACAGTAGAAGTAAAAAAAGAGAGAATAAATAAGAGCACAGCTATGTGGACAGCCAACAGATGGATAAATGTCCCTCCAGACATTTGTGCTGGATAAAATAGTGTCACAGCACTCCTGCCAGGCACATGTTCACTCACTCATGCTTGGGCATCTGTAGTTTTTGGTGTAGGAGACATCCAACCCATCACTACCACATTGGCTCTGCTGGGAGCTGGGAATCATTCTGGGTCTGCTGGCATCCCTGTACCAGGCTGGCAGCCGTGCCTCTCCCACCAGTCCCTCCAGTGACTGCACCAACACAAGGTGGTTCTAACTGGTAGGAATCTGCAAATCTGATCACCTCCTAGTAAGCTATTTCTCATTGCAGATGTGATTTTTGATGTGTTTAAATTAATTATAGGAACATGGTTAGGGACAAAGCTTTAAAGAGGTAGTCAGTAAATTTGATTTCCTAATGGAAATTCAAGGATAAACAAATAGTTTCATTATACCACACATAAACAAGGTTGTGCATGTAGATAGTGGCACAATGTGTGGTTGATTGTTGTCTCTCCCTTGTTTGGCTGCACAGAGTGGGTCAGGGTGCAAAATATAAATTCAAGGTATCTCAGTAGCTGTAATGATTCTTGGAGCTAATTTAACAAATAATTGAAAACTTTTTAATTGGATTTTTTTTCATTTGAAAAAGTCCTCTTTCCAACTAATTCGAAAGTCAGCTGCAAAACTGTCAGATTTCTATAGGAAAAAAAATCCACATTTGATTAAAAAAAATATAGAAAAAATTTCAAAAATATGCTCTTTGGAACTCTTTGGTTCTCAGGAACCTTTCCTGAGGCTTGGCTACCCTGGACTGAGATTTTAGCCCAGTCTCCACAGCTTCTGGTTTGAGTAAGAAACTGTTCATGTTTGCTTTTCCTTACATAAACATTCAGGCTGGATTCTGTGCATTTGCCATCCGCTGAGTTTTGAGGGGAAAAAATTACCACCAAAAATTATCTTGTCCAAAAACATTTAATCACAAAAATCACCTCCGACTTTGAGGAGCTTCATGGCTGCAGAGATCGTCGTAAACACTTTGCCTACTGTTAGTGTAAAAGACAAAAACTAGCAGGTAATTTAGAACCCAAATGGGTGTTCAAAAGGTCGTGATAGATGTCATTTTAAGCATCCACATCCTTGGGGCCTCACATCTAATGCTTCCATGGCTGGGGCTTGACATCCTCTGGTTCCCTGTCCCACACCTGAGACTCTTGTGTCACTTGCCAAGTCCTAACAGGACAGGGCAGCCATGGCATTAAGCTCAGCCATGCCTTGCTCATGCCTGTAGCTGACTGCTGGGATGGCCATGCCCAGCCAGGGCGTCACCATCACCCCAACAGGTCACAGAGGATGGTTGTGGTTTAACCCCAGCCAACAACACAGCCCCACACAGCCTGCAGTGGCATGGGAGGGAATTGGAAGAGTAAAAGCTGGAAAACTCATGGGTTAAGATAAAGACATTTTAATAGATGAAGCAAAAGCCACACACGTGCAAAGCAAACCAAGGAATTCATTCACAACTTCCCACGGGCAGGCAGGTGTTCAGCCATTCCCAGGACAGCAGGGCTCCATCACACATAACAGTGACTTGGGGAGAGAAACCATCTCTCCAAATGTTCCCCACTCTCTCCTTCTTCCCCTGCTTTATACACTGAGCATGATGCCATATGGTGTGGGATACTCCTTGGCTCAGCTGGGGTTAGCTGCCCAAGCTGTGTCTCCTCCCAACACCTTGTGCACCTCCAGCCCCCTTTGTTGGTAGGATGGAATGAGAAGCAGAAAAGACCTTGGCTCTGTGCAAGCCCTGCTCAGCAATGACAAAAACATCTCTACATTGTCAACACTGTTTTCAGCACTAATCAAAAACAGAGCCTCTACTAGAAACTGAAGAAAATTAACTCTATCCCAGACAAAACCAGCACACATATATACTTCACACCATCCTCCCTTTAATTCATTTCCTGACATTCATTTACTGGGCACTTATATTTATTTCTTTCTTTTTCTGAACATTTAGGAGAAGGCTTGGGACTCTCTATTCACTGCCTTTGAAGCAGGATGAAGAGCTTTATTATTCCAGATCCAATCCTGACACTGTCCAGTGCCACAGAAGGGGCATTAAGAGCTCTATCCCCGCACAGACATTCCACATAAGAGGGCAGATTTGGGACACTGGACTCTTCTGTCCCAACAGCCTCTGCCTGCTGGCCTGCATCCCACCTGCTCCAGTCACTAGGGCAGTCCTGTCTGTGCTCACCAGGACAGCTTGTGCTTGTACATGCTACTTCCTTTGCAGTCAACACTTGGAAAATCACCCCTGCCAGCTGCAGGGACCAAAGTCCTGCACCTGCAGCACAGGGAAGGGAGCACTTTTAATAAGGCTGACAGCACACTGCCCTGTCTCTGAGGGCAATCCGCTCTCCTTTTCCAACTTCTCCGTGGGAGGTGTTCACACCAGCTTCTTCATGGGTCTAAGTTACAGGTCTAAATTAGCAGCCTGAAGTTATTTGCTCACCAGGAGTTGGAGTTAAATGCTGGATCCAAACCTGCTCCCACTGCGGCAGAGGGAACTGAGATCTCACCTGCAGTATTTAACCCAGACCTTGAATTTTGTGGGAATTCTGCTTCTCTCTCAGAGGGAGGTGAGCCTGGGCATGTCCCTGCCAATCCTCTGACCAGGTCATGTTGGCTTGGCCAACTCCAGTCCATCCCCAGGGAGTGCAGGAGCAAGGCAAGCAGCACTGCTGGTTATTAGAGTGGGAGAATTAATAATTTTCACAGATTCAGTTAGGAGCTTTCAGACAAATTGCTGAGACATATCAAGTGTACATGATGGAAGACTAAAAGGTGAAACTCTGAAAACATTAAATTATTCTTGCTCTGAGCTCCCCTGGGCCTTATCCAGAAAATGCTTGACTTGGCTTTTCCACACAGCACTATTGGTTTCAGGAACAACGTTCGCAGCGTGTTGTATAGAACTGGGTTCTTATTTTACCCATCTGCATTTCTCCTCTAATTTATTGACTTCTCCACTTCTGATGATTAGGTCAGGCAGTGTCACATGCTGCAAGTACCGAGGCCAATTAACACTCTTTCTGGGTGACCAGGATTGCTGATCGATTAAGCTGCTCTGTCCCACTGAGATTCCTTGCTGTTGCAAAGGCAGGCACACGGTCATATAAAAAACATTGAAATAGAATTAATGAAAAAGCAAGCCTGAATGACAGCTGAAATGTTTCTTTTTATTTCTGGAAGGAACCCAAGGAGGGGTTTATTGGACTCCTCTTCCCAGCAGTTAGAAAGAAATAACAACTGTTATTAAAAGAAAGCCTTTTGGGGAGGGGGAAAGAATTCAGTTCAGAAAAATGGATAGAACCAGCTAAAATAATCACTGAACAAAATAAGCCTGTTCCTTACAGAAAATGGCGAAAGTGGGAAATCATAGTAATAATAAAACTGAGGCTTCTTCTAAAAGAAGAATACTCCCATCTACCTAGGAAAGATGTATTTTTAAACAATATTCCAAAGCTGAACAGCTCATTTTCCTCAATTTTTTAACACCCAAATTAAAATGATATTAACTGGGTACAACAAGGTATATAACCTTTAAGAGCTGTGCTGACAGTATTTCTGGAAAAAAAATTTCTTGGAGAAAAAACATTCCAACTCGCATTATGTTAAGAGGGACAGGAGTTTGCTGGATACGCTTGCACTAGGAAATGACGGTGGTAAAGAAATTGAGAGGGGGTTTTGTCTGCTGGAAGTGACTCTTGGCCCACATGGCAGTGTCTCTTTCTGGCAGTGGATCAGACCGGCCCAATTTACTACCAGAGACACCCCTTGGACATTGATCCAATTTTTCTCACTCCCTGACAGAATAGATAAAAAAGCAATCCACATATCATTGCATAAAAAGGAAACTCATCATTTTTCCTAACTAAATACATCAGAAGAGCGCTGGGCAGTTGCAGAACCAACACTTCAATGCAAGTGAAACTTGAATTAATAGCACCACTAACAACCAGCCTTCATCAGTATCACTGACTCATGGAACAGTCTGGGTTGAAAAGAGCCTTTAAAAGCCTATCCCCCTGCAATAAGCAGGGACAGCTTCAACTAGATTAGGTTGTTCAAAACCCTGTACAACCTGACCTTTAATGTTTTCAGGCATGGGGTATCTACCACATCTCTGGGCAACCTGTGCCACTGTCTCTCCATATTTACAGAAAAAAAATCTTCATTATATCTAGTCTAAATCTACCCTCTTCTTAAAAAATCATTATCTCTTGTCCTATCACTGCAGGCCCTGATAAACCTCTGTCCTCATCTGTCCCCTTTAGGTACTGAAAGGAGCTCTAAGGTCTCCCTGAAGCTTTCTCTTCTCCAGGGTGAACAACCCCAGCTCTCTTTGTAGGAGAGGTGCTCCAGCCCTCTGATCATTTTTGTGGCCTACTCTGGACTCACTCCAACAGGTCCCTGTCTTCCCCGTGCTGGGCACCTCCAAACTGGACATAGCACTTCAGGGGGTGTCTCAAGAGGACAGAGTGGAGGGGCAGAATCACATTCTTTCACCTTCTGGCCATGCTGATTTTGATGCAGCTCAAGATGCAGTTGCCCATGTGGGCTGCAAGTGCACATTGCTGTCTCATGTCCAGCTTTTCATCCGTCAGCATCCCCAAGTTCTTCTGGGCAGGGATGATCTCAATCCCTTTGTTCCCTAGCCTGAGTTAATACTGGGAGTTGCCCTGACCTAGATGCAGCACTTTACATTTGCACTTGTTCAACATTGTAAAGATCCAATGGGCCACTTCTCCAGTTAGTCCAGGTCCCTCTGGATGGATCCCATCCCCCAGGCATGTCAAGCACACCACTGAGCTTGGTGTCATCTGTAAATTTGCTGAGGGTGCGCTCGATCTCATTGTCTATGTCATTGATGAAGACAGACTCCTGAGGGCACCACTTGTCCCTGATCTCCATTTGGACATTGAGCTGTTGACCACTGCCCTGTGGATGTGAGTGTCCAACCAATTCCTCATCCACCAGAGTCTACCCATTAAGTGCATTTCTCTCCAGGTTAGAGAGAAGGAGGTTTTGGGGGACCATGTCAAAAAGAGTCCAGATAAATGACACGTGTAGCCCTTCCCTTGTCCACCGATGGAGTCACCCCCATCATAGAAGGCCACTAGATTGGTCAGGCAGGGCTTGCCCTTGGTTGTGTCAAGTCACCTCCCTGCTCTCCATGTGCCGTAGCACATCTGCTGGGAGGGTCTGTTCTATGATCTTCCCAGGCACAGAGGTGAGGCTGAGAGACTGGGAGTTCCCAGGGTCCTCTTTTCTACCTTTTTTAAGATGGGAGCAATGTTTCCTTTTTTCCAGTCACCTGGAACTTCACCTGACTGCCATGACTTTTCAGATATCACAGAGAGTGGTTTGGCAACTTCATCAGCCAAATCCCTCAGGTCTCTGGGATGCATCCTATCAGATCCCATAGACTTATTTGTATTCAGATTCCTTAGATGGCCACAAGCCTGATCTCCTAGTACAGTGGGAGGGACTTTGCTCCCCCAGTCCCTGCCCTATGGTCCACTTGGGAGGTTTGGGAAGAGAGATTGCCAGTGAAGACTGAGGGGAAAAAAAAAGAAAATAAAAAGTTCCTGTGTGTTGTGAGTTTTTCACACAGAGCAGGGCCAGAGCCATGGTAGAGACGGGAGCTGAATCACTGGATGACAGCAGCTTTTATCAGCTTTTTCAGGTAGCTGAAGCCTCAGGCCTCTCAGAGAAGCTCAGCATAGGCACTCTAGCACATTTCACATTAAATGATACTCAACTTTCCATTTTCTTCTTTTGTAAACTGCCAAGAGATACTTCTCTGACACTAATGCAAGCTGAGCTGGCCCTGAGGTTTGCAGCCTCTGAAAAACCCAGTTGGTGAGAGTGCAGTCAGAAATGGGGCTTGGGAACAGCAGAGCAAAGCCAGAGTGAAAGGCAGGCAGACAGTCCAACTTCTAGAGCAGGGGTCTGGGAGCACCAAGGTGGGAGAACACAACACACAAGACATTTGCTTTTTCTTTTCAGCTGAAAATTTATTTACCCAAGGGGAGCCATATTGTCCCTGATCAGGTCAGCACCCTCTGTACCAGGCACAAAGTCACCACAAGCTCCTTGCTCCAAAGGTTAAAGCCTAGGTGCACAAGAGAGATGAAAGTTAACAATGGAAGGAGGCAAATGATTGCTTTAGTTGAAGGTAATATAGAAAACCTGAAGAAGTTCCTGGGATGATAGACTGGGTTTGTGTGGCAGAACATCTTTCTGTGGGACAAGGTGTTGTTCTTAGCCTTGACTCCTCATCCTGGAATTTTCATGCATGGAAAATCCTGTCTCAGCCTGGCTGAAGATCTGACAGGGCTCTGTGTTTGCAAAGTATTCTGTTAGCACCACTAAAGATTTGGACACAACAGACCCACACAGGACATTGTGAGAACAGGATTGCATTGCCTCCAAACCTTCTCTGGGGTGTGTGGATGATTTCCCCTGTGATCTGTACCTTCTGGCTGCTGGGATTGGATGGTCTCTAATGCCAGTCAATTCATCAGCTTTCTGCAAAAACAGAGTAATTTTGGAAAGCTGAAACATGGTCTTAATTAACATGCTATTGTGGTTAATCTGTTTTACCAATCCCTTAATGCAGAGAATCAATAGTTACAGACATCAAAGTTGATGAGTTCCCTCATAGGAAAAGAAAAATCTATAAAACATAGATGGTTATACTTCTCAAAGCTGCAAATTAAAAACAATGAGTTTCACTAAACCTTACACCAAGGTGAAAATTGCTGATATTTTAACTAAGTCTAGAGCTGGCTCCTGGGCCAAAATTATTACACAGCCCTCTGAGAGGCAGGAAAATTGGGACAACTGCCTTCATAACCTTGATAGTTTGAAAGGCACCTCAGTGCATTACTTGTGGATTTGCAAAAGTACATTTTTCTTAGTACAGACCAACCAAATGGCTGTGGCAGGTATAAAAATACAGTAAACCTCACAGAATTGTTGAGAAAATTTACCAGGCACAGTATTAACTTACCTGACTTTTACTGAGATTGATGAAGGGCAAATGTGAATCATAAGATATTTACCTGCTAAAAAGTTCTCTGCCACGGACTACATTTTTAATTTCAAAGTATGCAAGAAAGACGTATCTTTGCAAATATTTGGTGACTTTCTTTAATATTCTACAGACTGAAAAAAGCAGAGATCTGTCTGAACTCCACCTGCCCCAGTGGAGTGGAAACCCAGCCACTGGAGGTAAGTAAATGTGAGAGAAAATGGCCACATTACTCAGTAAAATGTTTTAAAATGGTCTCTCATAGCAGATTTTATGCAAAAAATACTTCTCCCACTCTGCACAGAATATGGAGGAATTGAGGTTTGCTCTCTGTCTAACCACATATAATTTTACACTTACAATTTATTTTAAGATTTTTTTCTCTATAGGTCTTCTACAAAAGGCTAAAACAATACCCACACTCCTTGGGCAATCTGAATATTGGAGCATTTGTTGTAGGGAAGAGTTGTATTTCTGGCTCTGGGAAGGCAAACAGCCATTGATGAGTAACTTGCAGTTTCAGTGCCAAAATTTTGCTTCATTCGTTGTAGCCTCCCTATGCTAAAAGCCTTTTCCATTAGGTATTTACAGCTCCCAGAAAAGAAGACTTAATCTGGTAAATTCATTTATGGGGCATGCAATGGGACACAAGGAGCCTGACAGTACCTTTCCTTGGACATTTGGCAGTGACATGATCCCTTTCAGCATGAAATGACCAGATCAGAGCACAATTTAGCATAAATGCCTGGGTTGTAGCAAGCAGTTCTTCTTATGTTTGGTACTTCTTATATAGAAATACTGAAATTTTCTAGCCTTTAAAGATTTTATATTTTCCTTGGAGAATAAATTTTACAGAGCTGCCTAAAAGCCAAACCATAACAGAGCAAGGAGCACTGGGTAAGTGTAGTAGTCAATCCCTGCTCAGAGGAACTTTTGCAATCTCAAATACCATTGGTTAAGCCTTTTTTTTTTTTTTTTTGCTATTGCTGTTTGAACATGGCTTTCAGTGAGGAAGCTCAGCAAACAGGTACCTCCTCTGTAAAGGAAAAGTAGTTTGGGGGATCTCAGGGCCTCTGAGCAAATAGCTGAGTTCATGGTTGGAATTCTTGCTGCTGCACCCAGGGCATTCAAGTGACAAAGCTTTAGGTGCCTGCCTGCCTGAGGAGACACTCAGGGTGAGAGAGGTGCAGCACCACGAATCCAGTTATCAAAGTACACCTTTCATTGTACACCTCCTGTTATCACAACTTCTGTGTCAGAAACATTCTATCCAAATTTTCCAGTAAATCCTCACTGCTCTTGGCCTGAGTTGGTGATTTTTCCTCTTTTGAGTAGGACCTTCCCAGTGTGGTCAGTTGTACTGGACTCGTAAGAACACTGGTTTTACTGAAACTTCAGTACCTTATGCCTTGATCCATGATGTTATTTCCTGTGCTCCTGCAAAGACTGATGTCACCATGACAGCATCTGAACAGGGAGTTCCAATGGTCTAGCTCAAGGGACTATGCTGTCACTGGGGGAATTACAGATGTACAAAGTGAAAAAAAGAACAGAAAAAAAAGGAGTTAAGTACCATTCCTCCTGGCACTAAGCAACCAAATTCCCAAAGGATTTTTGTAAAACATCCCCCATTAATATCTGTTTCTTTATCTGATTAAAACCTCTTCTTTGTTTAAAAATATCTCCCATTCTTTCCGTTTTCTTAAAATATTCACAATTTTAGCTGAGATGCTGCTAATTGGTGACAATTCTGTATTCTGAGTCTTACTTATTTCTCATCAAATGTAAGAGTCAGGCTTCACTGATTCTTTATGTTGGTGTTAAGAACTTTACACACTGGATGTACCTTCCCTGTCTAATGAACAGCAGAGCTTGTTTGGGTTTTTTTCTTTTAATGTGCATGAAATTTTGAAGGTCATTCCTGCTAGGGCTTCTGACCTGCCTTATTATTACTGTTTTCATATGTCTCTGTTTTCTTTCTATGGCATTCTCTCTATAACAACTGAGAGAAGACTCTGTGTATTTTAAAGGTCTGCTGGTGAGACAAAGTCACGTCCATGAATAATTGAGCCCAAATCCAGTGCTGTAATCTATGTGGGCAGGATGCAGATCCATTAATTCCATTAGAAGTCCGTGTGTAGGACAATTCTGTGAACAAACCCAGGGAAATCAATGATTTCTGGTGAGTTAAATTCATTGACAGGAAGAGGACTTGCATATGGAATGGAAGTGACAGCACGTTATAGGATGAGATTCTGGTCCTGTCCATGTCAGGGATGGGAGTTTTGAGTCAGTAGTTTAGATTCCACACATGGTTTGTTGTTTTCCTCCCTCCAAGTTTTACAGACATGCAATTATTTGCACAAGCAGGATAGGACTGTCAAATTCAATAAGGCAAGTTTTTGATAAAGGTCTTTTGCTAATTTAGTACCAGACTTGGAAAAAATATATAGCCTTAGGTTGCTGAGATTAATGAAGTGCATTTTGGAGGTGTTCTGAACTGGATACATTAACAAATAAACCAAGAAAGCACCAGCAGACAGATAGAGCAAGATGCTTGACTTAGGGACTCCAGCAACTGAAGAGCACACTGAGGAGCCAGAAGTAAATAAAGCCACAATAAACTAGGGATGGAATGGGGTGCTAATTGCTCTGGGTTGAGCAGATACAGAGAACCCTACATGGAAAAAGAAAAGGGGAAATCCCTCTAGAAGATGCCAGGCTGACGTTGCCTCTGTACAGTAGAGCCAGCCATCTCTTATTATCACTTCCATCTCTCATGCTGGGCTTTGTACTGTGATAAAGAATTAGGTTTAGCAAATTAGGTAAGGGAAAGGGAATTTGGAAATGACATCCCCAGTGATTGATGATACTAATAAGTATTGTGTCAGGGAGATCCCCTCCCCCCATCAAACAGGGCACATTCACACACAGCCTTGCACACTGACATAAACGTCACTGTGTGCAATGTATATTGAAGTATTTGGAGAGAGGGGAATAAAAAATGTACACAACAACATTTATTCATGGAAAATCTGTACAGTGCTGCTAAATATATACACACTATTCATCTAAGTGGAAGAATGCAAAGAGGTACACAATTTATATGCACGGAAATATGTATATTTTAAAAATCCCCCTGCGCACATATCTCCCTTTACAAAAAGATAATGGAAGCAAACCATGACAGATGATTGTTAATCTTGCGCTGCAGGAAACTCGAGCTCAGTTCCCTGGTTTTGCTTCATTTGAGGCAAAATTCGAACCATTCCCCTGAGGGGAAGGTGTTCTGCAGAGAAAATCTTTTTGCTTCAGCATGTTCATTCAAACAGGGGGAACTGGCAGTAGGGTTATAGTAGGATGTGGGAGAGGAGTTGTATTTCTCTGCTTCAAATGATTTAGAGTAAAATCTGAACCCACCTGTCACACATCAGTTTTTTAAGCACCAAGCTGGAGGGGGCAGCCAGGTTGGCAAGTCTGGTAGAGGTAAAAATGAATAGAGGGTCATATTTGACCCTAGGCTGTCCACTGGGTGAGCCCCAGCTCATTTAACCATCTTCCCAGGGTGTTTCAAAGGCACTGGACAGTCAAGTGGGCAAATTCTACATTTGAGGATCTTTAAGTCCTGTTTCAGCTTGAGCTGGAACACTCAAAATTTTCTCAGCTATGGGCAGCATCTGCATCCATAAACTTCGGATAAACACAGGAGTGTGTGGAAGCTTAATAATATTTTTGTTACTGCAATAGCACCCAGCTGATAGATTTGGGTGCTGAAGGATACCTAAATACCATTTGAAGAGCTGGACCTCTGTTGCTATGGTGATGAGAACTGTATAAAAAGCTACATGGAATGGAATAAAATATTGTATTTAAATAGATCCATAGAGACCTACAAGTTTATTTCTTTTTTAGGTTTCATACCCATGCACACCACTGTGTGCCTGCCATAGCTGCAATTTGCCTTTTTGGCTTGACACATGGGATTAGGTGAAATGGCAGTGCACTCTGTGCTCTCCATGCAGCAGTCAGCCCAGACGGTCAAAGACTTGGAGTGCAGCAAAAACTGGAAATGCTGCTTTTGCCCACTCATCAGGAATGTGTCAATCACATAGGAAGTATCTGGTGAGTGGTGCTAGGGGGTATTGGAAAGATGGTGTAAATGTTTGTGTGTGATTGTTGACAGCAGACTTCTTTGTTTCAGACTAAGGTGGGGCTATTGCCACGTGGATGAATGCAAGCCTGAGACTTCGTTATTGTTCCCTCCCCCAAACAGTAAAATTAATGCTGACTTCTTTCCCCAGGGTATTTCTTTCTCTCTTCCCAACATTTTACCCAGAGCACAACCACTGTCAAGAGATGGATGGTGCCCCACACACAAAATCGCTCCTCAGTCTCTATGAGAATCATTTTAGAGCATAGAGAGACTGTTCTGCTGTCAGCTGAGAGGCAGCTTTTCACCACTCCAGCAAGCAGAGTTTCCTTCCAGCAGGTTCCTTCTGAAGTTATCCCTAGCTCTTCACACCATCATGGGAGACCCACAGTCAGCCCATTCAATGTAATGGCAAACACGCAACTCTTCAGCTTACAACAGCATGTGGATAAAATTCTTCCAGTCCTTTGGTGCACTGGTTTTTAGAGCAAAACTTTTGCTCTTAATTTTTTGTTCTAGTCTCCTGGACTGACTTAGTCCCATTTGAGAAGTCTGGAAATATATTTCAGTGACAAAATATGCTAAAAATTGTCTGAATGACAGAATCACAGAAATGCTGGTTGGAATGGACATCTGGAGATCTCAGGAGTCTTCATCATCCTACACAGCTGGACTATCACCCACAAGGGACCAGGTCTGTGGCTTTTTGTAGCTGAGATGTGCAAACATCAACACAGACGTTGCACAACATCTCTGGTGAGCTGTCCCACTGCTGTGGCACCTAAAAATCTGCAGGCATCACAGCCTTGAGCACCAGCATTCCTGAGGCAATTCATGTTGTGTTTTCAGCTGTGCCCAGAAGTTTCTCAGTTTTAACAAGTCTGAGCAGTTCAACATTCATCTTGGACACGACTCCTATTGGTATCTACAAATGAGGCATCTGTCTTGCATGCAGGGGAGCCTAAGCCTGTGATTCAGGAGCAAAAGACCAGATGATTCACAGAAAGACAGCAAATAACCAGCAAAGTCTACTGTGACCACTCACTGCCAGTCTCCTGTCAGTAACCCTGCAGATCTTCTCTCTTTCAGGGTATTGGCTGCCTGTGACATTTTTTCTTCATCCAACATTCAAATTAGAGTGATCAGAAGCTGACCTGAAGAGTCTAGTTCATCATGATTTTTTTCCTACTGATTGCATAAATAATCACAGGCAGGAAAGTGCCTTTTACATCAATACAAATTGCACAAGCCTTTGTAGGAATATAAGGAGAAGTATGTTGAGTAAAGCCATGCTTGAATTGTCTTATTTATGTTGTAAGTCTAAAGGCCTGTCATCTGCAAAGTGACAAAGCTGTCTGTTTAACCTAAACTCATCTCCATTTTCTAACCTATTAATGCATTTGGACTGCATGGGTAAACAACAGTATTTAGCACTGATGTTATTTGGGATACTCTTTTCTCTGGGTTCTCAGAGAATTGTTTATTGTACACCTTTTATTTTTCTTTTGAGGGATTAATGGCAAAATCATGGGCAAATTCAAGGGATTAGGATGGTATTCTTCCTTAAACAAAAGAAATATGCAAAAGCAAAGGACTAGGCAACCCGCTATGCAAATCAAAACTATGAGGTTAAATAGAAAATAGACATGGAATTGCCTAGAGGAATATGATGAAAAGAGGCATAGATCTGTGAAAACATGACAAGGATAAGGTTATCAGCTTCCTGCATTCAACAAAATACAGAGACTGTACAGAGGTCAGACTGATGGAAAAATCTGTATTTTGGGTGACCCACCTCATCTTTGGGCTTCAAGAAAAGATGGGCAAATGCAGCACAGAAGATGCTTCATCTCAGTTAGTGAAACTTCTGAAATAAATTCTCTCCATTTCATCCTAGTGACGTGACTTTCTAACAGATGATTGAAGGTCATAGGAAGGAAGATTGGAGACTGTTTGGTTATGCAGTTGGGGTAGCAAATAGAGAAAACGAGTCACAAGCTCTAATATTAAACATAGATGTCTTTCCATTTCCCAGAACGTGGTCTTTATACATAGGCTCTGCAGCCACTCAGCCAGCTGGCACAGGAGCCCACAACACCTTCTGAGCATCCTTTCATGTCACTGTGGCAGAAGTTTCCTCTGTTCCCCTCTCTTCTGGCACAGCTACGGAGCCTGGCTGTGGCTGGCCAGTCTCCTCAAGCTTCAGATCTGTGTTCAGCATCACAGCTGGGCCCTGCTGCTACCAGAGCTAATTAGAGTCCTGCAGGTCACTGCCTTCATGAAGATGTTTTTGTTGTTCTGTACCAAGTACCCCATTCCTTGGCTACTGGTACTTATCCTGCTTTCAGCACTGAGCCCTAAAGCTCCAAAACTTCAGTGAAGACAGACTCTCAGTACAATAATTAGACTGAAACACAGAAGAAAAGCAATCCATTTTCTCCTGTCACAGCTAGCATCACTTCTCAGGTCCTCTCTCCCACTCCCTTCCCAAATTGCTGTGTGGTTTGTGTAATGGTAGCATGCCCTAATTAAGGCATTTGGGTTTGGTTTGTTGTATGCATGCTACCAAGGGAGCTCTGCTGGAAGACGTGGGGTGGATCTCACAGAGGAATGACGCTTGTTCACCTCGAGGGGGGAAATTTCACAGGCAGAGAGGGCAAGCTCACAGCTCACTTCTCTGGGGGACAGCCCCATCCTTGCACATCCCCCCCACTGCTGGCAGGCTGGCCCATGCTGTCTCTCACATTGGCTCAGCTAATGGACACTAAACTTCCATTTCTTCTTTTCTTCCCACATGTTAATTTTTTCCTCTGAATTGACACAGACTGGCTACAATCAGAGTACTACCAAAGATCAGAGTGAATGCAAGGAAAGCAGTTAGACAACATGATCTGTAGTGAGTACATTACATTTTTGCAGACTATGAGCTGAAGGCTAAGAAGTCTCACAAAACTTTATCCTAAGAAGTACCTGGGCTGTAATTCATTGGGGAATAGCAAAGAAAAACAGAGTCTGGTCTTCACCTCTTCTTGGGAATGTTTGGCATTAAAAATCTGGTTGTACTAAGCAAAGATCAGCCCAAAAGAGAGATGCTGTACCCTTCCATAAAGTATTTGTGGTATTCTGTTAAGGATGCTACACTTACGTGCCACATCCCATGTCAAGAAAATCACAGAATCATCATAGAATCATAGGATGGTCTGTGTCAGGAGGGACCTTAAAGACCACCTAGTTCCAACCCCCTGCTGTGGGTGGGCACACCTTTCACTCAACCAGCTTGCTCAGAGCTTCATCCGACATGGCCTGAAACACTTTCAGGGAAGGGAAATGAACACTGATTTCTGCATCCTGAGCACAGGTAACATCAGTAAAAGACTAGCAAGGAAAGAGCAGCTGCCTGTTTTTTGTGTCAACTGTGGAGCCTTTAGATATGCAGTGAATGTCTAAAGAGGAAATGCTATAGCAATGGTAAAACAAGAGATTTTTTTTTATGCAGGTGTATGGATCAGTCTGATGACAACTATCTGGTTAGGTATGGAACAAATCCCATTCTCAAGAGGCAAAAGTGAAACACTGATTTACTGATCAACTTCAGTGATAGTTTCCAAGAGTTATACCCATGTAGCATCCAGAATTAGGCCCTTTGTGTTTAATTTTCAGGAAAGGTAAAAACCTTTTTGAATAATGAAAATATGTGAATATGGATTGCATACTGTGCTGAAGCCCCTGGAACTTGATTCACTGGGGTGCTGGAGGTGTCTAACTGCTGCTCTATGTGCTAACTTCCAAACCAGACATTTTCCAGACCTCCTTGGTACCTAAATTATAGAGATACCACAGCTCTCCTCCCGTACAGAAATCCCCATGGCACCTGAATTTCAACTACTGCTGCTCCCTATCTCAGGCTCACAAATCAAACATTTCCCTGCTTGCTGTGCTCATGGGACCTGAGCTATTCCATGCTGCAATAAAAACATACATATTCATTAAGACACAGGGAAGAAGAAGCTGTAAAGAGTTGATTCTGCAGCCTTGAGAGTTGGATCCTTACCTGCACTGGAGGAGAGGCAGGGCTGGCTGCCTTAGTCTGTGTGTACTGAATTGCAAATGCAAAGAGAAGGTCCTCTGTTAAATTGGGAATAATTTATGGGATAGACCGAGACAGCTACATCCTATCTCCCTCAGTAGCCCACTGGTAGAAAGTTTCCATAAAGAGGGGAGAACTGGCTGTGAGTTTCTGTGCCAAAACAGACAAAACAGGGATTTTGTCTCAGGGATCCTCAGAAGTACTGGGTTTTCGGTGTGTAGCGGGGAGGAGTGTTTGGCTGCTTTTTGTGAGAAAATGCAGAGATGTGGACAGAATGCAGGGTCCAAGGACAGCTTCAGGATCTGCTACTCTGGGAAAGAGAGAAAATTTGTGAGTAAAAGAGATGGCAAGCACCTCAGCCATCAAATTGCAGGTGAAGGTCTCTCTGTGCAACCTCAGTGTCTTGGCAAAATCGACAATTAGAAACTTTTCTATTTAGGGAATTAAACATTTCCTGTTTAATTAAATTTTATTAAAGGGAAGAGGAGAGAGTTAAAAAATTTACATTTGGACTTAGACCATAAAATGGCTGTTAGCATCCTGAGCTGTCTGTGTAAACCCAAGGCTGTTACTCATTTTTTTTTCGTTTTAAGTTAGTGTTTCTAACCACTTGTTCTTTCTGTCCAGAATTTTCTAAAAATAGTAGGGATAATAATACGGGTGGAAAAAACACAAGATCCAAAGACCCTACAGGGCAGAGCCAACAGCACACAAATGATCACTCTCTCCCCTGACTGCATGGCAGGCAGTTATCAATGTCACTCTAATTCCTCGTCTCCACTCTTGTGATATCAGCTAAACAAAAGGGGCCAAGCAAATCCCTGGTGTCACTCCAAGGAAGTTGTTTGAGCTACCTCAGGCCTGGGTTTGCCCAGCACATTTACCAGTGTGATGTATGCTAATGTGCAGGCATCACCCGGGTGCATCTGCACCTGGCCTGTGCTCCAGACCAAGTATCTGTCTGTCACTGCATTTCTCTACTTGTGTTTTGGATTCCTATGAAATATATTCTTGCCTCTTTTGTTCAACCTTTGTCTTCCAGTTTTTGTCTGCCTTGTGAGTTCTGCCTAATTAGGAACCTTTCGAATTCCCTTGTGGCCTTGAGTTTTCTCATGCAGAATTTGGAATTAGTGCATTATTTTGTGGCTAGTTTTCAGGGCCAGGTTCATGCTTTTAAAGTGCTAAAATAACAATTAACAATCCTTTGCACTTCCATAAAATTTTTTTCCTCTGGGGATCTGAAAGCACTTTATAAGCAGCAACTAATTAAGATTCAACATTATGAGGGGAGGAATGTATAGGGACACATTTCTACTGTAGGAATGCAGCCATCTCTAGGGTAGATAGTAATAACTAGTTTAAGAGAGTTTCTACAACATATTGAATACCAGACAGCAGCTTTTAGTCTGTAAAGCAAAAAACCAATGAAATACCCAGATGACTGTGCAAAAGAGATATATAGAATCAGAATGAAATTACAAAATTAATTTTTATGCAAAGTCAAGGTCAGTTTGCCCCCACCCCCAACCCACCCCCCCAACCATGGCCAGAAATAATGCTTTGTGTCTTGCACAGAAGCAACCTGCCCTGATAAATGACTCAAACTGGGCCTTGTGGCTCCCACACATGGTGCTGGGACTCAAGCTTGGTCCTAAATCCAGAGGAAATAGTGCCACCTACTGAACCAACACCTCACCAAGGACCAGTGCTCAGGGTGAGTTCTCAGCCTGTAGTGAGTGATACCCACACCCAGCACCTAAAATCCAGCATGTTTTCTAAGTGATATAAGTACATTATGTATACAGCGAGACAGACAGACAGACAGACAGACAGACAGCAGAAGAGACAATATACCAGAAAAGATGCAATCTTGGACTTGTGCGATTATATCACTTTTTTATCACAGTGGGGAGCAAAGACCTGAGCTTAGACTGAAACACTGGCTGGAAGCTGTGTACTTCAAGGCCACACAGTGACTAGCAGTCATGTCTTGCCTTTGCTCCCATAGCCTTCAGCATATTAATGAAGGAAAGAGTGTTTATTATTTCCAGCACTCCTCCTCCCTACAAGGATAGTATTAATGATGTAAGGAAGTAAACAACTCACTGAGCCACAAAGCTCTAACAGTTATTATTTCTGAGGAACTATCCTCACACCAATCTAGGAACTGGAGCATTGAAGAATGGTGTGAATAAATATGAACACAGACACATGCTGGTTTACAAATATCAGACACTGGTCCAGTTTGTCAAAACTGCTCCTTTTCAACAGTCTCATATTTGGATGCTGACAGCCAAATCCACACAGGGTTAGCCTGAATTTTGCCCAGACTCTTTCCTGCAGTTGTTGGTGCAGGTGGCATGGTTGGGGCTACTGATCCTAAAGCAGCCCAAGCACAGACCAACAGGTGCCTGCACCCTGCCTCAGTTTCCAGATGAATCAGGACATTTTCTGATACCACCAAGGTGGTGCAGCCATGTCTCCTTTGCTTTTGTGGCTGCAGCT
This sequence comes from Climacteris rufus, assembly GCA_013398175.1. Classification (NCBI taxonomy): domain Eukaryota; kingdom Metazoa; phylum Chordata; class Aves; order Passeriformes; family Climacteridae; genus Climacteris; species Climacteris rufus. The sequence continues at coordinate 338,609 of VZRZ01007791.1, read as the reverse complement.
GGAGCAGATTTGTTTATATAGTTCAGTATGATTGGATAACAACCCGGAGAAAGCCATGGCAATACTACTCCATGGCTCCCTCCTACTTGCTGTCTCTTCCATGTGACTCTTGACAGCTTGGATGTACCATGGCTTGGCTTGAAAAGAAAAGTTGGTGATTGCTCTCCTGCAGGATACAGCAAATCAGGGCACTCTGGAGATGTGGGAAATGGGAGAACATTTCTACCTCCATCAGAGGAAAGCTGAGAGCTAGATATTCCCCATCCTAAGTCAGTGCTCTAACTGCTGCCACATAGTTCTCAACATAAGAAATGGCACCCTCCAGTACTAGAATGCTGCATTTAAAAAGGGAGATGAAGCAGATTTCAAAGGCTTGAAAATTTCCACTGAGTGCCCTCTTCTTTTCTTACACCTCACAAATAAGGGAGACAGGATCAACCCCTGGAAGTCATTATTTCTGCTTATGCCTTTGCATTGACTGGCAAAAGGATCGAGGCAGCTGCATCCATCTCTTTTTCCTTCTGCCCAGGCCCCTAATGTTTCAGCCAGACATGCAAACTAGACCAGCTGCATTCAGGCCACTTGAATCACAGAATAGTTTGGATTAGAAGGGATCTTTAAAGTTCATCTAGTCCAACCCCCCTGGAATGAGCAGGGACATTTTCAACTAAATCAGATTGCTCAGAGCCCCGTCAACTCGACCTTGGGTAATTCCAGGGATGGGGCCTCTACCACCTCTCCTGGCAGTGGTACTCATTACCCCTTTGTGGTACCTCAGGGTTTTTTGTGCAGTGCCAGGAGGCCTAGACCTCAGAGAGCTCTGCAAAACTCAGGAAAAATCTGCAATTCAGGACCAGCTCATAGCAGAGTTTAAGAGTGCAAAGCCAGCTCAAGGCCAATCCTTATCACACATAAAGTTCAATTCTGCAAAAACAAAAACAAAAAAATTTAGAGGAAGACTAGGAAAAGCTGGAAGACACCAATTTGAGGGAAGATTGCTTTTCTAAGTTGTCTCTGGACCACCACAAGAACACTTAGTGAGTGGGAACAGGAGATGCTGGATCATGTGAGAGGGAGAAGGGACACGCCCAGGAAGGAGGTAACAGAGGGGTGTCTGCCAGCAGCTGTGCAGGTAGAGACTGGCCAGACTGGGGACTGGGGACCTGGGACTGGGGCCTGGGGCCTGGGGCAGTGCTTTGCCATGTGCCTTGTCCAAGGAAGGCAGTCTGCCAGCCCCTGCTGCAGCAGGGAACCACCAATGGTGCCTCTCTGTAAAGGCAGTGCTGGAGGAATGAAGACAGAGAGGTAAGTTTCTGTCTTGGAGCACAATTTTTCCCAAATGCTCTGTCTTAGTGCAGAGACTCATCTTGCTGGAGTCTTTTAGAGATATGGGACCCTTCTAAGAAAGCTCTGCTGCACCCCATACCAGCAGTCTCTTCTTTTCAACCACTGCTGTCTGAGGTCACTTATCGACCTGTTGGGAAGGGAATTCAATTTTTCTGAAACAGAATGGCCAGTTTCATTTTTTTATATATGAATCCACATTTGATTGCAAGCTGTTTGTAACATGGTACTGAGCACAGAGACCCTAATCCTCACCAAAGCTCCTGGGTGTGCCTTCACTACAGGAACAAATAAAAATAGTGATTGCATTAGTTATCCATTTATCAAACCTGGGTGCCATCTAAGGATGCTGCTCCTTGCTGTCCCTCTGCAGAGCACTATCCTCAAAAATGAATATAATTTCAAATAAGCATTTCAGTTTCAGGTTGCTCAAAGCCAGACACTCGTAAGGGCAGGCTGTCAACTTTCCTGCACCAATTAATGTATTGATAAACCTTCTGGAGTAGTGACATTAACAGCATTATCTTAAAAAGATACCTGCAGGTAATATCAATGCAATTACTATTGAATCTGAAGAGATGGGAACTGGTGAGCCTGCCTTAACAGAATTACCAAGATACATTGAATTATTTCTACCAATATGGAAACTTATATAAGAACAAAGCACCAAGTGAGCCTTATTTGTCTTTGTTGAGCAAAGCTGAAGCACAGATGTTCCCCAGGCCATTCTGGCCTGTGTTGGTGATATATTCAGAGCTCTGGTTGTTTCAAGTAAATACATCCTTAGCCACACTCCCTCTGCTGATTTTGATTAAAGGAACAAACTCTTAAAGCAAAGGGTTACCCATCTACAGAAAGGTGATTTACGTCTGAAACACCACAGCCAGGGAGGAGGCTTAGCACCAAGGTGGGACATCAGAAGAAGGTGCTCTTACCAAGGTATGGATTGGCACAAGACATTCATCCACTTTTACTCCTGTAGCAAAACCCAGTGGCCAAACCAGTGCTTAACAACCCTTGGACTTACTCCAGCCAGTCCAGAGATGTTAGCTTCAGGGTGAGGAGAGTGGAGAATGTGATCAGACAGGAACAGTCACAGGGCATCTCAGTGTAAACAAAAGGAAAGGATGCTGGATGAGAGAAAGTTGTGATGTGTCCATCTTAGCCCTATGTGGCAAATGCTTCTACTCTCTTAAAATTGAGTGTGCCCTTTAAACAGATCTTTTAAAATCTTAATATGCCCTAGCTGTGATCTGTCACTTTTTCACTTAATCCATTTATGTATGTATGTACATATATACAAATATGTAATTTTAACAAATAATATGTGACCCATTGAAGAAACAAAGAAGCAAACACCACCACACAGGGTGAGCAGTCCTACTCAGAAATATTGCTTTTCCTGTTTCACTTGCTTTGGTAGATTGCTATATTGTGCAGAGATATCTTCTCACTGTTTTCTCTTAATTAGCCTTAATTCTATTAAACAGACAAACATCAATTGCAAATAATGCATGCCTAATTATACAGTGTTGGTGGTTGACACTGTATTAGCACCAGCTTTTCTTTTAATATTTTGGCAACACACAAATGAAACTGCTACAATATGTTTAAATAGCCTCCATCAGAGTAATGGTCATGAATCCACTGCATGCACAGGAGCCTCACCTCTGCCCACAAAAGGTCAGCAGGGATGGTGAGAGGGAGCAGTTCCCATCCCAAATGAGTTTCCAGATGCCCTTGCTCGATATGGATCTGGTGGCAGGAGGCCAGCAAATGGTTGCCAGGTGACCCCAGAGATGGGCGGGAAGCGTACCCATGCAGCACAAAACAATCATTTTCAAAATAAAGCAAAAATTCTCTGTGTTTTGTCATCATTATTATTTGTAATCGCTTCTGAGGACGGAGAAGGCTTGTCAGACCAGATGGGACCAGCATATATAATGAAGGACACAGTACATTGCACAGGAACCAGAGGTAGCTGAGAGCAATAGGGCCCCAGGACTGTCACTATTGCATTAGGGACAAACAAAACCACAGGGACAGCAGTAAAAGATGCAGCTATTTTCACAAGGACATTGCAAAGATGACATATGACGGACAGCATTTTTAACCACTAAACAATAATCTGGTACAGCCATTCTTTACTTGTCATGGTAGACTTGGTCTGGTTCTCCAAGGGTCTAAGATCTCCTTGGGTTTGGCTTTGTGTGTCATATTTGCCTCAGAACCTGTAAGTAAAATCAGACTAACTTGTTTTCTATGTTGAATATTTTCAGAAACAGATCTAGGTGTAAAAAAACATTTGGTGAAATGGGATTTCTTTTGCTGGATGCTTTGCTTTATTTTCTTTATTGACTTTTCCATCTATATTCTGCCCATGCAGAAGTGGCACTTTTTCCTGTCATTGCACAACATCTAAAATAGATCCATGAGCCATGTCCCTATTTCAGAGGGCACAAAACACCTGAGGATGGCAGTGGGCCCAAAGGATGGTTTGGAAGTAACAAGATAGAACAATCCTTTTACAGTGAATTGCTCAAACTGTTTTGAGTAGATTTATCCTCATGCTAATTTACAGGAGTCCTGCTTGAAGACATTGCATTTGCTTGGAGTGAGACTATGAAGAGGATTTGGCCCTTGACCCATTGAGTATTCCAAACATGACAGGCCAGGTGCAGCTTTCCTTCCAGGCCCATCCTAAATACTTGAAATGGATTGGACGAAATAGGTGTCAAGCCAGTGAGACCCTCCTGGATTGAAATGGGAGTTTGGACTAAGTGGTCCCCCAAGGCCCTTTTGGTGTGAACAGTGCTGGAGTGGTGCAGTAACGGGGAGGAAACCCGGGCATGGTGAAGCCCCTTCAGAGCTCTTGAAGCATCCTAAAGCTCATACTGGCAAAAGTGTGAGGAGCAGAGTCTCCTTTCTTTGCCATCTTTATACCGAGGCCACTGACCAAACCAGTTAAGAGCTTGAAACACCTTCAGGGTGCAGAAGCAGCTCCCTGCACTGCCATGGCTGAGTCACACGGGCCAGACACAGCGCTCCGCCAATGTGGCATTGGCACAAAAGCTGAATAATGACGAGATGTTTACGCTGCTGCTGCTGCTGCTGCCTTTACTCCGGGACTCGTTTTATTCTCGCAGGCTCTCAGGCAGTCACCATTCATGCACAGGTGCAACCATAAAGGGGCCAAATGTGGAAGGCAGGGTGTGACTAAGCCCAAAAATGAGCGACGCAAATGCATTATTCATGCAGAGAGCTTACAATGCTCCACAATTCCTTTCTTCAGAGCAGATCACTCCACTATCAGCGTCAGCTACACGATTCTTCATTTCTGACACCTGCCTTTGTTCCTTTTCTACCTCGGAAGCGAGGTGACCTGGGTATTTGCCTGAAATGGTTGCTCAGGACAAATTTTCCAGCAGTGCTGGGTAACAGCCCCGGGACTTTTAGGGAGTAGCAGTGACATAAGTGGCAACAGGGTCCTTCCCTCTTATGCTGTCTGCCCATCTGAGCACAGGGGTCTGTGTGATGTCAGGAACTTTGCTACAGAAATGTATTAGAGGAAAAGAAGGCTATTAAAAGAAGAGAGGAAGAGGAAATCAGAGAAAGCAAGAAGGGAAGGTGAGAATGCAAAGAGAAAGAAACTTCTGATCCACATTAAAAAAAGATGGAAACTTGACTATGTTGTTGAAAATAATAGGGGTTTTAACAGTTAAAAGGTTTTAAAAGGTCATTATGCATTTAGCAGCAAAAGAGCAATATGAATTTCTAAGCAGCAACATCTGGAAGATCAAAAGAAATCATACTTCAATCAACAGGAAAATCTCTGCTCATTACACACAATCATATTTAGTTATTAATAGACACAGGCTAGACACTGACATTTTACACATTTCATCCTATGATGCACCAGGGACACTTCTGGCATTTAGTTTATCATTTTCATCAGTGTCATGGAAAGAGTGACCGATATGACCCCAAAAAATCTCGCACTGTCAGTCATCGTAAGTGAGTTTATCAACACATATGAAATCGGAATACACAGGAGAGTTTTAACTGTTTGCATACTAAATTACTTCATTCTTCATGCTTCAGAAAAAAAATCAGTTTTGCATAATAAATAATGATAAGGGCCAGCGGACAATTATATAGGTGGAAACAGTATGCAAAATACTTGGAATTCAAATTTGATGTGTGAATATATCCAGAAGTTGCTTAAGTAATCAGCTCAGCAGCTGTATTACCCATTGTTAGAGCTTAATTCAAAAGCTCTTCAGCTTATATTAAAAGCAGCCGAACTTAAACTGCAGTTGGCACATGTCCTATTAGTATTTTCGTTCTGTTAGACAGCTTCCAACAGATTCAGATGTACAATTAGGTCAATATTAAAATTAAATGGTCTGTTGTTTTAATTCAGAATACAAAGAGGTCTTTGGGAGGAAGGAGTCAGTCCAAAAATAATGTTGACTCCAACATGAGCACAAAAAAGAATGCTGTAAGCTAGCAGCCCCAGCCTAAATCTGTACCTTGTGGTGTGAGAGGGAAGGCTCTTAGCTGAGAATCGTTTGCTAAACTGGCATATTCGATTTCATGACTGATTTTTGTGTGGAATAATTGCATTAAAAAAATAATGAGAGTGGGTTTCTTTCTAGTTTTACCAATCACTATGGCAAACATGCTGAGATGCTTCAGACAGAAATGTGATTTTACTTCTAATGACAATTATTTTTGGACTGAATTGTAATTTAGTTCGTTAATTAGATCTGTCACTGCATTTTCTAACTCGGTTATTGCATCCTTTGATGATTTTACTAGAATTATACTTCTATTTCTGCCACTTTGCATTCTATGCTTTAATAATTCTTCAGACAAGTATGCTAGGCAGTTGATTACATTTTGTGGCAGCAGTAATGTAAACCCTCTCCTGTGTTACATTGATTCAAAAATCACACTGGCCACTGAACCAACACACTAAGCCAATACTGCTCTGAACGAGTGAACTGTTCAGAGGAATTCAGCCAGGGACAGATCGTGGACATGCTTTTTTAGTCATTAAATGGATATAAACAGTTACAAGAAATTGCAAATGAAAACACAATTTAAAAAAAAATACCCTGAATGTTCTAAAACTCATTTAGTTATCAGCAAAATGAGATCTTATCTACTAAATTATTTCAGGGCAAGTTGGCATAGGTTTATTATATATTAATGAACTGACACATTTTTAAAGATCTTGCCATCTCAACAACTTTAGAAATTAGATTGTTTTTATGCAAGGTCTGGCTTTTTACTCACCCAGAACAGTGGGTATAGTTATAAATTCACTTCTGGAATAAAGACAATACGATCAAAATTGTCATGTTCAAAAAAACTCCAGGACTTCCAAGCTACTGATTCCTCCCAGCCTCACTGGGTACCCAGACATCTGCCAGTCAGGTGCTGCATGACGTGGATTACAAGACAAAATCCTGGTACTGAAAATACCCACCACTAAACATAGCTGGTAGGGCAGTGAGCAGCCCACTGGACTATGCTGGCTGTAATTCCACTGTCTGCCCTGCACAGGAGACAGCTTGGAGCTGCCCTGCAGACTGGGCAGAACAGGGAATGATCACAATTTCTCTCTTCTCTTTGCTTGCTCAAAGGAGAAATATTTGCTCTGCTTCTTTTCCTGGAATTAAACTGCTTCTGTTGTCTCTCTCCTATAAGAGAGGGATCACAGAGCCAGAACTCCACAAATTACCTAATTCTGCCTGACATCTTATGCAATTTGGTCCTCCACCTAAGAGAATATATTTGATAGAAGATTTTTATTAAACACATTCAGTGATATTTTTAATGCCAGTTTAAGAGTATTTTCATGCTTATTGTACTGTTGGATTTTCCCAAAGTAACTGTGCAGGCTCTAGGAAGATATCCTGTGAATCCAGTAGTTGGTTGTTTGGCTTTAGGGGTGCTATGAATTTCCCAGCAGAGCACTGTCAGACTTCCAGGACACAAGGACCAGCTAATCACTTCCCAATAATCTTCTTCCCACATTTCATTTAATTCGTCCAAGTGGGGTCAATTTTCAATCCACTAAGGAACAGCACACAGTAAAAATATCTGTAATTCTAATAGTTGATTTGTAATTATTCCTTAACCTCCATAGATTTCTTTTCTGTAAGTGGATGCTTTCTTGAAATGTGAGGCTGCAAAACAGAAACGGATATTGCTTTAAAAGGCTCTATAAACCTGGAAAACCTGGAAAACCTGGAGCAATGCTCATATACCAGGTTTGTGGTCAGAAAGGTCTTGCTGGGGTATGAAGGAAACACTGAATCAGCAGAGCCCTATGTAGAAGCTGTCCATTATTTCATAGCCCAGCCCCTAAGTTGAGCACTAATTTTCTTTCTTCAAATCCTCTCCCATATGTTTTTTGATCGTAAAAGTGCACTACCAAATAACTAGACTCTATAATAACAGGTTTGAATCAGAATTGCTAAAATTTCCAAGGATTTTACTAAAAATAACTAACAGCTTCTTAGGAAGGTGCTTTCCAGACTGAAACACACATCCCAGGCAGGAAGCACTGGTGGGAATGAGCTCATGGGCTTGGAAGTGGAGTGACAAGAGAGAATGTCTGGGAATTTCTGCTTTATCATCTCCATGGATTTTGGTCATGTTGTCATGGTTTAACTTTGGCAATTTACCTCCTTACTATAAATGTAGTTTAAAAACCTAAAAGACAGTTAATTTGTAGCTTTTCTGAACCTTTTTTTTTTTTCTACCCTGGTAAGCAAAATACTGACACTTGAATGTTTACAGTGCTCTCTGAAGAGGGTAAAAGGAGAAGAGGGGTTGAAGAGGCAAGACAAAGACAAAGAACATGAGCATGAGGAATAGGTGGGATATTTGGCCAATTCTTGCAAAATTAGGCACTTTGAACAAAACAAAGCTGTTAAAAGTATAAAGCTGTAGGAGCACCATATGAGCAGGGCAGAAGGGGGGTGGGTTTGAAGGGCAACAGCAAAAAAAAAAGAATCACTAATCTTTTAACAACCAAATTTATAACCATTTAAAACTTTGCAAAATGCTGTGCAGAACTTTAGGTGGAGGGAGCAGTAAGAGCACCTTTGTGCTGCAGTAAGGCCACACGTGTTCCTTGGATGTAGTAGGGTGCTGGCCCTTGTCCCCACAAGTGCTTTCCTCCTGCATGCTCTGCCCCAGATACTGGGAGGTCACAGCAAAGCACTGACTCAGTGAGGACTGGACATGCTCTTCTTCTGGGAGAGAAAAAAGCCCTGAGAAATCCTGGGGCATGACATCCACACTGGGTCAGTAATTGAATGGAGGAGGGGAGGAGGGGGAAAAGGAGCAAGAGGGCTGTCAGGCAAGCAGAAAAGCAAAGGAGCAAAAGCAGTTCTCTCAGCATGAAAACTGCCCTGTGACATCTGGTCAGGATGCTTTTGGAGCAGTAGGATTCATGCAGGTAAAAAAACCCAGCCTGATGGAGGCCTGAAGCAAGGCAAGGTGGGCTAGCTGTGGGAGGACTGTCAGAAGGGATGCAGTCACTCTGAAATAGAGATGCCTCTGCACAAAACTTGTACCAGTGCAGATCATTCCGAAACAGAGTCATGCTGCTTCCAAAGTGGTTTAATTAAAGCAGAATCAAAATGTCAGCTTAAAATAAAAGAAAAAAGAAAAAGAAAAGAACTTTTGTATGAAGACACGAGGCATCTGATGCCAAAAAAACCCCACAAAATTTACAGAGGAGGGAAAAAAAATCCCAACATTTCCATCTTGCCAAAGACGTTTCTCACTGGAGGGAATTTCAGTTGAATAGTTGCCACTGCCGGCAGCTGGAGTTGCAAACTGAGCAGGGGAGCAGCAGGGTTCTCATTCTCTTGCCTTGCCGACCAAGGGCTCTGACAATCCAGCTCATTATTTTCAAAATCTCAGCTCAAAGCAGTAGTCCCAGCGCTTGCTGGGCCCACATTAGTCCATTTACAACACTTGTACCATTCAGTGTCCGGGATTCTGGCAAGAATCGAGATAAAAACCATCTCGGAAAGGAGGTTTGGTGAATGGCAGTGCTAAAAAGCACTTCTGTTTTTGCCATGCAGGGCAAAATTCAATGAGAATTCCAGCACAATGCTGCACCCAGATGCAGTTTTGGGGGAGAAGTGTAAGGGATGGAAAGGGAGAGTTTCACTCCAAGTGGAGAAGCCATGGGTGCCCTTCTTCCACTGAAAGTTCACAGCAGGTTTATGGACATCCACATGCACTTTGGAAGGGGAATTGATGAAAATGAAACTGTGATTGCTGGTTTTGCCAGACTGGCTTGGGTATCTGGGTAATTCCTCTGGGAACTGCAAAGCAGCAGCTGCCTTTACCTGCCCTCATGCAAACCACATGCCAAGGTCCAGGTAGCAGTTCCAGAGATGGTTTTTGAAATGGCACCCAAATGCCAAACTGGGCTAAGTTAGTTCATGACAAGAAGAAACTCAGAACACCTGCAGCAAAGGTGGTTATTGTTCTTAGACATTGTTACAGCTTTTTTTGTCTAAAAACAACAGTTAATAAAACCTAGCAAAATTTTCTCCAAGAAATTTCACCATTGAGCAAATTTTTATGCCTGAGTTATAAACCTGAGTAATTAACAACACCACAATGGAAATGATAGCAAAACCCACACTACAGTAGTGCTGTGGGGAACATTTAATTCTGGGAGATGTTCTTCTCTTTTTCTTGCTATGGTTCCTTTTTTCCCAGGTTGGAAATAAATATATAAATTAAAAGAAATAAAAATGCCCACCTAATTGTGCAGATGCATAGTTAATTAATCACTTAATTTAACCCAGTTAGCTTCAATGAGAAAGAAATGCAATCTGACAGTCAAGGCAATATTTTTCCATTCATTTTAGTGTTTGAAAACATCTACTTTATTTAAATAGCACCTGAATCAATGGATTGATGCTAATGTTTTTGCTTAATAGGGTTTTAGAAAGGTTATATAGCATTTAATAGATAAAGAACATACCCTGGGTAAAAATAACGGTGTCGTTATGTTTCTGGCAAATATTAACAAATTTTATTAAAAACAAATATATATATTTGTGAATAGATTGATTAAAGAGGTACTTAGCTGGGAAAATTTGCTTTGGGCTGAAAGTTGATAAAAAAAAAACATGTGGTTATGGCTCCACTGCTACAAAACACTGAAGTGTGTGGTTCATTATATTTGAAATCTGAGATTCCCATGTTAATGGCTCCCCGGTATTCATTACCATAATGCAGCATTAAACAAGCTATGCTACACTGCCTCCACAACACGCTGCTGTCCATCAGCAGGGAGCAGGGCACTGGGGACCTGCTCTGCAGCTCTGTGCAGCCAAAGGCTGCTCTGCCTGTTTTCCCTGGCTTTCCTTTCACCTACAGCGCGAGGTGGCACCTGCGGCCCGGCGGAGCGCTCACGTTCAGCATCGCTGAGCAGCTCGTGCTGCTCTTGCTGCACCTCTTGCTCAACACACACTATCCATATATAATGGCAAAGGCAGCTCAATCTGACTCAGGAGGCAGGCAAAACTGAGATCTGGCCTCAGGGTGAAGGATCAAGGACACTTTGCCAGATCCACGCCCATCACAGAAGGTTTGGAACTGAATTTACTTATCCTGATATTGCCAGGGATGGCAGCAAGCACACCTTCTTCAAGAGCTGTGTAACTGCTGCCCTTGGCATCTTATACACCACTGCCAGCAGCATCATTTCTGCTCCCCAAGGCACCAGGACCATGAGTCTTATACACCAAACTACAATCCTGCTTGCTTTGTCTGCTCTGAGAAGTGGTCCTGTTTGAGGGAAAAGTGGAGATTCAAATACATGCTGCATTCAGCACATGAGCCTAAGCTACATAAACACTTATCACATCAGGGTGGTTTCCAAAACAGAAGAAAATGAGGGATATTGGCAATTATTAAAAGGGCTAGTAATGAAGTCCCACGCTGTGTATTCATGGAAGATTTTTGGGAAAGACTTAAGGAAAACTTTCAAATAAATCTCAGTGCAAGTAATGATATACTCAAACATAAGTGTGTGCTTAAGTCTTGGACTGGGTCCAAAGCTGCAAAGAAATAATATCCGTAATAATGCAGACTGCATGCCTCTCCATGAGCTATATTGAGCTACTTCATCTGAGGGCAAAACCAGTATGGGACAATGTTCTTGTTGTTTACAAATATATGCTCTTGCATTCATATAGGTGTATATATATATAAACACACATATACTTATATATTTATATATACACACACACACTGTTATATATGTGCACACCATCTACCATATAAAGATCACAAGATGCTTTCAACATAACTTTCATGACTTAAGACTGTCTACTCTAAGCTTTAAAGGTAATGGATTTTTATCTTACTAGTGGCTCTGCAAAAAATGTCATTGAAATAACTATCTCATTCCAAACCACTTTGTTAGTTATCAGCCAACAGAAAAATATTTTTAAATCACTGTATCAGGTAAAACAAAATGCTTCATGCACCAAAATTATTTATTTTTCATTTAATGTTAAGAATTTTGAAATAAATTTTTTTGAAATAAATTTTCATGTAATTTCTAGCTGAAGTGTACTTTCCAATTAAAAAATCAAATATACCACCCTGGTATACAAAGAAGCATACCTCCTATGAAATTAGAAAGCAAAAATCACAATAAGATAAATTTTTTTTAAAGTAAATATTTAGTATCATGGAATCTTCTTGGTTTGCCAGTTTTGCATAAAATAGTTAACCCAGTTCTGTATTCAGGCCCAGCATGGTTTCTGGTCCAATTTTGAAGTTGTAGACAGACTGGAAGCTGTTGAAGGTATGTTCCTAGTCCTCCAGCCTTTTTTGTGCAATTATGTATTATGTGCTATTGAGGCAAGAGACATTAGGGAAGGGAAAATGTGTAATAAATGGTACTTGGGCTGCATTATGACTGGGAAATGAAATATTTACTTTGGCAATCAATATATTAACAGGGAAAAAGTGAAAGGAGAGTCATTACTTGCCCACAGTGTAACAAACTCTTTTGCTGAACCTGTTTCTGACATGCATCATGACCAACAAATCCCTGCACATTATCTCTATCCAGCCTTGCCTTGGTCCAGAAGACAACTGAGGGAACCCAGAGGGTGAGTACATCCTCCTGCCCCTGTCCCGGGCCATGGCAAAGAGGCTGCTACCTGCACGCTGCCACATGAGTGCAGGCAGGGGAAGGATAGGCAGATGTGGCCCAGCTCTCCCTGGGATGCTGCCCCTGCATCTGGCTCTTTTCCTCCCACCTTCACTGAGCAGCTGGGGAAAAGGGAAAGGAAGAAAAGGAAGAAGCTCAAAACCAAGCCCCACTTCTGTGGCTACAGTAACCTACAAAAAGCTGTTTATTGCCTGCCTCACAAACAGTGATGTCACATTTGTCAGAGGCATCCTTCTCCTAGGACAAAAAATGGGTCCATGGTTACTCCTGGCATGATGGGGTTTCCAGCTGCCTGCAGCCGATGGAGTCTGACAGTCCCATGTTCAGCGAGCTGAGACAGAAACCAATCTTGAGGAGCTGGAGACAGGTGAAGGAAATCAAAGAAAGGCTAAAAATTGTTATTGCCTAAATGCATAGCAATACAATTTAATGACTATTCAGCTGAAAAGATAAGCATCAGCAAGTGTAAGAAACCCTGAGCAGGAAATAACAAAAAGAGAAAGGCCAGGTTATGCTATCATTCATTTAATCAGAAATATAATGGATGATGGTGAAGGAAAAGGTCTTGCCAGCAATGCAGTTTAGTTGGATTCTTAGTGAGGCATAAGCTTTACTCTCAGAAAGTCTTTCTTGAAAAATAAATTCATATTGGCTTGAATACAGGCAGTGTGACACAGAGTGACAACTGGCTGAGTGGCTGTAAACAAAAGGTAATGATAAATGACACTACATCAGGTCGCTGTGTCTGCATGGAAGTGACGGCCAACGAGACACCATCGAGGAGAGGCTGGAGCTGTCAGAGAGCTGCCCTGAGTTTATTTAACATCTTTGCTAATTATCTGGAAAGGGAAGGAGAAATGCACCGTATTTACTCCATTTGATTTTCAAGAAAAGAGGCAAGACTCTCACCTGCTCCTGGGAGACCCCCAATACCAAAGCACTGTCATCCCAGTGCCGGCAGGGAGATGGATTGCTCCGAGGCTGCGCAGGCGATTGTTTGGGAAAACGCCCGATGGTGGAGGTGGTGGCAGCAGTACAAAAGAATATGTAGCAATTATCTGCCTGGTGAGGGGGCTGTACAGGAGCAATCCAGCTCTTGACGTCAGCAAAATGCAGTAAAGCAGATAAATAAATCTCTGTGTGTCGAGGGGGGTGTTTTCAATAAACCTGCAGGGATTTTTGCTCCAAATTATTTTAAGTATCTGTGATATTTCCATGGGGAATTTCTTATCTCCTCCTTCCATTGTGAGGGCGTTCATTCACCTTGCAGACATACGAGTGAAGAGAAAGAGGTGAGATGGCATTCATTACTTGGATGTTGAGGTTTTACGTGACAAGGAGGGGGAAGAATAGCAAGAGTGTTTGAGTGGGCAGACCAAAGGAGGAGCACAGGCAGAGAAAGAGAATGGTGAGGGTTAGGCAGAGATATCACAAAATATTCTAAGACCAAAAGGAAAAAGATTGTTTTCTTTCTGCCTTTTGAATGAAGGCAGGCCTGGCTCTGCTGTGTCTTGCACTCCTTGCTGCCAAAAACAGAGCAACACTGTTTAAATAAGAGAGGGAAAAACCTCAAGACAGGGAAAATAGAGTAAATGGTAGATGAAAAGAAGTCACAAATAACCCTTCATGCTGGAGTAAGGGATAATCCCTCCGTAGGACAACAGGCCCAGGGGATAGAGATTGCTTTGGTCTCCTGTGGCTAGAGGAAAGAGGAGGAAAAAAGCAAGCAAGCTCTGATGGATTTCTCCTACACTGCATCTAACTTTCTCATGCAGAAGACGGTTCTTAGCAGGCTGCCCAAGAGGCAGATCACCTAATTTCTTGATCATTTCTGCTATACTGTGTAGGTGGTGCTATTGTCAGGTGCTGAAAGGAAGAGAGACAAAGCAAGACTAGGAAAACAGCAACAAATTATTAGTAATTTCTTCAAAAATTCAGCAAGTGACTCTAGAAATAGGTCTGAACTTATGTCCAGGTTTGGCAAGCTAAGTGTACTATTGCCTTTTCTCAATTTTGTCATATTTTCCTAAATATATTTTTAACAGCTGTTTTTTTCTGTGCTATAAGCCAGGGAATAATACCCCTCTATACAGGGGAGTTCTGCCACTTCATCCTCATGTGCAGAGGGATGTATGGCATTGCTCAAGGTCAATATGCTTGCAAAACCTTGAATATTGGAGCTGAGATTTGGAGGATGTTCCCATTAGTCTGAGTCACATCCTCAGGTTGCACAGGTTGAGCAACAGCTGAAGTGAACTGTTGCTCTTTCATGGAAGTCAGTCTGGTTGTTCCCACAGCTGCCCTAAAAGCTGGAAATTATGGACTTTCAAGCAATGTCATTCTGTGTGTTTGGACCAGATATGTGCATTAGTAGGTGCTGTTGCAGTACAACTAATAAATATGACCAAGAGTATGTCCAGTAACTGCTCCACCAAAGAACATCAAGCATCAGTATCCAACAGCCTTCGAAACAAATCTTTCCACATTGCCATCATAAAGTGAAACTGGCCCTTGGCTCTTTAAAAGGTTATTTCCCTCAGCTCTGAATGGTATAAATGCAATATGACTTCATGACTTTAGGCATGTGATATTGTCCAGAGCAGGCTGCTCTCTATCACCGACATGCCAACATTTGGCTAGGAGAAGCAGAAACACAGCAGGTAACCACCCAGCAGAGGCAGGCTGATGGAACTATTTTATTCTCTTCCGTGCTGTGACCCATGTTACAACAGAAAAATATATTGGATTATTGGTCTCTCCTTGTGAGCCAAAAGAAGGGAAAGTTGTCGAGACACAGTCATGACCCCAGGTCAAGAATTACTGACACGGTGGTCTAATAAAACTTTTCTCTTTCACTGTGGCAATCAGGTCATGCTGGGGAACTTCCACCTCTCTTGTCATAAGAGATTCAACAGTCAGAATTCAATCCTATTCCTGTTCAAGGGTAGAGATGCCACTGGCATCAATAGGAGCAGTACTGGTATGAAAGAGTTGAAATGTCAAGTGTGTATTTGCAGAAACTGATTCTGCAGAAGACTATGCAGATATAATTATGCTGCTCTTTTCCCCATTGCTCTCCTTTTATATTATCTAAGGCGAAGTGCCCACAGAGGACACAGATGCACTCTATTAGATGTAGAGTGAGTATTGTTAAAAATATCCTCTCTAATACCAACTACATATTTACTCCTTTGTAACCTCATCAACTGTGACACTATGTAATTACAGATTGTTCAAGAGTCTTGTCTGCCCACTCATTGCCAGAATGAAAAACAACTAAAGAAAACATGAAAAGCAAAACAGACAACTGAGTGTGAGCCCTCCACCACATCCCCAAGAGGCTCAGTAACAGAGTAGACACTCCACGTCTCAGGGAAGGTAGTGCCCATCTACAACATTCTTCTCCTCAACAAGGCACTTTTACAACACTAAAGTTGATAACAGAAGAAAACAGCAACCTGTGGGAAAGTAAAGTTTAGACAGAATCAATGAGGATGAGTCACTTTTATTTTTTTTATTTCTGCTGCACATGGTTTCAAAAAACGTCTATTTTATTTTTCTGGGTAATGATTTCCTCTCTCATGCTGTGTTGGTGCACCCAGAACTGTGCCAGGACTCTGCCTAAAGGTCTGTCCCTTTAGAACAAACCTCAGTCCTCATCCTGTAATCAGCCCCGCATGGTCAGGGCATCGGTACATGAAGAGCTCAGCGGAGTTTTGGGAACTCTGCATGGATGAGACAATCTTCCCATACAGATCAAGGACTGAGTGTGGGGCTTAAGAGAGAAAATAATAAACAAGAGAATAAAACTCACTGTGAAATACCAGGTAATTTTTTAAAATGTACTTTAGCAGGTGTATAGTGATTACCCTGAAAATAAGGCACAAACACTTTCATGACTCATATTTGTGCTTTAGTTGAATTCTCTCTTCCATGCTATAGCTGTAATTTAAAACATTTGCTTCATCCTGAGAAGAAAAATGAAGATGTTTGAAATAAACCACTGCTGCAGAACTTACCCCCGTAGGGTACACACAGAAACTACACCAGCAGAAAAGGTTGAATTCTGATCATGGTTCCTCCTTGGGGAAGAGCTGTACTCACCTTCTTATTTTAAATTCCTTTCTCCTTCTGCACTAAATGCTTAGACTTGGTCAGCTATAAATAGCTAATATTACAGATCCACAATTTGGTGGGGTGGGGAGTGCATTACATTTTTGTTCTAATCTAGTGATGATCCACAGTGGCAGTCTATCTTAATGTTTTCATACTGTAAATGTGCCGATTATATAAATTAATAACTGGAGCGGTAGGGTGACAAACAACTTCTTGACAGCAAATTGGTAGTGAAATTGTTACTGCTCCTTTGTGTTTAACATGACTTGCTAAGGTAAGTGGTTGGGGTTTTCTGTTATTTCACTCTGACTGTGCAGGGCACCGTACAGGATGCTACAGGTTATCACTGCTTTAGCCAGTGTTCCTTAACATCCATATGCTTCTTTGTACAGCACTTTCAACATCCTCAAATGCTATAAAGAGCTGACAGGAGCTGACCTCACTAGAGGTTGGCTGGTTTATGCCAGGTATGGTCTAGGACAGGGCACTTATCATTATTGTAGAAATGAGCTGATAGCCTGTTCAGGGGTAGGCTTCAAGAGAAAATGCCTCTTCCAAACACACAAACAGTGAGCACTCATCAAGCAATTCCTTTTGAACCTCTCCTTCTTTCATAGATAATTTCTTCATCTTTCCTCATCTCTTGCTGGTTTCTCACCATCCAGCATATGGAATAAATGTCTGTAGGGCAGGTGGGGGAAAAGCAAGAGTTGGGAAGTGCTTTTTAGAGGCAGAACTTCTGGTAGGCTATAGAATGACTCCATCAGTTTATATAGGTATTCCCTGGTGGAAAAGATACCTAATAAAGGGCTTTCAATCTTGTTGACAAAAGCTTGAACAAGATTGAATGGCTGAAAGTTGTAGTTAGATTCAACCTTGAAACAAGATGTAATTTTCTTGCAGACAGGGTAATTAAACACTAAAAGATTATCAGTGAAGGTGAGGGTCTCACTACTGGCTGAAGGTTGCAAGGTGATACCACCTACCTTCCTAGAAGACATGGTTTCCATACAACCTCAGAGCAAGGCTGGGCAGGAAGCATCCCCTCGCCCTCTCATGCCCAGCTGGCCAGATGGAGATGACTGGAGGTTTGGAGATTGGGATTTTTTATTTATTTGACTGCTTGAGGGTTGGATCTTTTTCAAAATTACAGGCTTGCCATAACTGACAAAAAGGTGCCAAACAAACTGCCTTCTAACAGATCAAACAGATCTGCCTTCTAACCAGACAGAGACAGATGTTCCCAGATACTACAGATGTATTTCTGGCTTACATGCACAGAATCATATTGATTAAAGGTTGGAAAGAATTTCTGTGGTCAAATGGAAAAAAATTAGTTAAAAGTTGGGAGAAAGTACTACTTGTACTAATTGTGATCAATTAGGCGTGTCCCGTTTAATGAACTCTCCATCATCACTGAGGCCTCACACATACTTGGCATTAAGCTTGCTCTTTCTGCACTATGCCTGTGGCATGCAACTGTTGCCCCTGAAGATTTAAATTCTTCAATCTAACTAAAACCATCATGCTGAAAATATTTGTGAATCATCTAAAACTGAATAGACCATATTATACAGGAGATCAAACTAGATGATTTTATGGTGCTTTTCTACCTTAGAGGGAATTACTCTTAAGAAATCCAGGATCAATGTTGTTTTCCTTTATCATAATATGAGTTTAGATGCTAGTGCCAACAAAATTCTTATAAATTCAAAGCTAGCACCAGCATATTCAAACATGCCAACATTGCTAATAACTGTGAGCTCAAGACCTTCTTGAAAAGCTCAAACAGTGCAAAACACAGCAGCCCACTGCATTACAAAGGGATTGCTAAAGGAAAATTGGAGCTTTTGCTTGAAAATAAGATGAGTAACATTTTAACTATTACACTCCAATTATCTATACTGCTTTTATTCACACAACCTGCTACTATATCAATATTTCTGCAACACAGACACTTATTCCCTATGAAACATCCATAAGTCTGGTATGGTAGTCCTTTCTCCAGAAGAAACCTATCCATCATGGTACCTTTTCTTCCCAGGCCATACGTAATAGAAGCTATTTGTAATCTAGCAGAATTATGGTGTGCAGGATCCACACCCAAAGTCCCCTTATTCCTCTTATGTCACTGTTTTATCTCAGTTTTGGATAAATGGCAACATCTTGACTGATTCTATTCGATCACAGAACATGGACAAAACAGTGGGATGTGTCACTATGGTAATCATGGCAAATACACAATGGTTTCTGGAGATGTATTAGACATCTCACTGATGGCTGGCTTCAGCTTCACCACTCAGCTGCCAGCTGACTTGGAAAGCTGAAGCAGCTACCAAGCTGCTTTTAAAGCAGATTCTGTGGCTACACTTGCAGTGATCCTACCAACAGCTGCTGTACAAAGAGTGGGAAGGGAAGGCCTTGGAGTAACTGTTCCTGGCTCATTCAGAAAAAGGCTCTTTCCAGGCTTGAGAACAAGTTTTGTGTGAAAGAGGCTTGTGTGGCAGACAGCAATGACCAGGGCTGAGAAGTTTCATAGAATCTTTTAGGCTGGAAAAGACCTTTAAGAGTCCAACTGTTAACCCAGCACTGCCAAGTCCACCACTAAACCATGTCCTTAAGTGCCACATCTACACACCTTTGAAATACCTTTAGGAATGTTGATTTCACCACTTCCCTGGGCAGCCTGTTCCAGTGCTTGACAACCCTTGCAGAGAAAACATTTTTCTTAACATCCAATCAAATCCTCCCTGGTGCAAGTTGAGGCTGTGCCCTCTTGTCCTGTCGCTTGTTCCTTGGGAGGAGAGACCAAACCCCATCTGGCTACATCCTTCTTTCAGGCAGTTGTAGAGAGTGATAAGGTCTCCCCTGAGCTTCCTTTTATCCAGGCTAAACAACCTCAGCTCCCTCAGCTGCTCCTTATAGGACTTGTGCTTCTGACCCTTCCCCAGCTTTGCTGCCCTTTTCCAGACAGTCTCCAGCATCCCAATGTCCTTCTTGTAGTGAGGGGCCCAAAGAAGAATCCAGGATTAGAAGTGCAACCTTACCAGTGCTCAGTACAGGGGGACAATCCCTGCCTGGTCCTGCTGGCTACACTATTTCCGATACAATCCAGGATGCCATTGGCTTTCTTGGCCACATGGGCACACCCTGGCTCATGTTCAGCTGCTGTCGATCAGCACCCCCAGGTCCTTTTCTGCTGGGCCGCTTTCCAGTCACTCTTCCCCCAGCCTGTAGCACTGCCTGGGGTTGTTGTGACCCAGATGCAGGACCCAGCACCTGGCTTTGTTGAACCTCACACGATTGGCCTTGGCCCATCCATCCAGCCTGTCCAGATCCCTCTGCAGAGCCTTCCTGCCCTCCAGCAGATCAACACTCCTGCCCAACTTAGTGTCGTCTGAGGGTGTTCTCAATCCCCTCACCAGATTGTTGATAAAGATATTAAGCAGAACTGGCCCCAGTACTGATTCCTTGGGGAACACACTTGTGACCAGCCACCAGCTGGGTCTAACTCCATTCCCCACCATTTCCTGGGTCTGGCCATGCAGCCGGCTTTTATCCAGTGAGCAGTGCATTTGTTCAAGCCATGAGCAGTCAGTTTCTGCAGGAGAATGCTGTGGGAAATGGTGTCAGAAGCTTTACTACAGCCGAGGTAAACAACATCTACAGCCTTCCTGTCACCCCCTAAGAAGGTCACCTTGTCATAAGAGGAGATCAGGTTGGTCATGCGAGACCTGCATTTCATAAACCTTTGCTGGCTGCGCCTGATCCCCTGGCTGCCCTGTACAGAGATATTTTGAAGGAGATAGAATGTGAGTTTCATGAAGAGCCTGGACCAGCACAACACACTATGACAGCGTATTGGTTTTGGCCTTGTGATCCCAACATGCTCACTTCTAGGACATGGGCTAGTCTCAACCTAAGGAAGACAAAACTAAATAGATCAAGAAAATTATGTGCCAAATAATGTTTATCTCTGATGCCTGGGTGCACTAGACCTGCTGTAAATATCTACTCTGTAAATATCTAACACATGATGAAATAAATGCTGTCACTGTGAAGATGAAGGTTTGAATCCATAGTAGATTGCATCATATTGGCTGTTCTTTCTCACAGGACAATTACTCTGCAAACAGAACCAAATCTGAAACACTGTCTGGCTCTAATAATCACAAAGGTTTGTGGCGCCAGCAGCGTCTGAGTCACTCATCTGTTTCTTCCCAATCTATATCTCCCAATATCCACTATTCAAACAATAAAATGTGAGAACATATTTGCATATTATGACAACTTCTAAATGAGTAGGCCTCATCAGTTTGATTAATGCCTTGGCTGAGCTTACAGACTTTGTACTGAAGAAGTTTTTCACCTAGTGCTCTATCATAAAGATGCACAAGTCATATCCCACAGCATGTTGACAGTTTGCATGTTACAAAATATATTGCACAGTTTTGTATTAAGATTTTTTTCTCTTTTACAAAACATAGCATTCAAGAACTAACATGCATTTAAGGAATCCCTGAAAATTCAAAGAGATTAAAGAACATCAGTAAGGAAAGATTCATACCATGACTCTTAACCTGCAAAATTCTGAACAATCATTGCAAAACTCCTTGTATTTCATAGCAGACTTAGTGCCCATCCATGGGACACCTGCAGCAAAGTGCCTGTTATGGCTCTGAAGTTACAGAGCCAAGCTGCTTTGCTGTTCATTCCAGACTGGATGTCAACAATCTTCTAATTCTGCAGCACCTTGCTGGGAACATTTACTTAAGTAGTATCAGCACATATCAAGTTCATTCTCCCAAAAAAGATACTCTGCTGCCTAGTCACGTGAAATAGTGCCCCATCCTCCATGAAAGGGCTGCCAATAGAGAGGTTCATCTAGTTATTACCCTGCTCACACTTTGGTCCTATTTCCTCAGATATGTCACCTGTCAACTTAGTATTGTATCAAGAGGTACAACTGCTTTAAGTGGCAATAAACAAGCTACACTCACAGGTACTATTAAGTACCATAGCAAAAAAACAAGGGGTGAAGAAAGATCCTTGCAGTCATGAAAAGTGAGAAAAAAGAGCAGTTGCCCACTATTTTGTGCACATTCAATGTCTGGCAGTGAGCCTACATGTCTCCAAGGAGCAGGATTTTCACTGAAATCCTGGCCTTTAGTGAACCTGATGGGGAACATTAGAAAGAGCAAAGAGGGTATGTTTTGAAAAACTCCCAGCAATCCCACAGAGGTGAGCCCAAATGGGACGAATTCATGTCTGGGAAGCCAGAAGGAGGCCCAGGGATAGATTAAAAAGAACTCACCATATCCTTGTTCATACTAATAACAAGAGCTGCCTGTCTTAGGGTTTGCTAACAGACTGTTCCCAGTGCCCTTGACCTGAAACTCACTTTACTTTTGACATTTCCTGAGCAGCTGGCATTAAACAGAGGGTTTCTTTATCTGGGCTGCAATACTCTACTTTATCCTTTGTTGATTCTCATCAGCTTCATCACACTATACAATGTTTGTGGATTAATGTAAACTCTATGAAGATTACTGATAGCATAAACCAGTTGAAATTACTTCAGCAAAACATGTTTTAAATTATAGAAGGATCTTTGTGAAGGATATGTTTGTGCTAAAGCACTATTTTTAAACTATTATTGTTAAAAATGCAAAGCTTTTTTGTTTATATGGTCCTTAATAGAAAAGAAGCATTAGAAAGTTTTCATTCTTTGTAAGTAAATTGAAAGAAGCCCTTTGTTTCTAAAAGAAAGAAACTTCTACTGAAACAATAACATGGAAAATTTGGGGGGAAAATATAACTTTGATATTTTCCATGGAAATAGATTTTTTTTTCAGTCAGATGCCAGAGATATGAAGAAAACTAAATACTATTTACTACTTTTCCTTTGTTAACCACTCCTGCTTTTTGAAGACTCCCTACTGCTCCACCCTGGCCACACACCAACCTCCTGCTCATCATACACCAAAAAGTTCTCTTTCCTCATTCAGCTCTTTACTTAAGAGCTGCTTCTTTTGTGAAAACTTCCTGCATCATTTTTCTCCCTGTTGGTGACTCCAGACCTTCTCACACTTGAACTGTTGTCCAGATACTTGAACAATTGTATCCATTTGAGTCAGGTTGTTAGGTCCATACCCCAAAGGCCTCCAGCCCCTCTTTCGCCCCTCAGCACACAAACACAGCAAAGGGAATTATAAAATCTTAATCAGGTGAACTCAGCAAGGTTCCTCCTGAAGAGCTGCATACAAAATGTCCTGAGGGAGAGGCAAGGCTTGTTGGGGTTGAGATCTCTCTGCCCTGAAGGTTCAAGCACTATTTTGGTGAAGTTAGGACCAATATATGAAGGCAAACTCTGCTGCAGACATCATTCCAACACCCAGCCCTACTAAGAGCTTTCCACAACCTGACAGCAGACTTACAGAAAGAGCTTGGCTGCTGCTGGCTGAATTTCTTGTCACTCCTCAATAGAAAGCACAGGAGAGATGCTAAGGCCATTTATAGCACTGGAAACATGTATTTGTTTAAATTGCTTAGGTGCTTAAGAATTTATTGGCTGCATCTTTGCTGACTATTTCAGCTGTCCCAAATCTCATGGTACCTGCAGAATGTATTTGTATAAGTGTGCAAATAATCATCTTCCAATGTGTTAGACATAAAGTATTATAAACAAAAATGAAGATCAATAAATGACAAGTGTGAGCCATAATTTTGTGGTCCATAAAAGCATGACCTACATTTCTTGCAAGTGCAAACTGTTATTTTTTTGTTTAATGTATGTTGCACAGAACGACTGTCACAAAAACAAAAAGGTTAACAAAATTTAACACATCCATATATACAAATTTTAATACTGTGTTTGCAGCTAACCATATCTCAGACACTTCTCAGATTTAAGAATCATGGGGTCTCTAATGACACATCTACAGCCTGGATTTTTTTTTTTAATGGAGTTTGATGAAAGCTCCGCCAAAAATGGGTGGGATAAGCAATACAGTCTTGCCTTAATAATTTTCTTCAGTAGAAAATATTTTCATAATAGAAAATAATAAAATATAAGAACCATTGCAGCTGAAGCTCTTAGGGACTGCCTGATTGCCAAAGCTCGCCATAAGTGTTTTCTACTTCTGTATGCAGTGTTTCACAGACTTTCTCTTTTTTTTAAGTGCTCATTGGTTTTTACCCAACAGAACATTTTGTTTAACAATCCTAGAAACAAGGCATCACTCTACTCTGAATCACAGGAGGTCGGATATACTTCATCTCAGAGGTCTTACTTAAGTATTTATTTCTCCCAGCGGAAGAACCATGAACCAGTCAGGATTTTAGGTCCAAAAGGCATGAATTCCACAAAACAAAATATGTAGAAGTGCACCTAATTGCTCAGTCATTTCCGTGCTGAGTAAATTGTTTAGTGTGTAATTGTCTGAAAAACAGGGATTTGAGGAAGAGCAGGTCTATCTTGTCCCTTACATCAGTGATGAACCTTCAAGGTACCAAGAAAACTCCACCAAGATCAATATTTGGACAGCTGAGTATGCCCACTCTCAGCTGAGTCTGGCCAAAATTACACCATCTGATTCAAGATAAGAATCAGGTTCATTATTTTCTCTAAAACTGAGAAATTTTCAATAATTTTTCTCCATTTGTCCATGGAGGCTTGACACAGAAAGGATCGAAATAATTTGCCACCAGTATGAAAAAAAACCAACCAAAACTAAACTCTGCATGAGCTCAAGAAAGGTGTCTCTTCTGACAACAGTATTCATTAGATATCAGAAAATATTATAATTTTTGTAGCATAACATCCACTGTACTTCTTAATAGAAGAAGAGTAGGGGAATCAAATGAGTTGTAGCAACCTGTTTATTCAGGTATGAAGCACCAGAGGCTTTGTTCAAGTGGGGTTCCAGCTGGGGAGCGCTCAGTGGGGAACAAGATCCAGTTTCACAAAGAAGTGAAGCGGGCACGTTACAGCTGTGTCCCTCGTGGGGAACATCTCTGCAGCCAAAGGCTACTGACACCATGAACCATGAGCCAAAATCTCCGCGCCCAAAGGCTTCTGACACCATTTCCAGAGGCCTGAGCCACAGGAACGGTGTCGATGGAAGGTCTTGGGTCATGTCTGGGAAAAAATATCTATTAAGAGGCGAGAAAAGCCAGCCTGGCTGCTGGATTCTTCACGCGCCGTCATTCTCCGAGGGGACAATTTCCTCTCCAACTGTTAGAAAATACCACTTCTGGTGTTTGTATCCTATTTTGTCTCTGAACCAAAGAGGGGGGAAAAATAATACCCCAGCAGGTCACAGAGTTCAGTGAAAAATCCTACAAGCTTTTCCTGAACAAATAACAGATAGTGACCTCTGGCCCTGCCTTTGCATGAGAATTGCCATCAGCACCGGGAGCCACTGCTGCGGCGGGAGACGCGCAAGCGGCGGATTCTGATTTAAACTCGGTTTTTTTTCCCCCCTTTTTTTTTTTAATATATTTTTTTAAGAACCTAGAAGAAAAGGGGGGCGGGGAGAGGCGCGGGGGGAGGAAGGCCTGGCAGCTCATCTGCATTACAGATCAGGCCCTCTTTGAGGAACCCAGCCATCCATAATTCATTACATGTTTCCTGCAGGGCCTGGAGACGGCAGAGCCTCCTTGGCAACGGAGTCATGGCAACAGCGCCCGCCGCGCAGCCAATCGGCGCGCGCCTTTCAGCCGCCGTGGGCCAATCCGGCGGCGCGACACAAAGGGAGGGCGGGCGGCGGCGGGGCGGGTTCTGAGGGGATTGCGGGGACTGGGAAGTGTGTGCGTACGAACCGTAACACAGCGCGTGTTAGTGCTGAAACTGAAGGGAACTTAAGGGGGTTGGTCAGAGGGAAGCGGAGCAATTATTTTATTTATTTATGTATTTATTTGTGTATTTATTCATTTATGATTTTTTTTTTTACGTATGTGTTTTGAAGCACCTTCACCTCGAGAAGAAATTGCCCGTGAAAAAATGCCATGTACGCACCTAGCACGAAACCTCTGTAAATCTCTCCCTCTTTTTTTCTTTTTTATTTTTTTTTAAATAATATTTTTAAATGCAAATAGCTGTTTAATTCAGGAAAACAAGAATTTATATTCGGTCTCTATGAAGCGGAGATGCTCCTGGACACCTGTCTGTAATACTCTGTAAATGACACATCACTTTAAAGAATCAGCTTAAAAATCAGATTATTTTTTTTCCTCCGTCGCACCCTCCAGCAATAATCATTGCGTTGTGGCTTAGCCCTTCCATGGCCATGGCTTGTCTCACCTCACACGACACAGTCATTGCTCTCGGGTGACATACGGGAGAACAAAGCAGAAATGCAGGAAGTGTGCAAAGGGAATAGTGGCAGAAACAACCCAAAAATCTGCTGTAGTAGAAGCTGTACTTGGACAAAAAAAAAAGTGCTGAAAGCATTGAGCCTTACCACATGGGATTCTTTTGTGAAGTTTTGTTAACTCTTGTCGTAGTACTGCTACACACGCAAAAAAGGTGTAAAATCTCCCTGCTTTGAGGGGGAGGAAAAGGATTGAGCTTTGTTTAGATTAAATAAGAGCAGTGGAGGCAGAAAAGCTCGTTGATCGCTAAAGGCACACAATGGTAGCTTACTGCAACAATCATGTCCTGTAAAATAGTATCATTTTTCTCAGACTGGCATAAGGAAATACTTATTTTTGAAATATTTGTATTTAACACACATTTTAAAAGAAATACTTGATGTCCATGAAGGTACAGAAGTATATAAATCCTAGTATAAAACTCTATGTTTTATCTTTGGGGAAAATGAAAAGCAATCATTTATCCAAACCTGAACATTGCACTTGAAGCTGAGATACTGTAGGTTATCTCAGTAAGCACTTCACCCTTCACCCTAAAAGCTGATCCCAAATTCCACTCTAATGCATATGTTGCTCAGATAGTAAGAGCAGAGATCAGAAGATTTGCTATGGATGCTTCAAAGTATATTTTGGGACCCAGTGCCCTGTATTGAACTTCAAGAGATGATGCATAAATTGAATAAAGCAGTGAAAACTGCCAGGGGAAGATTGAAAAATACATTCCAATCTCCCCTCATATATTTTATAAAATGTTGCAAACTACCTGCCTTTTCAAGGCCATGCCTTCTGAGATTCCACAGATGAAAAAATACTGTATCACTAACTTTTTTTATCTGTTGAATGGCTGAGAACTCTTCTTTATCTTTCCTTTCTTTCAACAAATTAGTACAACTAATTACTATGTTTTCTGTTTAGAAGTGGCAGTTTCCCCATTGTTTGAAGAGAAGCTGTGTTAGGATTTTCACAGCAGTATTTTGCAGCAGATAAACTTGAGATCAAAATGTTTGTTTTACCTTAAAAAAACCCACAACAACAATTAGTCTGAAAACATAATTAATGACCATATTTTTTTTTTCTTGCCAAGAAAGATCAATTTAGCAAATTCATATTTTGCTTACAACTAGACATAAATGAAGATTTGAACATCAGGCCTGTGACTGTTCATTAAAATCATTTAATGAACCCTGTGGTCTGCATAGTTAAAAATCAGAAATTGCCTTCCAAGATGGTTAAGTTGTCCCATACCTTTATCCTAACTTTGACAAATTCCACATAGGACTGGAGGCATGCTCAGTGTGAAAGGCACAGTGCTCTCTAATGAGCTGTTACAATCACACAACTTAAGCTAATGAATTTCTTATGCTCTTATGTGGATAAAAGTTTCTGTTAGAAGTCAAAAGATCTCTGCTTTTTAAGTGGATTTGTGTTTGCATTTGGGGAGGGAGGGAAGGAAAGGATACTGCAATGACTGAAATTCGTTGGATTCTTCTTAACAAATAGCACTATGTGGCAATAACGAAGCCATCACAATTAATAAAGAATGCTCACATGCTCCATTTGAAGTGTGGAATGCTCCAAGGCAAAGACATGGGTCCACAGGCACAGGTGGAAATAGGAGCTCATGCTTGAATGAGTCAACTGAGTGTGTGCAGGAGAGGGGAGCCCGTTCCCCCTGTTTGTGTTACAAACACAATGTGTGGAATAATCTGTCACTTCCATGTGCAAATGCTAAATCCTTCATTTGTAAGGGGGGCTTTCTGATGCACTGATGAGCAGCATCAGTCCTGAGCTTCACAGTGGCGATGTGCTGTAGAACAACAATATTGCACACTTAGACAGGGATCTCGATGCATTTTGTAACCATTTACTGCTTAAGCCTCACAGCATCACAGAGATATAGTTCACCTAGGCCATAAAAACTGTTGTTCCACATGTAAGGGCTACCACTTGTATAGAAACTCTGTGTAATCTCAAGAGCTGGAAAGGGAAATCCTGAATTACTTCAGTGCTCTGATGTGCAGACTGCTGTCAGGGTCAGGGGTGTCTTAAGAGAAGTCATTCTGACTTTGCACAGGAAGGGAGGGAGGGAAGGAGAGGGAGAGGGAAGGAGAGGGAAGGAGAGGGAAGGAGAGGGAGAAGGAAGGGAGAGAGGGAGGGGAGAGAGGGAAGGGAGAG
>VZRZ01007791.1:212931-310235 GCA_013398175.1 Climacteris rufus | reverse complement strand
GGAAGGAAGGAAGGAAGGAAGGAAGGAAGGAAGGAAGGAAGGAAGGGTCTTAATTACAATTTGTTCTCCTATAAATGATCTTGGAGCGTGTCAAAAGGGGTTTTGAGTCTTGCCAAGGGATTCACATGGATGCTTTTGGCACATGTTAATTTATGCTGCTGAATTAGCTTCTCTACTCAGCAAGTAGAGAATTACTTTCTCTAGTCTTATGAGTACATAGAGAGTCTGCACATCTGTTTTGAGCAGTTTGCTGTTCATGTTATTTAAAGTAGTGAAGGCTGCAATTGTAGGATGCCTTAACAATGTAAAAGTGTTTTCTAGTTTAATCTTAGGGTCAAATTCTTGTTTCAACATAAGCATCTACACAATGCTTGTTTCCCTGGGCTCTGCTTTGGAGATAGCAAAGTCTAGCTCACTGAGTTCAATGAGAATGGCAAGCCCCTATCTCTGAACAAAATTTGGCCCAAAGACTTGAAAGAACAGAAGATACCTGTGAAAAAGTAGCTCTCAGCAGGAAATCTAAATTCCACATTAGCTCCTTAAAGATCTGCCCAGAGAGTAATGTAAGAACAGAAGCCCAGTCATGGCCTGACCCAAAGCACATGAAATTCAGCCATAACACCTGACTTATTTCAAAAGATTCGGATCAGGCCCTGAAGGAGTCACCTGTAACAATTCAAACCCCAAACAACAAGCACGGTAGGTGTTTTTTATTTTTGTTTCCTGACTGACAACACAGAACTTGAGTTTTCCAGTGTATTTCATGTGAGTCTTGCTTTCTTAAAGTGCTTCATAGGAGCTTAGTGTTTTCCCCAAATTTAGGGCTGGTGTGTAAGGAGAGGTCAGTGGATTTGCTGTGATTTGCAACTGCGCAAATGGCAGTTGTCACCAAAACTTCCAAGTGGCTCAAAACCTGTACTTCGGCAATTCACTTTTATTTGGATTTTAAAGCTTTGCTCAGCTAATTCTACTATGCCCCAGCAGCCTGGAAAATCCCCAGGAAAAAAAAAAAAACCTAAGGACTGCCCGTTTGTTATTGTCTCTTTCCAAAAGGGGCCCAGGTAGTGACTTGTGAGTTCCCTGTAGACAAAGCAGAGAGAGGAAAAAAGAACTAATCTCCCTGCCCCCCTTGTGCGAGAGAAAGCCGGGGCTCAGCAGCGTGTGTGCGTCCCGGCGAGAGCAGCGCTGGGGCACGGGGTGACCTCCGGCTGCCTACCCGCCACAAAGGGACCGTGGCATTGACACAGCCTGACTGCTCTCCTTCGGAGGGGACAGATTGAGAGGAAGTGACCCTTGGTGCCCCCCTTCTGCAGGGGACCTTGTGAAATAAGTGTTGCTCTTCTCTTCCTTCCTTCCTCAGGCAGGTCAAAGAAATTAACGATGAGAAACCGCTTGCTTTTACTTCGTCGCTCAAAGAGCAAGAAACTAAGAGACTTTTTCCTTGAAAGGGATGAGGAGGAAGTCTAGAGGAGCTGGCCTTAACTATGTACTTCTGTCTTGGGAAATCCAAAACTGGGTTCATGGATGACAGGGCAGCAGGCAGCAACTGCAGGAGCTCTGGGTGAGGCTGTGTGAATCTACTGGGAGTTGTTTTCTAAGGGGACTCATAAAATGATCCCTGCGGCTTCATTCCCAAGAAGCAGGAACATGAGGATGTTCAGAGCTGTTTAACACAACTCCCTAATGGTATCTGGTTTATTCCTAGTGAAACCCAGATCTGTGAGGACAAGAAGGATTCTGGGGACTGTGAGAAGGAAAATGTGAATTTGGGGGAGAGAAAAGGAAGCAGAAACGGTTAGGCTCATGTCACAGCTGTGTGAGCAATCTCTGCCCATCTGTGCTGAAGTTCACAGTGCCAAATCTTGAACCCAAGGCCAGGCTTGAGTAGGTTTGAGGTCCTATGAGTAGAGGCTGAGGGTGTTCAGCCTGCAGAAAAGGAGGCTTAGGGGGCCTTATCACTCTTGACAACCACCTGAAAGGAGGGTGCCAGGTGGAGATCCATCTCTTCTCACAAGTTACAAGTGGTAGAACAAGAAAAAATGGCCTTGAGTTGTGCCAGGGAAGGCTTAGAGTGGATATTAGGAAAAATTTTTTCAATGGAAGAGTTATCAAGCACTGGAACAGGCTGCCCAGGGAAGCGATGGAGTCACCATCCCTGGAGGGATTTATAAGATGTGTAGATGTGGCATTTAGGGACATGGTTTAGTGGTGGACTTGGCAGTGCTGGGTAAATGGTTGGACTTTATGATGTGAAGGTCTTTCCCAACCTAAACAATTCTGTGATTCCGTGGTAAACATTTCATGTGCAGCCCTGGTTCACATCCCCTGGCTGTTGAGGGGCAGTAGGCAAAGCACATGGACTCAGTCTCTCCCCTCCCTCTTCAAAGGAGCTTTAAATGTCTCTCAGATGCACTTGGGGTGAGTTGGGGAGGGAGGGAATGACCTTTGGATTCTCCCTCCAGAGGGAACCTGAGAAAATGACCTTTTGGCCCTTAGCTCTGCAGGGGCTCGGGAGAGGTCGGGAGGAATGACTCTTGGTCCAATCTTGCTCACCACAGGGGCTAGGGGAAGGAAAAAGAGAAAGAACTCCAGGAATATGTGACCACGGGAATTTTTGTCATCTTCTGAAAAAGAGGCATGTTTACTTCATAGCCCCTGTAAGAAAAATAACCTGCCACTGAGAAACAAGCAAGTCCATTTAAAGCAAGAAAAAGCCTCAACTCTGTGACCTAGAAATCAATGCCAAAAGTAAAAGCTGATAAATAAATAAATAAGGAAATAAAATAATCAGGGATGCCATGCAAAATCAAGGGGTGCCCTCTGAAGAGGTGTAATCAAGGCTTTGAGCCTTCAGTTATAATGGTTTTGATTAAAGAAAGCTGTGCAGAAGTAATCTATTTTATTTTTAAATGGCCTGATTTTCCCTCGCTACCCTCCTAGAGGCTGAACCTAGAACAATTTGGAGAAGGACATGAAATGTTCAGTGAAAAAGGCAAGTGAAAATGTAAGCATTTAATAAAAAAGAAAACTGACATCTGCTTAAGTTACTTTTGGGGTTTGATGGCCCACATTAAAATTCACTGAAAATAGCAGTGCTGTAATAAAATAAAAACATGAAAGACCTTCCAAATCCTGGCTGATCAAGCCACACAGTTCTGCACTTTTTCCACAAAACCTGCAATATAATTACAGGCACAGTTGTCACCCTGAGCTGGGGATGGGCATTATCATATGCTCTGTAACTGGAAATGTGAGGGGGTTGATTTATTCTTTTTGCTCTTCATACTATAAAAAAACTTTAAAACTTCCTTCCTACAAACTTTATATTTATTCACAATTTTGAACTCTTCACTTGTTTCCAATATAGCTGAAAACTTCTCCCAGTGTGGAAGCCTTCTGTTCTTATATAGGGTCAAACATATTTTCTTTGCTTGATAAATAAAGACAAATAGTAGAAAAGAACCTCAAAAGAATCCCAGCTTGGGTGGGAGGGGAGGGAAGTTTACATTTTCTTCCTCAAAAAGGTCAGATGTTTATTCAAGCCTATCCAAGGCTTTTGAACAGAGCCTGGGCTGTGCTGGAAGTCTCCTGAGAACAGCGTTTCTTAGAGCATGGAAGGGATAGCTGCCTTCAGAAGGGCTGGCCACAGAGTGGTCTGCTGGCTTTAGAGTCTGGCAGTGCCAAAGGTGCACTGAAATACAAATCCTAAACAATTATTTAGATAAAGTAAGCAGAGTTCTTGTCATAACCTGCATTGTGGTAGCAAGAAGAAAGTGTGCATTATTTCCTGCCAGCAGTCCAGTTCCTCCCAGATGAGTTACATGTTGGAATGGAGGGATATTGAAGTGCTGTGCCCTTACATAGGGGTTTGCAGGTCAACATTTTTAGTCAAAGTAGTTTTTAGGAGAACTTTGAAACACTATTATCAATGCTCAGCTCTGTTCCACTTTTTTTTTTTTCATCATTAAAATAAGCTGCAGAAACTAGTAAAGCCTGGAAACGCAAAGGGAATCCAAAACTTCTACAAATTGTGCAACTTTAGTTGGTAAATTACATGTTTTAATGGAAACTGAGGCCTCGTCTTCATTTGCCTGTGGTCAGATTTTGAGGAAGATAAAGCAAGTGATGGCAATTGGTTTTCTTTTGACCCCTCTTAATGCTTCAGGCTTACAATGGTGCTATTTTCACATTCAGAGTTTGACACACAGACTAATATACACAGAAAGAAAAACATCATTGTGTAACTTGGCCTAGAAAAGCTTCAACAGGACATTTACAGCATGGCAGAGCTGTTTAAAGCTCAACACCTCAACACTGCTTCATGGAGGGTGGCTGTGAACATGAGCACAGGCAAGATGCTGACATCCTCTTTGCAAAGGTAGGCAAGAGCCCTAGACAGTGCCTACAGCCACAGCTGCCTCCTCAAGGAGTAGGGGCTGGAAGTACTGTTCTCCTAATAAAATACAAGAGTCCAAACAGACCCGTAAAATACAATTTTTGTAAATGCTTGGAAATTATCTTTGGCCACAATGAATGGGCAAAAGCTTGTTGTGTCCTCCAATCCCCACTCATAATTAACATTTGATTTCTGAAAGCGTGGCAATCTTGTATGTTCTTTTCAGTAACAGCGTGTGTTCTCTATTCAGAGGAAATCAAAGTTGTATGATGTTTACATTTCAGCAGTGTGCTTCAGAGAACGAATTTAGCCATTCAAAGCAGAGCTGCTTTTAAATAATATTAAGATAACAAGGAAGCCATGGAACATTGAATGAAGTTACATTCCTCACCTGCTAACATTATTTTATAATATGTTGTCTGCTGCCTCAGTTTCTAAGGTCTGCAGGTAGAACAAGCAATGGTTTAAAATAAAGCTTCTTAACCCATTTGTGAGGAATAGTGTAGTGGTACTCATGGCCTTGCCTGTGTCTGGACCATCTCTTTCCCAAGTGATATTCACCCTCTGCAGCCATCTGGGAGCATCCTACACAGCAGCCACTTCTGCACTTTTTCTGCACTTTTTCTGCTGGAAAACAATTTTACATCCTTTAAAAAAGGGTTTTACGAGGTACTTATGCATTGATGTGCTGCCCATTAGGATGGGCACCCAGAGGTCATTTATAAAGCCTGTGGTACCCTGAGGTGCCTTGGTTATCTCTGCATGATGCTGAACCATGCAATTTAGGTACATCTTTGTGTTCCTCTTCAGGAGAAAATCTACTCCTTTAGTGATGAGGAGAGGCTGGACAAAATTCGATTTGTTCAGAAATAATGTCTTTTTTTATCCTCTTGAGGCTGCAGATTTTTTATGTGGTAGCAAGAGACCTCTTTTGCAAGGTGTAGCCAGGAGGAAAAAAGCAGTCAGCTCTAAGAAACACAGTGACTTGAAGTAAACTGGAATTCACAACATAGTTTTCCACACCAGTGTGGTGTACAAATGCACTGGAAAAATCCCCATGTTTATTGAGGATGGAAAAGTTGCTTGGTGTGTCACCTACAAAGCCAGGACTTGGCTTCAGTGCATGGTTTTTCTCTTGGTTTGTGTCCCAGCCCTGTTTAGTTCATGTGAACACTTTACAAGTTATGCAGGGATCCCTGGAGCTCACATTCCATGTAGATGAAATGTAAATCCACTGAGTTTTTGCCACTGATGATTGAAGAATGTGTTTAGTACATTATTATTAAGTGAGAAAAAGCGATGTGTGATGTAAATCCGTATCTTTGACACCAGTGAAGTTCTTTCTGCTGATATTGGTGAACAGTGGCTGTAAGTCTGTGTGCATGTGTGTGAATGAGATGAAAAATAATCAGAGATGGAATCCCAGAAGTGTA
Source organism: Climacteris rufus (assembly GCA_013398175.1). Taxonomy (NCBI): domain Eukaryota; kingdom Metazoa; phylum Chordata; class Aves; order Passeriformes; family Climacteridae; genus Climacteris; species Climacteris rufus. The sequence continues at coordinate 304,406 of VZRZ01007791.1, read as the reverse complement.
GGGCTGCTAATCCAACCACCACTCTTGTAGAAGGATTGGTTGCCATGCCCCTGGCAAGTGTTTTTTGTCAAAATACCACTGAACAGTGCAGGTTTGCTGGGTGGGTATTGTAGCACATACACAAAACAGGGAGGGGGCATTCAGTGACACATTCTGATTAATTGGTTAACAGGAGCCTCCTCATACTCATTACAGCTATTCAGCCATATCACTTTTGAAATCTGAAGACACAATTTTATCTGAGAGTCCATATGGCTTATCAGGAAACTGTGCATATAGAAAACTACCACAGTCCTGAACCAAGATAATATTTATCTAATAGACCATAACAACTTGGAGAGAGTCAATATGGTCTCTCATTTGAGCATGCATTTTGATATGCATTCTACCTATCCAAACACAAGTCATTTACATTGCAAGCTATCTGCCTGGTAAATCCATGTTTAGGTAATTCTTATAACAGTGGGTCTTTTTTACAAGAGAGATTATGAAGATGACTTGAATGTATTGTAGTCCATGGACTAATTTGGAAATTACTGAGTATTTGCCTGATAGACTGTAATGGACTCTGATGGAGCTGTTGGCTTTTATCAGCTAAACCCATATTTTGGTATGTAAGCAAATTTGAAAAAGCAAAATATTTGCAGAATAATCAGCCAGACTGCTCTGTTTGACTTGCAGCATCCTGCCTGCTTTGAGCCACCAAGTTGATGAAAGGAGGGACTATCTGCTACCAGGGCCCAGACCTGGCAGAAATGAGCCATTGCTGTAAATTCTCTCATGTCCCTTTGACTGTGAGAAGCCTGAGAGTGTGGAGAGCAGATTGCTGGGGGTAAATGGCTGAGGAGAAAGGGAAGAGGTAACCCTGCTCACTTAATCCCATACAGCTCTGCAGAGAATATCCTATAGTGAAGACATATTTGCCCTGAGAGTCCCAAGTGGATCCCTGACTGTAGGTTTAGAAAGCCTTTAGCAGGGCAGTTAAAGAGGCTTAAAGATCCTCTCTCTGTTTTCTGTTCTGTTTTCCCTCCATTGGAAAAGCAAAGGAAAATAAAGAAAAATTGAGAGAAGGCAGAGAGTATTGGAATATGGAAAAAGAAAATTAGCTACTAGGTATTGTTTTGGTTTTATTTCAGTTTGGATACTGTTCAAAGTGAAGGATCAGAAAATTTTCAAAGAATGCAGATTTTTGTGAAAAACACACTCAAAGAGATTTTTCTTTTAAGGCAGCATTTTTGGCAAACCGCAGCCAAGAAAATTAAGTCTTCCTGAGGAAGGATTGTCCAAAATCACAGTGGCCCCTCAGCATGAGCTCTGAGAGGCCACAATAAGAGGGATGAAGGTGTCTGTCCTCTTCACTGAATGTAGAGGGACCCCACGTGGCTGGTGTAGACTATGTGCCTGCTTCCTAAATGACTCCAGTCAGGGGAGTTGCAACCTACTCAAACTCTGCTTTTTCACCAGATCATCTCATTAAAGAAAAATGGAAAAGCAGTCAGGCAGTACCAGCCTTTCCAACAATTTTCCATAAGTTATCAAAGCAGATGTCCCTATGTATCAGTGTTCACAACCCTTTTAACTAAATTGATTTCAGTTGTGTTTATGCCATCTCCAAGTCATTTGGTGGTGTTTCCAGAGGATGCAGGAGGTGCTGACACCGGGTGGAATAGAGAGAGAGTTATTGTGTTGGAACCACACAGAGTACAGAGTACAAGTGATGCTGTGTGCTACAGTTTTGGTAGGTCTTAATGCAGCTGTGCAGAGAGTTGCAGTTATTATCATTATGAGACATTTATGAAGCCTAAATTAAAATTCTGATAAATAATGTAAACTGAAATGTAAATTTTCATCAGATCTCATTTTTTGCTGGAGGAGTATCAGTAAAATAGTTGTTGACATAGTGCCAATAAGATAGTGTAATGAAAGGTAATATTTAATTTCCTTGAAAATGCATTTAGGTTTGATTACTGAGGGTCTGAGGTCAGCTGTGAAGCTGCTAGAACAGGCTTCAAGACCTACTAGATTGACTACATAACCCAGACCCTTCCTATTAGCTAAATAAATAAATATAATCCATATTCCTCTGCAGCTTTAAAAGAAACAAGTTGTTGTGTGGCAGAAATTAAGGTGAGATGAAGAAATGAAGATTCTGAGCATAGAGCTTGCACAAATCACTGCAGATCTGCCTTAGTTTTTAGTGAGAGGATTAAAAGGGACTATACTGAAAACGAATGTGCTGATTTCTGCCCTGCCAGGTGTTGCCCATCTTACGAAGTGAAGGAAGGAGCTGAGCCTTTCCACAGTATCCCTCACTCATGCTGATGCAGTATAAGGCTATCTAGGAAGCTCCAAGGTTGTTCCTGTGTATTCTGCATGGTAAAGAAGCATGCTACAGTTAATTTTCATTGAAACAGCAGCACAGATGCAACAGTGCATCTTTGTGAGGCTTTCTATATACTTTTGTATTTTGTCCATCACCTCCAGTCTCAGTTCTTGCTCTTCATCACTTCCTACTGCCATCAAATCAGTGATAGTTGTGCCTGATGCTCTGAACAATACTTCTGACTCGAGCCCATCTCTGACTCTCTCCTGCTCAGGTTTTCAGCCAGACATGTAGCTTGTGTCCCATCAAACTAAACAGGTGCCTGTTTCTAACCATAGAATAATTCTAAGCACAGCCATCACATTATCCCTCTTTTACGGAGGAGGGATTGTAAACAAGCAGTTACTAAGTTCCAGAAAGCAGTGTTTGCCATCATTGAGGATGGCCTGTGTTTGAAGCATATATTTATGTGCTTTGCAGAATCAGAGTTCCAATCACCCACGTGCCTCAGTTTCCCCTCAGTTCCACTGAGGGAGTTGCCTTTTATTCACATTCCTGTTGTGTGGTGAGCTCCTGCTGACTGTGTGCTCGTGATGTGCTTGGGAAAATGCCATTAGCTTTTCCAAAGGTCTGAATTGCCTCTCTTTAATTTTAACTGGTTTCGTTCACAACCTCCAATGTTCTTTCCCTGTAGATTGCGTCCGTGTGTGGTTTCTTTATGGGTAAAATTAAAATGCATCAGGAAAGTTCCTGAATAACAAAATGCAGCACTCCAGCCACCTGGAGTTTTACTCTATTTGTATGCCCACTCCTGCTTCAGTGACTCTTTCAGAGGTTCCCACTCACAGCTGCAGCTAAGTGGGCACATCTAAAGGTGACAGATTGAGAATATATGTTCAAGTACATATATAAGTGTATATATAGTTTTCCATTCCTCCTTTGTTTCTTCCTCCTATTCACTGATATTAAAATCACACAACTGCAATTTAAACCCCAACATACATTGTTATTTTGTAAAAAAATAAAAATATTGCTCACCTTCATCCCTTTGCTTTCACACAATTTCACAAACATTATTTCCTTCACTCCTGGTTGACAAGGGGCTCTCATAAAGCTAGTGATCATCTTCTTTGCCCATATCCTTGTCATCCCAGCAGAAGTATTTCCTGCACCACAGCCTTCCCATGTAGGTCTAAGCTGACAGTTGACTAGGAAAGCTTCAGATCCAAATCAGACTTCCTGACACAACTGATATGTTCCTCATAAGACTCTGTGGAGTGTCATGGCTTGTACTGCATTATGTTTACCTGAAAATCTGGTCAATACTGGAAAGCTCTCAAAGTTGAAGGCACTTGCACTGGCGAGGGGGCGAAGCCATGATTCTGGGCTTACATTTTTACATCTGTTTGCTTCAACCACCCTTGTGCTGCTTTTGTGTTCACTTTCTTTGAATATTCATGTGATTGAATTCTGTGTCCATTAACATTCACAGAAAGTGAACCTCAGAGCTGCACATGTATTTGCAGAAGCAGCGGTTTACATTTGCACACTTAGGTATTCATAGCTAAAAGCACTCACTCGAGGAACTAAATCATTGCCATTTAGCCAGCCAGTCCCATGCAAAACTGTTTATTACCCACAAAGAACTGATTTTTGATCCTGCTATAGAAATTTTTTTTTGCTTGCTTATAGAAAAAATTGTGTATGTAAATCACTACTTTCCATATATTTGTGCAAGTGGAAGAAAAGCTTAGACAGATTATGTATTAGGAAATATTTGTTTAGAATTTGGATACTCCTGCCGCAAAAGCATGACCTCTAGTAGATCTTAGTGGTATAGAAACTATGACACACAGCTGAGCAGATACAGGCTTTTCAGCAGAGATGTTACACATCCACCTGACACAGTTAATTAAAATGTCACTCCTATAGGAGTAAAGGGAGATGAATGTGAGCCAAACAGCTGAGCAGAGAATTTTGTTTTGCCTTTAAGCAATTCACTGTAATTTTGTTGAAACACAGGGTGGGTTTTTGTTTTTTGGTTTTTTGTTTTTTTTTTTTTTTTTGCATTGTATTGATAAAGCTACAAATTTTGCCCTTAAAAAAACACTATCATATTCAAACAATTTTTTTCACAACTTAGACTTGCTGGTCTTAAACTTTCCAGCCTGTTCAGCGTGGTGGCCTGGCACACTCTCATCCCTACTAAGACCCCTTGTGGTTTCAGTGGGAGTTATAACAATCTTGCCAGGAGGGTGTTTAGCATCAAATGCTGCACTAAGTGACTACGTGGGGTTAAGCCATGCTCCACCAGGGTGTGTGAAATAGCATGTGGTTTGTTGAAAACGTAGCCTAAATGCAAATACTAAACTGGCACAAATGTCAGGATGTTGACATGATGGTGTGTGTTGATGGCACAAAGCTGGGGGTTATTCTCAACAGAGAAGAACTGGTATGTACAGGAGGAATTGCATGGTGCTTTGGACTGAAATAGTGGAAACGGGGTAAAATTCCTTCAAGGTGCAAAATATTAACTGATGCATTTGGAACTAACACCCAAATAAAACACCTCCTGCAAGATGGGAGCTCACCCCTATAAATGACTGAAAGGTCATGAGCTGCATGATTTTTTGCCCTCAACTGAAAAACCAGTCCAGAACCTGCCTCCTCTACTCAGTAGAAATGTAGTGATTTTCAGCTAAGTATATTTAAGACCAGTGTATGCAGGGGATCAGGTAAACTCGATGGCAAAACAAGAGAAGGCAATTAGCAGGATATATGGCCAGGCTCTTAATTACCACATTGAAAGCGAATGGTCACAGGGACACAAATACAGAAGACAAACTGACTCAGGGATAGCAGTGAGCTTCCAGCACCTCAAAAACTCCTCAAGAGCCTTTTAAGCTGCCAGCCCTGGGAATCAAAGCTCCTGGAGACACTCTGCCTTCCAGATTACTCCCCCATTGCCACGTATACTTGTATTCCTGGTGTTGTAGGAGGTGGTAACCTGTTTATCCTCCAATAATCCTTTCTTTTTATTCCTTCAGCATCAGGTACTTTCACCATACAGCAGCTTACTCATCTTTGTCACAGAGGCTTTGACACATGTTGCACAAATGATGTCTGTCTCAGGACCCAAATCTGGAGGAGTGAGGGGGATCCTTTCATCCTTTCCCATGCCATCCCTTTGCAGTAGCTGTGCCATGCAGTGCTCTCTGCCCCTGCAGAACCTCCTTTAGGGCTGTGCCCAAGACTGCAGCTCTCAGCATCCTGTACGTGGTGTCTGAAAGGATCCAGCACAGTGATGAGGAGTGCCAGGGAACCCCTCCAATCAGTGCAGTTGGGAGAGCAGGAGCATGAGGAGGCTGGGCAAAAAAAAAAAATGAAGGATGAGGGGTTTTCTGCCTTTCAAAAAGAGAACAGGGAAATAGGTCTGGAAAATAGAGCAGGAGGTGTGAGAACTGGATGATTTATGCATATGTACACATGAGAAAATGAGAAGCAAAGTTTCAAACTGGCAATTCATTTGGGTTTTTTATTGATTATAAATTGAATCTCCAAGCTATAATTAATAACCTGAGCCTGGACCATACCTGTTGTACAGAGTTGCTAACACATCTCTATAAAATGTCTTGCAAGGCAGTAGCCAGACATAAATTGTGTGAAGCTTATGATTCCCAGCATGTTAGCAACTTCTCATAAAGGCAGTCTGTTGTTATAAAAAATGGCAGCAGGCATGGCCATGAAATGCTGCTTGAAAACATCTTTCCTATCAACTGTTTTCAGTGTTGCTACACATTTTTTGTGTAACCTTTGTGAGGTTTCTGGGGCCCATTTCTCCTTCCTTCCCCTTTGTTCTTGAATAAAATAAATGCAATTGTCATATGTGGATATTCAAAGACCATTAATGTTATTTTAATGTCTGTATGTATGTCATAATTTACACTTTTTCCTTTGGAGACAGTGATTTATACCCACAGCTGAAAATTCAGCTTTGGGCTTGGGGCTGTGTAATTTGGGCTGAGGTGGCATTGCTAATTTTGACTTTGCAGTTGGGGTTTTTATCTATATATATATATGTTTATATACAACATTCTTTTGACTTGACAGGCCTAAAAAGGGGGCAAAACACCCAAGTGCTTTTATCTCTTCTCTTACACATGATTCCAACAATAATATAATAATTTTCATTTTAAAGTGCACTAATGCCATTTTAATCATTTTTTGAGCAACTAACATAATACAAAGGAAAGGATGAAATGGAATATTTGTGGCTGCAGAGACAGATATCATTATTCAAGGGTAGAAGCATGTGAAAGGGTAAAGGGGGTTTAAAGAGATACTCTTTTGTTGTACTTAACACTGATAAATGACATACAAGTCAGGATAACAGGGCAGAGCTCCTGTCAGGGAGACAGTGATAAATGTGGAGGCTGGGACAGAAAGGTCCACTAAACAGAAATCTGTATATGACACATTGTACATTTGATAGACTTGTCTGCATGGTCTAAGCCACAAAGTGTTCCTCTTGGCTCAAATTATGGCCCTCGAGCACATCTTACACAACCACTGAGCTCATGTTTGTTTTCCCATTTCCATGTGGCAGCAAAGATCAATTCCCCTTAATCAGTGCAACACACAGGGCTAAAACCAGGGAGGAAAAATGTTCTTAGACAAATATAATTGATATCTCTTTCAGGAAAATCATTGTATACTATGAAACAAAAAAAGCAAACAGACCTTTTTATTATTACTGCTGTCTCCTTTTAAAAAAATGTCCAGCACTGATGCGCCTGTTAATCAAAACATTCATTTAGGAGAAAAAAAAATCTCCTATTATTTCTTTATTAATGAAACAGAATATCTGTGATTTATGCATTAAGCTTCCTACATCCCATGCAACATGACCTGTACTTTTTGAATGTTCTCAGCATCGAAAATGAACACAGAGGAGCAGAGGCAGCCAGAAAAGGCATTTGTGTCCCCCAGAAACAACATCAACAGTTCACAAAGAAAAGAAAATCCAAGAATTCATGCATGTAACATTCACTGTGTGCTTCTAACAGATGACCAAGGCTTGTGCTTTCAACAGGAGGAGTGTGCATGAAAGAGTCAGTGTGATACTGGATAAGGACACACAGGAAGATTGAATGAAAGCAATTCAGCAAGACTGGTGGAGGATTAGAGAGTCATGGTTAGTAGCTTTTGGGTTCCTTTAAGCACACAGACATTTTGGCTGCCGTATTCTGCCAATCCTACTGAGCACTCTGAGTCTGGTGGTGCAGTGAAGAATTGCCAAGTTCTAGGTGGGAACTCTTTCTCTGTTACAGCAGGTTTTGAACATATCATCTCATACCTTAGGTGAAACTGCCATACATATGTCTGTGGGTGTCAACATCATGGACCATAGAATGTTTTGAGTTGGAGAAGACCTTAAAGACCACCTAGTTCTGAAGTCCCTGCCTCTCACATCCTCCGAGGTGGCTACAAGCCCCATAAAACCCAGCCTTGAAAATTTCCAGGGTTGGAGAATCCACAGCTTCTCTGGTCAACCTGTGTCTGTGCCTTGCCATCCTCACAGCAAAGAATTTCCTCCTAATAGCTAATCTAAACCTTTCCTCTTCGTTTGGAGCCATTCCTCCTTGTCCTATGCAGTGTTGTTGCAAGAACACTGCAATGTCCTTGTAAAAAGTCCCTCTTGTGCTCTCTTGTAACCACTTAAGGTATTGCAAGGTGCTCGAAGGTCTCCCTGGAGCCTTCTTTTCTTCAGACTGAACAACCCCAGCTCTCTCAGCCTGTCTACGTGGGAGAGGTGCTCCAGCCCTCTGATCATCTTCATTACCCTCGTCTGGACTTGCTCCAGCAGGCCCGGGTGCTGACACAGTGTAACAAAGATGAGTCACAAGGGCAGCCTTGAAACCTGTTTCAAAGTTATCCAGCTTCATATCTACAAGTGTCACCTGTGGTACAGTGGCTGCTTTTGTCCCTCCCCATCTCCAGCGCAGTCCCAAGGAGTGACTCGGAGAGGCACATCTGTGCTCCAAGCCATGATCACTTCTTGCTTAGTGAATTTAGGGCTGGGAAAACAGATGGGACAGAGCTCTTCTTTACAGCACTGTGCAAAGGAGACTGAGACAGCAACACAAGTGTCTTATGTTCACTTTTCTGCTGAGAACTCCCTTCTTTCAAAGTCTTCTGGGACTGTCAGAGGGACCAGCAGTGTTTCTGTCAAAAATGTTTTATAGGTAAAAAGTATTGGAGGCCTTCCACTTAAGTGGCTTCACTTCCCAAGCACTTACTAAGTTCAGGAATAGGTTGTCCAAACTGTTCTGCAGAGGAGAGGGGGGTAGAGACCATCTCTGCAACCCTACAGCTGAGGAGAAATTCCAGGGAAGGGTTCCTGTGAGAGTGGCCAACCTCAAGACCCTCTTATCAGTTATCAGTGTGGGAGGTGTAAGAGCCACAGATTTTAAGACAGCGAGGCTGGGCAGATGGGTGCCCACACAAAAGCTGCAGATATGGGGATAATCTTAAGAAGAAACGAGCCCCTTTAATAAATTCTGCCATATTTCAGACCCCTGCCTTACAGAAGCTGTGTTTAACTTTAATATAATGTGATCTCAGCTCTGTGCTGACATACCCACTGCTGCTATCCACTCCTGTCCTTTGCCCCTGGAGCTGATACATCTTCAGAATGCTGGAAGCAGTGGGAGGAAAGCATGTACTTGTTTCCAATGCAACTTTCCTTCCCATTGCAGCTCTGTAACACAAGCCCTTGCATCGAGAAGGGATTGTTCACCTGCCTGTGTTTGCACTGGCCTATTCTGCATCGTGTCAGCCCTGCAAAGTCAGCAAGGAACAGGGTCTGTATGTGCCCAAAATTGGCCTACAAAATACTCTGGCAAATGGATGGAAGCCCTTTTTTGTGGAGCATCCCTTTTTGCAACATGCTGCTTTGACACCACAGCTGACACAGTCCAAACAGATTGACTCGGGGAGGAGAGGGGGAGAAGGGAGGAAAATAATGTGTTGTCCCCCACATGCTGTTTTCTGTCTTAATTTGCTACCTCTTGTAGTGTGGGCGAGAATTGGCATCCTGATACAGAAATCTCTTGTTAGTCCCTGGAATCAAATAGTGCATTAGATAACAAACCTCACATCCATGATTTTAAAACTAGAGTGTCTCTGTTAAAAATGTATTTCTACTGCCAAGTCTAAATATTGATTTCAGGCTAGAAAATTTTGCAAGTTAGGATGGAAAGAGAGAAATGTGCTGCATTTTCCCATTTTTGACTGTTACAGTACCTTTTTTGTTATTAAAAAAGTAAAATGGGAAGAATGTATTAACTGCTAGCTGTTGTATATCTTGGGTTTTTTTCATTTTAATCCTGTAAATTTTTGACAAGAACTGAAATAAGCTCTAGAGGGATTTTTTGAAGAAGAAAAGTCTATTCAATAGTAATGTAAAATGCAAATTAAATATTTGTTCGGTGTTTAGTCATTCCTCAGAGACTAAAAGAAATTCTTCATCATGACCTCTATACTGACCTTCACATCAAATTAGAAAGTTATAGTGTTTATGTGGAACCATATATGCTGTCCCTATTGTAAAGGAGAAATGAATATTTTACGGCGATTGCAATTTGTTTCAAGGATCATTTTGTGAGATCTCTGCTTGCTGAAGACTACAATTTACCTTTTTACAATTTCATTTAATGATCTGACATTTGAGACACTTCCTAATTAATTCTGTCGCTGCCTAAGCCAGCTGTGATAAATATAACCTGTGCATACAGGATTACATTGTCGCTTTTAGAAAATACATCCAGTCAGAAAAGGTGAAGCTTCCATGATAGGACATTTGTATCATCCATATTGGAAATGATGAAACTCTGGAGTGGCCACTGCGCTAAAGAGCTGCTGTGAAAGGCTGCACAAAGTAAGGGTGGGAGCAGAGGCTGCTTTGTACTGAACAAAGCATTTTTCATGGTTGAAGTTGGGTTTTAGCCCACAGAGCCAGATGTTTCAGAGTCTGGCATCTGTAGGGTGCTTGTTTATCAATAATTGCTGAGTGGAGCACATTGGCATGGCAGTGGCCAGCGTGAGGCAATCCAGCAGGAACGTGGGGTGTGTAATCCCCTTGGAAAACCAGAGGGAATGGCCTGAGCATGGCTGCAGCTCGTGGCCAGGGCAGCCAGGGATGCTGTGCTTACAGAAGTCACGCTACAAAAATGGTCTGTGCAAGCCAGCAATGGGGTCATTTTTAAAATGGCTTTGCAAGCAGCAGCTGTGACAACTGAGGGCACAATTTAGAGCCACCACTGGACCACCAGGCAGAGCAGGTTCTTTGTTAACTGTGTACAGTCAGTCATAGACCTTGTTTATCAGTCAGCATTTTTCAATCTGATAAACACTCCTGGATGCTGCCCAAAAATTGTGCACTGCACATGCAAACTTCTTCTTTGCGTCTTTACTTCCAAGTAAACATTTCAAGGCTTTTTCTCTTTTTGTTCAGTGAATTAAAGCAGGGATGTGAAAGGGCAGTTTCTCATGCCATGGAAGTTGGGGGGTTTTCCATTAAGGAGCAAAAATCTCCGGAATAAGATTATAACAGATCTTGAGCTGTTCATTATTTGCCATGTAACAGATCCTGCTGTGGAGGAAATAGTAATTGCAACAACTGGAATAAGTCTAATACTTCTAAATTTCTGTTTCTATGGTGACTTTAATAAATATTCTTTTCAAGATAAATTTAGGTACTCAGGAACATAAATGCTTCCTGCCTTCTGTTTCAGACAAAAATAGAATCATATTTGCACAAAGATATGTTTTAGACACATTTGGCATATTTTCCCCAGATTGCCACTTTCTCAGTGACTATTATATTTTTCTGGAAAAGTAGCAGATAGCCATAAATACTACTTTCTTTAGATTAGAAAAATTGTGGTTGCAATAACAGGAGTAGCCTTGGTGTGGAAAGGCGAAATTCTGCAGCTTTGAGGGAACCAGTATGAGATGATTTCACCTTTGCTATGTGGCCATCACTCCAAAACCCTCAGCAGCAAGAGGAACAGGCTGGTTTGGTTGCCTGAATGTGTCTGGTGGCTGCAGACATGTGCTACAGCCCTTCCTGGCCCAGTCTTGGCTTCTTTGCTTGTGTCAGCACAGGTGCCTTGCAAGCTGGGCTTTGCCAGAGCAGCCCTTGCAACATCCTGTTTCCCCATGAAGTTGTGAGCCCTAACACTGGTCCAAAGTGACACGAGCATTTGTCCTTTCTCTCCTTTCCTCCTGTGTCTATAGATCCAATAAATTTATGTCATGTTAGTTCTTTGATTTTAAACCAGAAATAATCTGCAACCAGAAAAATAGCAACCATGTTTGGAGTTCCCTTCCGAGAGGGAGCAGGAGGGACGAGGCTGGAAGTGCTGCAGCAGGTTGCAGCTGGGTTTGGTTTTGTAGTGGAGGTTTCCCTCCAGTGGCTTCTCCAAAAAGTGCAGCGTTGAAGAAGCAGACGGGGTTTTATACTGAAATAAGTCTGACTGAAATAAGGTGCTCTTACTTCTCCCAAAGTTACCCTAGGAAAAAAGGCTATGAGATAGGCAAAGTGATGTCAACATTCGTGGCTCCTAAGGGAGTTCACAACATCCAACCTACAGGAAATTTGGGCCTGTCCTTCTCTTGAATTAAAAAGTTATTTCTCTCCTATATCATAATGATATACTTACATTTTCTCTAATAACAAACGTCTGAGTGCAATTTGTACCCAAAGAGCTTATAATCAAAAATAAAAAATATAGAGGAAGTAAGAGAAACCATGAACAAGTATATTATTCTATATAACATACTCTATAATATTTTTTTATAATGTACTTTGTGAAAGGTTTTGTTTTTTTCTTAAGCCTTATGGCAAAGTAGAATTAAAATAAGAGCTTTGAAGGCGGGTGATGATGTAGCTTTGTGGCTGTTTGCAAGATGTCTCTCCCAAGCCCTAGGGCCTATGGAAGGTGCTTGTTGGAAAAGTTAACCAGGAATGATGGCACCCTGGCAGGGAGAACTGCCTTGGCAGGCAGTGGAAGCTGAGGCAGAAGGTAAAGAGCTGGCCAGGCTGTGCCCAGAGAGCCAAGGCAAGAAGCTGATGTTCAGGAGGGAACGGGTATCAGTGTGGAAAAAGAAAGGTGAGGGGCAATCCAGGTTGGAGAATGACCCTTTTTAGCCCATGGGTAGGAGCAGGGTAGGAATGAAATTCTCAAAGGTAACAGAAAGAAACCTGCCAGGATCTAGGTGTGAAACATTGGGTGCCTGCAGGAGAGGTTTGCCTGTGTGCAGTGCTGGGAAGGCTTGGCTGTTGGAGAAGTCAGAAATCAAGAACCACTGAGATTTCAGTAATCACAGCTCAGCCAAATGCCAGCTCTTAAAATGGCCAGGTTGGGAGCCTGGGAGACAGGCAGAACAGCCTTATCACCTGCCATGATTAGGAAAGGATGTAGAAAGGAGGAAACATTGTGAAGAAAGATTAAAAACTGAACAAAAAACAACTGACCAATGACAAAGCTGTGCCAGGATTTTAGTCTGGACTGCAAAGGTAGGATTCAGCTCCAGCTCAGGACATGGAATTCTAAGGGTGTGCCAGGGTGGCCATGTGTAGGGCCCTGTGACAGTCACTGTGAGCTCTGGAGCCCAGTGAGGCAGTCATGTGGCCAGAGGTAGGTCAGTACTTTAGGATGAGCTCCAATATTCCTGAGGGTCAATTGCTCTGAGCAGAGCTCCACTGTCAGCTGTAGGTGCTTTGACAGTAGCTCCATGGACACAGCTCCCTACTGGTGCTTGCCAGGAACCCAGTAATCCAGGTGTTGTCATCATTGAGAGAATACTGGGATCAAAACCACTGATGCCCCAGAGAGGGTTGGAAACAGAGATGAGAAAGAAGCAAATGGATGTAAAACAGGAGAATCGGTAAGGGGCAACGTTTACTTTTAAATTTTTATGTAGCCCGAGTGAGACTTTTTTGAGTACTATGTGGACTTATTTGAAAGGCAGTTTTGGTTGGTTGGTTGCTCTGTTTATCTATGTATTAGATTTAAAACGGACACTTTAACCCAGAGACTCTCTTTTCCCCATAGCATGACCCATCACTGGCCAGGTGAGAGAAATTTGTCCACAGTTTAGCAAAGCACATTGCATGCAACTTAAAGATTGGTCCCTCTGAAAGCCAGGAAACAATTCACACATTTGAATGCATCTGAAGACTCAACTTGTTTTTAATCATAATCACAGAAAATTACTCATTTAAATACTACCAGGGATTGTAAGTCTTTTCCCTACGCTCACTGACTTACAGCACTTGATTTTTTAGCATTTAACATTAAAATATAAGTGTTATGATCTTTATTTTTGGATATGCTTTTACTTTGCTCTAGAGCTGCTTAATTCTCTGCCATATCTGGAATGACATTTGCCATGGATGTCAGCCAATACATTTGTGAAAGTTTTTCTGGTTCCCTGGAAACCTTCCCTAACATCCCACCCTGCCCAGAGTTTAGACAATGACACATCTCAGCATTGCATACTTCCCATGCCTCAGTTCTGAAAGGATTTTTCCCCTTTGCATATGAAGAAGAGCTGACATAGTCTAGATGGGCTTTTGAGACATTCTTGGAATAGTCAAGATGCTCTGTGTTTAAGAGAAATATTTATCTTACAGTTCACAGCCAAGGGCAGCTGGCCTGGCTCAGAACCTGTTGACTCCACGGGGAATTGGCTCTGGCTGATAGAAGCTGCTCCCTGCCTGCAAAGCAAAAGTGTAAACCTGAGAACTGGAGGAATTGTGCTACCAGTTAATAAAAAAATAGGAGCTCATATAGATAACACAAAGCCAACAATGCTTAGCTTGCAATTTGAGGAGGATTTACCTTTGCCCAAGACTTAAATGGTTTAGAGAGCCACTGAAATGCAGGTCTGGGCCCCAATCCAGTGTACCCTGGGAACAGAAGAAGAGACACATATCAGTATCAGAGTACCAGACTCCAACCTGAGAGACCCAAGCAGTGGATAAGCAGCTTCTGTGGCAACATTTCCAGAGGGAGAGCACTCAAAATGAAGGGAATTACAATCAGAATACAAGTTGGTTTACTACAGAGAAAAACCAACCCACAATATATTAACTGATCCATAATAATATTCTTCATGTTCTTTCTCCATGTAGTCAAGTCGTCCAGCACTTCCTCTGCCTGTCAGAGAGATTTCCAGTAGATTTCCGGATTTCCAGCAGATTTCCCAATTTCCAGGCATTTTGCACTGTCTCCTGTTTGCAGAGCATCTGTTTCTTCCAAAATAAGCAGGACTTACTCCTGTTGGTGCGATCCCTTTTACACATGAAATAATATGGGTAGAACAATAACAACCAGATGTGATATATGATGTATCATAATCTCTAACAGCAACATCTCTCTCCAGCCCAGGAGGGTTCTTTCATTCATCAGGTTTAACGAGTGTTCAAGCAGTTTATGACACGTACTGCTTCACACAATCTAAATGCAGCTATGCCATTATGTCAGATAAATCTTTCTAAGCAAGAATCTATGCTATCACACTAAAAAAAAAAAAAAATGGTATCTGTGCTACACCAAGGGCTCATGTTTTGGCAAATTAATTCAATTGGGATTTAGGTTAATGGTTTTAAATGCAATTATTCTACACTAACAGTGAGTTTAAGGCTTTCTAATATTAGTTCTGCTCCTGTGCTGGGTCAGGAGGAAGGTTCTGAGGCCGAGCAAAGAGTAAGTAGCTCCCATGAGAGTCCTGGCAGATAGACTGGCATTGGGGTTGTCCTGCAAACACTGCGATTTTATCCCGAGTTTGTGAAATCTGTAAATTGCGTTTAGTAGTAAAACCTACACAGATTACAAGTAAAGAGACAACATGAGACCAGAATTAATGATATAGTGGTTTCCAGGCAGGGGTCAGGGTCAAAGAGCACTTTCATAGTCAAATCTGCAGCCCTTATTTCTGTGTGCTTATTTCTTGTCCCCAGCCAAACATGATGCTGAAAGAGCTGCGTATACATCACGAGCAGACTGATGAGAGCTTCTGGCAATGCTCCAAAAGTAGGCTATAATGAGCAAATGGCAGTTGGGAACTGGCACATTTCTGGGTTTTTTCTAAGATTTAAAATGTGAATGGATTTCCAGGGAGTGGGGGAGTTATCAGTAAAATTCCTTGGCATCAAAATTATTAATCTGAAATAATTTAAGGATGGCAGCACTGCTCTGCAAAATTGTGATTAGAAAAATATTTAAAACAGGAAAACTACGCAGAGTAGGGATTGATTATGGTCACTTTATTAGCGATATAGAATAGTACACATATGTTTATTTTGAAAGGTTATCATTAGTGCCAGTCATAATAAAATGCTTGAAGCTAAACATGTAAACTTGTAGAGATATGGAATCCATTGTAATCAAATATTGAGCAATGAGCACTGGATCCTTTAATACAGTTTGCCTTGATACAGCCTTATATGGACCAATAGCAACCTTGAAAATTATTTGATAACATAATATTCATATACTGAGGCAACTGTTTTTAGAAATCCTGAGGCTAAAAAGAAGATATTTAAATTCAAACTGGATTGATAGATTTAGAATAAATTATCTATTTTAACTCAGATGAGTTGCTTGGATTCATAAGCAGAATTTGGGCACTCCAACACCTAAAAAGAGCACTGTTGCAAGTCAGACACCTTAAGGAATGGCATCAAAATGTAGCAGCATACTTGGCTGAAGCTCCTGCTGTGGAACTTCAGGATTGGTGGGAGGAGCACCAGGGCAATGCCCTCTGAACCTTCTCCCTCTAATGTCTGAATTCTCTGCCTGAACTGTGGTGAAACCCCTTATTTCCCTTGTGTCACCTCTATCCCCAACCTCAGGTTCCATGTATGGTTATGCCCTGGAAGACTCTATATGGTCATGTCCTGGGAAGGTCTCTCTTCTCCTGCTCTCCACTGGTCACTTTGAACCAGGTGTCTTCCCACTGGATGTCCCCTGGTACCACCTCCCTTTAAAAGACCCCTGCAGAGCTTCCACTTGCTCTCTTTCTCCTGGGGTAATCCAGCCACCTGTGTGTCTCCGGACTCCCTCCCTGGACCCTCACAATGCAACACTGGATTTACAATAAAAAAGGCAATTATCCCAGAGAAGAGCCCTCTGTAGCCTTTTATTCTCGCCGATGCAAGAACATCACGCCTGGGGTAATTCTCAGTTCCAGAGGAGCCAGCAGAAACAGGTCATCTGCAGTAGCAAGAACTCTGTGCTTTGGGAGAGTAGCAAAACTCTTGCAACTCATCCCGGCAGGGATTTTTTATTGGATGCTGTAGGAACCTCGAGAGCTCCGGGAAAGTGTCATATCAAAATAAGGTAAGTTGACCTCATAAAGTGATATAGGGGAAAGGGCTAAAAAAATCACTTCCATATGAAGCTCTCCTATGGAGAGGACTCCACTGATGGCAGACGTTAAGGTCAAGCTTTCCCATGTTTATGAACCCTGGAATAGCTGTTTGAGACATGCCTAGTTATTCTCCTCCCTACACCTGAAGAGCCTTGTGGGCAACAGGTAATGCTGTGAAGCCTTCAGGCAGCTGAGGAAGGTGAACTTGCAGCTACTCCATCCCAGCAGGAGGTTTCATCCCCTGAGCATAAATCGAGACCTCCTTTATGTGTGTGGCCTTTCCAGGGCTGGCTCTGGACATGAGAATGGGCACAGAGCACCTTGGTGGTGACCCCCATCAGGACCACAGGTTGCTACCCAGACTTGTGGTGTGTCTCTGAATCCAGAACGTGCGGGGATGCTTAGGGAAATCTCCTGGCAAGGCTCCAGGCTTAGAACACTCTGATTTAGCCAAGGAAGGTTGGTGGCTGAAGGCTGGGCATGTAGACTTTGAGCTTTGGCTTTGGAATTGCTTTTTTATCTCTTCGTGCCCTTTCTGTAGGAAGGAGATAATAGTTTTTCTTCAGCTGGTGATAAAGTGGCAAAGAAAATTTAAAAGAAAAAAAAAGGAAAAGAGAAAGGGAGACAGTTATATAAAGCAAGACAGACAGAGACCCATTACCTCAACAGCACCAGAATCTGAGGCCGAAAAAGAGAGAGAAAATTGTGTTTGTCCTGGAATTAATAACTTTTAGAAGAGTGAGTTGAAAGCCCAGAAGTAGACTACAAATTAAAACCGTATCTGTTCTCTCTTTGGGGAAAAACTGGTGAGAGACACAAAGCAGATGGCGGGAGCAGGACTGAACCACAGAGGGACAGTGAAGGACCAGTCAGTGAACACACAGGTCTGAAGATGGGCAGGTGAAGATGCCCAGTCATGCAGCCCTGGCATGAATTACTGCTAAATGAGTGCTGAAGCCATACAATAAGAAAGACAAGGAATGAACCAACTTCTCTGTGTCCCTAGAAGCTGCCACAAACCCAACCTGAGAAGTCACAGAAATGAAAAAAAGAGGGCTGGAGCTAGACTGAGCCTAGAGGAGGTGGTACCTGGAAGCACCTTGTAAAGAAGGAGAGGGTCAGAGCAATGAGGGGCCTTGTGCCAGGGCTGAGGACTCCACAGCAGTGATGTAATCAATGCCCTCAGTCAGTGCTTGGGCTCAAGCGGAGACGTGAGCAAAGGCAAAATCTTAAAAGTTGAGGGTGCAGTTTTAATAAGGAGTCATTTCTTCACACTGGAGTAATAATTTGCCCAGTTTCTGCTACTTGTAAATGGAGTGACAGTGTCTGTGGGGACAGGGAGGAGGCCAGGCGGGTGAGTGTGGGGCCTGCGCGGAGCAAACAGGCCCACACCGCGTTCTCACGGCAGAGCTGTGCTGATGGCAGCATGCTCGGGGCATGCCTGGTATTTCTGGAAGCAGATTCAAATAGCTGAGTGCTGATGTGTCTGGGATCAGGAGCCCAGGTCAGAGAGGCTTGGGAGACAGGATTTGTGGTAGTGTGGCTACTTTCAGCTCTCCTGCAGCAGGCAGCATCTGGGACCCTTTGTCACAAACTATGTCCTTTGTTTCTCACAGCCAGGCCAGCTCACTGTTGTGTGTGAGCAGCATGAGACTTAGCTCTCCAGAGATTTATTTTATAAATATTTCACACTACCTGCCTTTGGTCACTGTGCAAAGCAAAGCACTTTCAAAAGTGTCAAAGCTGATGGACCTAGAAGGAGGACACAGGCACTGGTGCTTCTGGAAAGACATCACTTTAGGGACAGTATTGTGTATACTTTTTCTTCCAGCCTTTGCCACAGCTGGGGGAAAAAAAAAAAAACAAACTCCACCACTTTCTGTTTAAGTTGCTGTAAAAATCGAGTCCCTGGGTGCTTTGATAGGAGATAGCCTAATCCTCTTCTTGCTTGAGTGGTCTCTCCAATTTCTGCTGTAGAGCTGACAAGTCCCTTTGGGTTTATGGTGAGGGATTTTTTTTTTAGTCCTTTTTTTTTCCCTTCTTTTGCTCTACTGATTTTACCTCAAGGGAAATCACTGAGTTTTGAGGGTTTTTTTACAAGTAATAGCTTCTTATTTATTTGCTAGGATATCTAATTCCATTAGAGATAGCTGCTTTGAGGGTCTTTTAAAACATTCCTCCTTTTGCTCTGGATTTTTGAGATTTTACAGTAACTTTGACCACACTAGTTGGCTTGGATAGTTAGGGTTCCATTACGTTTGTCTAACAAGCAGGAAAATGTATTTAAACCCTTCACAGAGAACTGTCACAGGGGCTGTTCCACTCCAGTTGGACTCACGTCCAGTCTGCTGGGGCAGAGCTGAGGGAGAGCCAGAAGAGAACTGGTTGCTTTGCCTCTTCACTAACCCATGACCCAAAAATGTGTGTGCCTACAAACACGGGTTACAACAACAGGTTACAAACACGGAAGATACATGACTGAAGGAGTTTAATAAATTTATCTGTAATGGATATGCTGAAATTTTTCTATAAATCAACAAGATATCTTCCTATAGCCCTGTTCTGTGTCACATCCCAGAGTGTTGGACATCTTAGCACAGGAACAGCTGGATAAAGAGTTAGAGGCTGAATTATGCCAAAGGGCAGGAATGTGCTGTTCCTCCAAATACTGTTTCAGCTGTTCAGTTTTGTTTTCTCTTGACAAACAAGGGATAAACTAATTACATTATATTGCAGATAGCTGTGAATGGAAGTGAAATAGAGCCCCTTATCTCTGGGAAAGCCCTCGGATATGACTGTAGTTGTACAAATACTTGCACTGCAAACACAATTACACAGAATGAGAGGGGATGTGAGGAGAGCCACCGGCAAAGGGTGGAGCAGGGCACTTAGCAGACCTCACCCATCTCCATCTCTGGTATGTGTAGATTTCAGGGACAGGGAGAAATGTGCTGTCTCAGTGTTGGCAGTAAGGAGAAATACTCTGTAGGGTTGAATTTCATCTTTATAAGCTACAAGGCTGTTTAGTCTGTATTGTTCCACGTGTGTTTGCCTTGCGAAACAGCAGGATTGGGTTCCTGCTCTGAAGAATTAATGAGCTGAAAGTATTGAATGAAGTGCAAGAGATACACATGGTGAACAGAGAGGCTGACTGGCAACTATTCTTAGATTGGCTCAAGAAGGCAGGAGCAGAGTCAAGAACTGCATAAAAATCCTCTAATTCCCAGTCTCTTGACCATGAGCCCCACCTCTTCAAGGACAGAGGTCTGTTTGTAGTGTGGCCATGCATCAGACATCAAACCACTTTCTGCCACCAGCCCACCCTCACTTGAGCAAAGGTCCAACTTTGATTTTCATGTCTATGAGGGCAAATTCCTCCAGAAAAGAAAAAAAAAAAAGGTTCTTCGAGATTAATATGCTTAACAACCCCAAATGCTCAGGAATTGCAGAAAAGCAGAAGGACTCTAAAGAAATAGTAACTGGTTTTTTACAAAGCTGATGAATCAGGCTGATGTGTTAGGAAATTCAACTGTATCAAAAATGAGAATGAGGCAGTAGCTTACAAAGCAGAAAGCTCTTGGCTGATGCCAAAAAGCTGTTTCAGTTGTTTCCGTTTGACAAGAGTCAGGAACACA
This sequence comes from Climacteris rufus, assembly GCA_013398175.1. Taxonomy (NCBI): domain Eukaryota; kingdom Metazoa; phylum Chordata; class Aves; order Passeriformes; family Climacteridae; genus Climacteris; species Climacteris rufus. The sequence goes on along the minus strand of VZRZ01007791.1, from coordinate 284,006 downwards.
GCAACCTCTTCCCAGGGGGAAGGCAGGCCTCTGCTTTATTTATGAAGTCAGGAACCTGGCAGGAGTACGTTAAGCTTGGTGGAGCAAAGCTCCTTATAGGCTCATAAACGATGGCAGGATTTGGGGGTTGACTGGGGGTGTTGGAGTTAACTCATCAGAGCAAAGTGCTCCACGTTTGGAGCGATACAAATCAGCTGGTGAAGGCTGCTTTAAGGTAATGTGCCTTGATGGGATTTCTTCACCACTGCTCTTGGGAGGATGCATCAAGATTTAATTCACTGAATATCAGCATATATTAGTGCAAATAGCACAGCAACTGCCAGGGCTAAATTAAGGAATGGTGAGCTCCATTCAGAAAGCACTCCACATGGTTTAATTTGAATAGGAAGACCTTTTGGTGTTCTTTTATAGAGCACACATCCTAATAACATCATCACATTATGACTGTATTCTGAGGCTGTAACATGGTACTTTTGTTACTTGGCTACTCTGTTTCCTGATCAAAATAAAATATCCTTTAAGAGTGAGGTTCGGTGTAATGATGCACATAGCAATACTTTATGTTACATACATGAAGCCTTAAGTAATTCCAATAATCCCAGAATCTGTGTTGGTATAATTAATGCTTAACACCTCTTTAAGTTCCTGTGTCATTATCCCAGTAAAGGTATTTATCACTAGAAATGCAGTGCTGAAGTACACAGGGCTGAATCCTGCACCAAGAGCCAGGTGAAAACACACAACTACATCCCCTCCAGAGTGGGGCAGCAGAAAAAGCTGCACCTGCAGTAAATGCATCCACATGACAGAAATCCCAGACAGAAGGCAAGGGTCTGATATAAGAAGCATGGTATTTATTTTAAATTAATCTTCAAAGTGTAAGAATACGGCTGTGTCCTGGGGCTCTAATTTCAGATAAGGAAACAAAACTGTGCACTCCCTTTGACAGCTCTCTATCTCTTATCCAGCTCTTGCAAGTGGAAGAAATAAAATACACCAAAATCCCCTTAACAACAGTGTAATTATATTTATCAAAGTCTGTGTAATTATAGCTACCCTGGCAGCTGTATTTATGCCATTTCACCCACTGAAACCCATTCCTTGTAGCTAACTCAGGACAAACCCTGTGTTTAGTCCTGGCCAGAGATGGTCCTACTTGTGTAAAGACCCTGCAGCCAGACAGGCAGCTGTGTGGAAGAGGCTGCTCTTTGAGGAACTGAGTAAACGAAAGTACCTTCTATATGGGATGATGCTTACAAGAGATAAATATTCCAGTTATGGATGGGTGTTTCTCTTTGAAATACACCCTGGGCTTGCCATGAGATCATAACTTCAATGCAGGCATCATTAAGGGAAATTATATGGTCCCATGTAATGCAGTATATCAGATTTTCATAATATTCTCCTCTTGCCCATAAAACAAGAGGAGACCCAAATCAGATCATCACAGTGTTTGGCACTGCCTGAACTCAGGGGCCTGAAAAATAAAGGCTCTGCCCAAAGATATTCAGAAAACTGTTGATTCCACTGCTTTAAGACTGATAATTCAATTCTGGTTTGCTTCAGCTTCCCAGCTGCTAGGACAGTATCCATCCTCTTGGCCTAATAAAGCTAGGTGAAAACAACCCAAAGGATGCTTAAGGTCCATATCCATGTGAATGTGTATACTTGAATATTTACTGTCTTTTATTTTCTATGAAGAAAGAAATAACTTTCAAGTATTCACTTTAACTTGACCAGAAATTGGCCCCAAAGCAGAGCAAGAAGGCTGGCAGAAGTAATAGCAAAACATATCCAAAATACAACTTCACCTGCCAGAAATTTGGATTTTTAGAATTAATGGTCATACTTCCTGTCTGATGTACTTGCTTCCTAAGGGAACATTCATATTTGTCAAAGCACCTTAATATCTTGAAAATATCTTGATTAACTGTTTTTCTGAGTAGCTCAGTTCTGTACAGGAAAATAATTTGGTCCCTGTATCATTGACCCTTTGTGCAGCAGTAATAGGTTTATGTTTGGTGTTTAACTTTTCCTGTGCAGATAAACATTTTTGGATGCAGAGCTTTTTTAACAGTAATTTTGCAAAAAAAAAAAAAAATGTGGCCCCTTATGCAGTGCATAAGTAGGAGAGAATCGCTGGCTGATTAGTTGATTCCTAAGAGGTGAAAATTCCCACCCTGGGCTGTAATCATTTCCATGGCCTTCCAATATTTGGGGGCTTGGGGCATCATAGTTCTCCCAGAGCATCCACCCTTGGAGATGTGGGGTCCCTGCACTCCACTGAGCCGACCCAATGCTCTGGGAGCTGTGTCTGCTCATCCTTGGCATGGGAGACACACCTATGAGGAAGAGCTCAGGGTCTGACTTTAACTGCAGCCACTTGCACAGGTGATGATATAGGTACTCAGCCAGACAGCAGCATCTCCGTGTGTGAATACACCAGAACTGGAGTTTAAATCATTGTTAATTGCCCAGGAGCTGAGGGGACCTGGGGACTGTGTGTATTGTGTTTGTGTGGCCAGGTTTTGGTAGTGGAGTGGGTTACAGGAGTGGCTGCTCTGAGAAGCTGCTGGAAGCTTCCTCCCTGTCCAGCAGAGCCAACATCAGCCAGCTCCAGGGTGTGCCACTGGCCAAGGCTGAGCCAGTCAGGAATGACAGCACTGCCCCTGGGATAGCATATTTAAGAAGGAAGGAAAAAGTTATTGGGCAGATGTAACTGTGGCCAGGGAAGAGCAGGGTGAGCACAAGTGGGAGGAACAGCTGTGCAGACAGCAAGGCCAGTGCAGAAGGAGGGGCAGGAGGTGCTCCAGGCACTGGAGCTGAGGTTCCCCTGCAGCCCCTGGTGCAGCCCATGGTGAGGCAGCTCTGGCCCTGCAGCCCATGGGGTTTAACAGGGGGGTCAGAGACCCAGGAGGAGCCCCAGGCTGGAGCAGGGGGATGCCTGAGGGGAGGCTGTGACCTCATAGGAAGCCAGTGCTGGAGCAGGATCCTGACAGGGATGTGCAGAGTGGTGGAGAGAGAAGCCCACGCTGGAACAGGTTTCCTGGGAGGACTTGTGGTGCTGTGGGCGACCCAGGCTGGAGCAGGCTGTGCCAGAAGGACTGCACCCCACGGAAGAGTGGTCCACACTGGAGCAGCTCATGGAGAGGCACCCCACTGTTGAGCAGCAGCAGAAACAACGTGTGACTGTAATCTCCACTGCCTGTCTCCTGGGAGAGGAAATGGGTGGGAGGTAGAGCTCAGGAAGGAAGGAGGGGTGGGAGAAAGGTGCTTTTAAGATTTGGTTTACTTCTCATTATCCTGTTCTGATTCTGATTGGTAAATTCAATTTATACCCTCAAGTCAAGTCTGATTTGCCTGGCTGGTAATCAGTATGTGATCTCTCCCTGACTTATCTCAACTGATGAACATTTCCTTATATGTTCTCTTCCCTGTCCAGTTGTGGGGGGGAGTGATAGAGGGGCTTTGCTGGGTGCCTGGCATCCAGCCAGGACCAACCCACCATATCTTGTCTACGTTTAATCTAAAAAAATCTAAAGCAATGCAGGAGTGTCCTTAGTTCTTTTGCCGTAAGACACAAAAAGTGTTCCCAAATAGGCAAGACCTATATTTATTCATTCTTCAAGCAGTGCAAGACCTTTTCAGCATGGGCCCCCTCCTGGATAGACTGAAGGAGAGCTGGCCCATGAAAGCCAGAGCCAACCAGTTGGCAGCAGAGGTTCCTGCAAGACAGCAAGAATGAGCAGAAAAAACAGGAACAGCCCCATGAGCCTCCCCAAATACCTCTGGGTAATGTCTTGCACAGCTCTCAGATTAAGAGGTTCTGCTTCCCAGCAGTTATATTGATCCGTTTTTCCTATCAGTATTGTGGGATTTTAATAATAAATCCTCATTGCTGGCCATCATCTCTACCATGAGTGAAGGGAAGCGACAGCAGGTGCTCAGGTCAGCTTTCGCCTTTCTTCTCCTCCTTCCACCATCCACAACGTGTCCTTCCCTGCCAGCATGCTCAGCTTCACACCTACACAACTGCTTCCTGCATGGCCATCAAACCCTTAAAACGACAACAGATGCTCTCCTTATCATCATCTTTTTAAAAAAAATCTTAATAAAAGCTGAGATTAAAAAATACACATTATAAATTGCCCTGCAGCACTAGACAAACAGCCTTCACGCTCCAAAGGTAAAAGCCTTATTTCAGGAAAGCAAGCATGCTGATGGCAAAACACAGACCACTATCAATTGCTGCTCCCATAAATCACATTTATTTTCCAAATAATAGGAAGATTCATTGTTTTCTGCCAAGCAGTGTCACCTGGTAATAGGAGTGAGTCAAAGCAACAGTAATTTTCATGCCATAAAAACAGTATCAAGACTGTTCACTGAGTAGGATGAATGCTATTGATCAGGGGAAAAAAAAAGCCCTATAAAAACAGGAGACAAAAGCAAAGAAATTAAGTAATGATGTATCGGGTGTGTAATGAAAGGTCTGTTAACATTTCCATTATTCAGCTTCCCTCCCTGGATGCCTTCTCTGAAGCATTTACGACCCCTCTAGGAAACCTTCTCCTCAAACCAGGGCTGCAAGGGGTTAATGGTGTGAGACCAACACTTTGAGAAGGGCAGTTCAAATCATTGTACAGAAATGAAGGGAAAGGTCCTGCCCTGGCCTCTGTTTATTGACACAGCGAAAGCCCCAGAGCATTTCACTGAATTGACTTTTTCTGCTGCAGAAAGATGTAGGGCTAAAGGGACAGGGACTGCAGAAGAGCTGTAGTCAGGAGAAGGCACAGGGCTGTGGGAGAGGAGACACCTATGGCTGCCCCAAATCTATCCCCTGTGTCAAGGGCTAGAAACTACAGCCCCCCTCCACTGAGTCCTCTAGTAGTCAAAATAAACAGCACAACAAAAAAGCTGAACATATATGTCCTTATTCTCAATATTTACCTAAACTTCTACAAAAAAAACCACAACAAACTTTGTCTACCACCAGCAGATCACGCACACCAGGCACTTCCAGACTGCCCAGCTGAAAAGCTGTTTGCTTGTGGAGCCTTGGCAAATCCATGGGCATTTAAGCAAGAAGCAGAGCAGCTGGCTGAAGGTCTCACCAGAGCAGTGGTGGAGAAGGACCGAGACCCATTGGTTTCCACCACTTCCATCATCCACATCCCACAGATATGATTTCATACCCAGGACTGCTGCAACATCTTGAACGGTCCTGTGTCCTTCTGACTGACCACCAGTAACACAGCCAGCAGGGGTGGAAATACAAAGCCTACCTTAAAAACTTCTGTCTGTGTTCAGGCTTCTGTCACTCTCTGGATTAAACTGAGATGAACAGGGCCAGTCTCCTACCACCTGACTTCCCAAATCATACCCTCATATTCTCAGTTCTCAGCAGCAACAGTTGATGGCATCATCACCCACTTCTAGTCAGTGCCAGCAGAAGGTAGTCCTAAAATAAAGGCTACCTCACAACCTTTCCTCTCTGCCAAGAGAGAGTCTTGTCCTGATGACTGGAGTTTCTGAGTAAGCTTAACCCTTGCTAACAAGAGACCAATGACTTTTCCAGGTGGAAAATATATTCTGAGGCAGCTCATTGTTAGCAAATAAAAAAAACATTGTTAAATGACAGACCTAAACCCATCAGCTCACTAACCTAGGAAAAACTTAGTAATCTCTGCATGAACCAGTGGTTGTTTCCTAATTGGGCTGGTGAAACACCTATAGCTCTCTAGCTTTCTCAGCTGACACATCACAATAAAACATGATATGAGGTGACTCATTACCATCGTGTTCTATCACATCCATCTCATAATGCAACCTCAGACTTGCATTACATGAGTTGAATAATATTTTCCTAAGAAATCATGATAGAAAAATCTGTGGTTTCAAGGGAAGTAATTTTGTTGATTAAAGAAAATGCTACCACCAAACCTGAATCCTGCTGAGAAACAAGAGGCTCAGGTGCACCCCAAAACATCCCTGTACACCCTGGCAGGGCTGTCTGCTGGAGCAGAGGCACAGCAGGCAGGGGTTACCCATCACCTGAGCCTGTGTCTGCACTCAGGACAAAATCATATTGGGCAAAATTGTATTTAAAGTGGAGCTGGATCTGAAAGAGAACTGCAGGGCCAAACACACTGCGCTTTGACACAACCTACTGGGGGCTCAGATCAATGAGCTGGTTTTGACTTTGCACTTTAAGAATCCCTGTTTGATCCTGCACCCTCTCATCTCTCTGGATCCTCCCATCACCAACGTTTCCTCATAACTAATTCCCCAGATATTTAAGATTTCCCAAAGGATGACCCAAAAACCCAGTAAGTGAACAGCATGCAGCTGTCCCTGCACAAAATGCTGAGGGGAATGGGGAAAGCCACAGATGGGAAATATCTTCTGCATGTTGAACAAGAAGGGGCTGGATGTGGAAAAGCTGTTGCACTGCTACGGTCAGTGCTGCAGAAACTGGGGACATGTGGGTGACACTACCTGCAGGGATGGGTCACACCAGAAGCACGGTGCCTTCCCAAGGTTACTGGACACATCTCCCCGGTTGGCAGGGATCCCTCAGCCAGTGCCAGGTTTCTGTGGGAGCGGGCAGACTGGCAGTGGCCACACACCCCAGTCCAAGTGCCGCCAGCCCCACAGAGGCACAGACAGCGAGCGCCTGCAGGAGCAACGAGTGGCGGCAGGAGCTGCGCCTGAGTCAGGAGGAGCACGTCCCAAACGCTGCCAGGGAACGTCCTGTGACGTGGGTTGGGCTGAGGGGGTGGGGAGATGTGTGGGACCACGCTCTGGAGATTCCATCACTGCCATGAGCTCATGCGTTCGCACCCCAGAGCCTGAGAGCCTGGGGGAACCAGCACAACAGAGCCACGTCCCAGGTGCTGGTCTGCAGTTCCTGCACCCCAGGCTGTGTGTGGCCCGGTTCTCTTTCTGCCAGCAGAGTATTAGCAAGTTGACAATATGCTACTCGTGCTTGTCCAGGTGGTCATCACCATTTATGGAGCTGAGCCACTGTTATCTGACTTTCCCAGCCTGAGAGGGGGATCAAAGGTAGAAAAGTTTCTGCGAGGAACGGTTGGATGTGCTGAACCTCTTGAGCCATAAAAGAGTTAACCAAAGGCTGGCATGAATGAGTTGTGTGAAATCATGAGTGCCATGGAAAAGGTGAGTGAGGATGTAGCGGGTAGTGTTTCTTCCAATGCTGGGATGGAGGAGGGGAGGAAACCAAAGGAAGGTGTAGGAGACAGTTTTAAAACACAGGGCCTAACTCATTACCCCGTGGAATCACGTGAGGAATGCCTTGTCATAGGACAATGGGTATTGAGCACCTTTCTACATTAACAAGTCAATGGAAAAAAAAATACTGGGTAACAAAAAAGCCATTTCTGGATCCAGGAGCCTCTGACACCCAAAGTGCCACAGCTGGGAAAACACTTTGGTGAGGTACAACACGCTCAGCCTGTTCCTGTGCTTTCCCCTAGGCCTCCACCATTAGTCACTATCAAAGACAGGACAGTGGGCCAGGCAGCTGACAAACCCTTTTCATGGGTACAAAGCGTGACTCACAGCACGGGAAGGCTCCAGTGCGGGCACCTCCTCCCCTGGGATCCCGCAGCCGTAAAACCCATGTCGTCACAGCACTACCAGTATGGCAGGTTGTAGCTTGTGTCTGCTGCCAGGATCAAGCCAAACACCTGTGGTGAATGACCCTTCCAGATACCGTGGGAAGTGTTTGTTTAGTGCTCCAAAACCTCTCCTCAGAGCTCCTTCCCTTCCTCTGCTCTGAGACTGCAGTCTGTTAAAGAGGCTGCCAACTCTCTCTGGGTCTGACACAGCAATATGCTCTGCTCAGCTTAACATATTAAACCATCCAAAAATGCCACACATTTGGACTCAAAAAATCAGGCAGAAACATATATTTTATATGTTTTACCCTATTACATTTAAGGTGTGTATGAGTATAATGGCTTTGGTGTGATCTACCATTTCGCCATGTTGGCTTTCATCTTAAAAGGCTGGAAGTAAGTTCTGTTTTTCAGTTTAATGTAAAAGTATAATAATGTAAAAGTATAATAATGTAAAAGTAACACTTGCCATGAGACTTCATTAAATTGCAACCACCAGCAGCCTAAAGAACAGGCAAACTGCTCTGCATTGACCAAAGGATGAGCACTTCCCAAACAAGGGATGGAAAAAATGATGTGCTAGTTCAGTAGAAAGGTGCAGGTGCGTGCCAAAGGAAACAGACACTGAAGAGATGCAATTAGACATCCAGCCAGTGCAGTGAGGTCCCATTCCCTCTGTGAAGACATCCTAGAAAATCCGTGATCACTTCCAGGCGGATATTGAGGTGTTTCCCTGAAATCAAAGCATTCAGATCCATTATGAGCACAAGTGTTTTAATTTTCCTCTCACACTTGCTTCTTGGGCTGGTTTTGCAATGACAACATGAGGCCTTCAGGAAGAGGCAGGAGGAGAGTCTGGGATACTTGAGACTGTAGTTCAAGATGTGCCAAATGACATGATCAGTCTCCTTGTCATGATGAGAGCAGCGAGGTAACCTACTCCACTCTTGGAAATGTCATCTCATGTCAGCTCAGCCACTTTGGAAGTGTTTCTCCCGCTGTCAGGAGTTAACAGCTGGTGGCTAAGAGGGCACCAACAAGGTACTTAACAAACCTGACACTTCCTAACACCCCACCCAATCCTTTTTGGCTAGAATAGCTTGTGAAAAGACAAAGTGTGCTGACACGGTGTAGGTAAATAGATCATAGCTCCAAATATGAACATTTATTGAGATCTGTATGTGGCTGTAAGTGCCCTCTTGATTCTCATCAGTGGGGAGGAAAGTTGCCTTGCCTAGAGTATTTAGTGCAACAGGTAGGAATGAGCAAAGTTTTCCAAATAGTGATTGAAAGTCTCTTAAGACAAGATTCCCACTTGGGAAGAGGAGAATTAAATATAGCTAATCATGAGCAAATGTACAACCCCCACCCTCCCATCAGGGTGTGAGTTATGGGGCAGCAAGGTGCTCCCCAGATAACGTGTAATGTGAGAGAGCACTGAAATGTGAGCTCAGTTTGGACATAAAGGAGCAAAACTGCACAACAGAAAGATAACTGAGATCTGAAATGCAGGAAGAACTAACCCGTGCATCCAGGGAATACACACTCCTGTGCAACTAGCACACAAAACAAAAGAGAAAAATTTGAAATTAATAGATATTTTTTAGAGGTAGAATAAAACAATGACATTTGATATAGTAAAAAGCTAATCCCACCACTTGATAGGCACCAGTTTGGTGGCACATGGCTAGGAACATTCCTGAAGAACAAGTGGGTACGAGTCACACATTTCAGATGTGGTTGGGAAAACAGGCAGCTTAGTGCTTCCCTAATGATTATTGCACATTTTCTAGATATTTGACTCATCAAAAGAAGCATCTTTTCAGTGTGTTATTTCAAGAAATACATACAAAGGCTCATGAGATGGTTTGAAATTTGAGGAAAAAGCAAGTCTCTGTAAAGGCAGTCAAGCTGACAGAGGAAAAAATCTATGTGTTACCTCTAGGAGTAGGATCTACAGGTCTGCAAGCTGCCCATGAAGGTGGGACCAGCACAGAGCAGAGACCAGGCAAAAACTTGAAAAATACTTTTTTATCATTTTGACACCCACACGCTCTGAGATCATTTATCTCAGATCAAAGTCTTGCCAAATCTTAGTTCAAAGAGCAGACTGTGCATATCTCCAAAAGGTGTGGGAAAACAACTGAATTTAAACCATTTTCAAAGTGGCAGCTTCTGAGCAGGAACATTTATCTTGTTTGTTTGCAATTGTGTCCCCTCTGTCTTAAAATAAAATGGTCATGTTTTCAGTGTATCCTTTTAAGGGATACCTTACAGTGTATCCTTCCTCTTTTCTCAACTGTTCTCTACCCTAATAAATTGATTTTCTCATGGGATACATTTTGGGTCTTTGAGCCCAGGTATCTGCTCCATAAAGAATAATTTGCAATACATTTTATAAATCACATCAGGCCTGTATCTAAACTAGCTCTGTTTCTCTTCTCAGCTTTTCCACAGGAGTATTGTGGGATGGCCAGGAATCTTTTCCCAACTTTCACAATACATTTATTCACAGCCACTCTTGGGCCAGCATCATTTGTTATCAGTTGTGGTGTCTCACGCCCACCTGCATTTTTTCCTACCCCAACACATATTTGAGTAACCATGTCATCAGGCAGCCTTCACCTGTGGCAGACGGATGCACTGGGACACAGGACCTCACACATGTGCCTGCTCCTGCAGACCCAGCACCATGTCCAGCCTGTCCTGGAAGCAGCATAGCCATGTGACCACATCCATGCTACACTTAAGCATTTCCCTTCAGCTAAAATTCAGAAACAATTAGGCTGAGAAAGAAGGATTTAGGCTCAATGGCCATGGGCCCACATCTCTTAATTTCTGGGCAAGCTCTGACAGATTCTAGGTAGTTATAGGAGAGATTATGCCCATGATTCCCTCCTTTGGGGACTCTGTTTCCCAGGAGTTTCTCCAGTGGAAGGCGCCGGGTGTAGGAGGCCACCTGCAAGCTCGCCAGCACCCTTCTGGTGGGATAAGGATGCCTTTGTTGAGACAGGCTTCCCAACTCATTTAGAGCCTGCCTGCAGGTCTCCTAATTAATGCTCTGCCTGCCTCCATCAAGCCTAACAGAGGGATTGAGTCAAGGAAATATTTATGTACCAAATCCCAGCCTGCTCTAACTCTTCCAGGCACATTCCTGATCCGGAGCCACTCTGTGCCATTACGTGAGGCTGCTCACAGCACAGGGACAGCCCCGGGGAGAGCAGCCCTGTGCTGCTGTCACCTCTCCCTTCCTCCACCTCTCCTGCTTTTCCAAAGCATGCACCATGTTCCCAATAAATAGTGAGCAGTAACACCTTAAAACTGGCATATGTATGGGGGCATTTCTCCTAGGATACGGAAAGTGACCTAACCATGCTGTGCATTCTCCAGGATGAATATTCCTTGCATGGCAAATGTGCAAGCTCTGCTTGAAGTGTACTCTCCTCACAGCAATGTTTCCAGCCAGAAGGAACCCTCATTTTCCAGTATCAGCCATTTGACACGGACTGTATCGACTTGCTCATGGATTTAACAAAAGGAATTACCTGGAATGCTTGTGGGCGTTGTGTGAATGTGGACTCTCCCCCCTGTGCTTACAGGCTGAACTTTAATGAACCACAGACAACTGATGACAGTCTACAGCACAGTGCAAAAGGACAAAGTATAAAGGCAGATTTTCTTTATTTTTAAATATTAGTAACACTGCACAAAAAAAAACCAACAAAAAAAGTGGTACTTAAGTGACAGAACACTGGTACTCAGTCTTTTTGATCTTAACCATAATTTACAGACCCTAACAGAGTTCACAAATGGTTATGTGCTTGCAGAGGGTTACTTTGGGTAACTGGCGCTAAACCATTCAGATACCAGAGACACCAGGATTTGTTATATCAAACCATGCTAGAATGCAGACTTGGCTTTTCTCTTCAGCTTCTCTCTGACACCATTATGTGCATTCCTACATCTTCTAAATGTTAGGATGAGTGAGTTTCTCCAGGAACTGTGGACTTTCAATATTGCCAGGTTTAAGGCTGTTACATCAACAACATATTGGCAAGAGGAAGACAAAAGAAACAAAACAACCATAAGCTGCTAGCTAACTCCTACCTGGAGGTTAAAAAGAGGGGACAACACACTGACAAGAAACATGCAGGTAAATGCTTAAGGCAACAAAGGGGCTCTGTATACACTAAAAGGTTAAGAGAAGCAATGTGTCATGCACATGAGACGAGTATGGGAAGCAAGGAAGTCATCTTGCCAGAAAATACATATTTCTTTTCAATCTAAGACATCTTTTCAAGCTAAAAAATAATTAGTCCTGCAATAAAACCAATGCAAAATGCTTTCGTACATAAAGATATAGGTTCTCTGCAGAAACAAGTTGATAAAACCTAATATGAATGCTGAAAAAATGTTTATTATCTAAAACCTACTCAGCAGAAACAAGGAGCAGTTTTAAAGTAGCACTTGGATCATTTGTCTCCAGGTTCTGAGAATAAACTTTTAAAATAAGGAATGATTCCACTAAATTATTCATCAGGAGTCAACTAAAGAAATCAGTAGGAGTGCTTTCAGGAGACCATCATTACGCTACAGTTCTTAAAACCAGAGGATGTAACTTCAAGATACAGTTTAAAATGAAGAAACATTTTAATGGCAGGGACAAAACTGTCCAGCCTGGGGGGAAAAAAGAAACCAAACAAAAAACCCAACCGTAAAAGTCACTTATTAATCTTGCATAAATTACCCTGTAAGAGTTCATGTCTCAGTCCCATTCCCAAAGACATAAGTGAACAGGACTCTTCTCTCAATGGGCCTGATGTTGATGCCAGTGACCAAACAAACAGGCACTTGCCTTTTCTATCCTACAAGAACAGGTAACAAACACTAGACTAGAGTTGTTTAGTCCCAGGGAAGGAAGAGGTAAGAAATTCTGTAACACTTTCCAATCTCCAAACATAACACACTTCTAACCATGACCAGCCTCGTCTGAATTCCCTAACCTGAACTGGCAAGACAGCCTCTCTGTGAAACTAAAAGGAATAACATAGTGCAATTTTAGTACAGTTTTAAACATGACTCACTTCCTTGGTAGCAGTGTGAACAATCAAAAAATATACACAAAAGAGGTGTGCTCAAAGGTAACATGAAATTGTCATTATTATAAAGGTATAGGCATAGCAGAGAAGTCCATTTTAGTAACTCCCTTTGGTTGACTTCTTCTTCTTCAGTTCCTCTCTCTGCTTCTGCTTCCTCCTCTTGCTGCCTTCTTTGTATCCTGAGGAAACATGGCTTGTAAAACACTTTTCACAGCATTCATGGACTTTTCTCTCTAGCAAAAGCACATGTTCTCTGAATGGTTTAAGGAATATTAAAGAAAAGGTCTGCCTTCCTAATGTGTTGTTTGTTTTTGTTTTTTTTTTTAATTGCCATTTCCACTATATCCCCCTTTCTACTATATCCCTTACATAGGATAGAAAGAAAACACTAGCAATCTTTGAAGTTTGAAAAGATCTGGAGAACTTTCAAAATACTTCAAAGCCATTCAGGAAAAGCTGCAAAATTAGAGCACATGCAAAACCAGAGTAATTTTCAAAACGGAAGCAATAAATAAGACTTATACAGCAGGAGTAATTTAAGTACGGGCATTTCCTGCTCACAGTAGTCAGTTACCATGATATTTGCATTTCCATTTTAAGACTAGGGAATGCCAAGAATCCTGAGTAAATAAGAAGGTGCTCAATGTTTACCAATATATAATTTTATATTCTGGTCATCCGCCTGCTCATGCTTAACTACGCACCACAGGTTATATTCTACTGCAGCTCCAGTGGTGCATGAAAGCATTGAGTTCAAGCAACAATTATTTGCTACAGGTTCAGTAGGCACAAGCTTCCAGCCATGTGATCATCATTTCAATGGTTTATTACCCCCAGGAAGATGTGTGAAAAACAGTTCTTGCTCTGCATCACACCTTTTCCTCCAAACTTGCAGTAAAATCCGGCTCACTGGCAGACTTGCACGGGCAGTGAACTGTGTGAGCCACCACATCTACCCAGATGCACCCATAAATCTAAACTGAAAGCCAGTAAACATTTCCCTCAGACAATAATGACAAACATTCTGTGATGCTTTGAGACAGCTGGAGGAATCTTTTAGCTCAGTGGTGCTCTGCCGCTGGGAATCAGCACAGTCCAATGAGCAGCACAGAGCAGAGCAGCCCCTGCAATCCAGCTGGGAGGCAGGGCTGGGAGTCACAGGAATGGCCCTGGAAAGGCACAACTCTGCCTGTATGGAAATCTCTTCCTCTCCTCTATTCTGTCTGCAGGCAGGCAGAGATGGCACTAAGGAAGCAGTGTCACCAGTGCACCTGGTTCTCCATTAATTTAGTATCAATAGCAAAATTAAAATGGGAAAAGGAAGTGGTGGGAGGCCAGGGGAGCACAAAGCCACACTGTGGCTGAAGTTTGCTCCTCGTCAGAGCTCCTCCCAAGCACAGTTAGAGATGTGCCCACAGCAGATCTGAAGTTCTTCAGTTTAAGACCTGGGGAGAACCACCAGATAAGTCTTTCAGCTAAAACCGTTTGAGACATTATCAAAAGCTTAGAGGAAATACACTCCTTTGTAGCAAAGGGAAACTTCTAGGTTATCACTCTAGCTCCTGTGCTGTATCAACAGCATGACTTCATCCTTTGCAATCACCTGAGTCAAGAGGCAGGATATTTATTTAGAAATTCTGCCGTGAGCAATCAGCCTGCACAAAGTTAGAGTGGAAACCAGTTTTCTTCTTTAAGGAAAAGAAAAACTGGCAGTGCTTTGCAGAATTGCAGATGATGCTGGGTTTCCCCTGCACTCTGCCACCCCCTGAGCTACAGTCCTGTCCCTGGAGTCACTGTGTGAACGTCTCCTCACTAAGAACTCCATCCAGGAAGTTTCCTTCATGTCAGCCCCTCAGTCATCTATACATCACCAAAAATAGGACCCCTTTGCATTCCATTTACTGAGTAAGGCACCCATCCCAGAAGGACTCAGGCATCTCCCTGCTTTCCCACAGAGGTCAATGGAGGCAGAAGAGACATGCTGACTCCTGAGAATCAGTCATCTGGGGGGTGTTATTCACAGGGTTCTTCCCTTTACTGGAGGGAAAAACAGCATCATATCAGCTGATCAGAACTAGTTCATGCAATAAGTATGAAATAATAACACAGATATTTGAGAAAGGATCATTAAACCCTTGCAGGTTATTAGCTTTGTAATTTTTTCATTTTTCATTCTCAAAACAATGTCAGTATTTCCAAAGGGCGTCCACATCCAGGTATGATTGCATTTAATGCTGCTATTTTGTATCATAATCCTTTTTTTTTTTTTTCTGCAACAGTCCATTTTCTTCAAATGTTTGAGACTTTGAAAGCAATTCTAGCAACACTTACTTAAAAATACTGTGAGTCAATGTAAATTATGACTTGGAGTGAATGCCACATAATTCATTGTCTTATAAATTAAACAACTCAAATGTTAAAAAGTTGTGGTATGAAGATATTTAGGCATTTGACAACATGGTCTCCTACTAGCCTCAGGAATGATAAGGGTGAAAAGTGGAAATCTTTCAAGCTTTATCACTGACACACAGAAAGAGATTGCCCAAAGTAGGAGATAACACACAAATACAGAGTATTCCTCAAGAGAAAACTGCCAGGTCTTTTCTGTTTTGAGCCTGCTGTGATAAATAATTTCACTGTCTGCTATTTCCTTTTCTACCCCCACCTAAGAAGAAAGGATAGGTCAAAGTTTGCCAGTCTGTTGCTCCAGTGATGCTATGCTGGGTGATAACAGCCAAAAACCTGATCCAAACAAGTGAAGCAGCTCCTAACAGAAATAAGCATTGCACACTAAAGATGTAACCCTTCGGTGCATATTTCACTCAAATACTTCAACCAGCACTAATTAAAAGCACATTTAGCTGCCTTGGTTACAAGACTAGCCCCAAAGTCATGAGACAACAAAATCTGAATTAGAAAGCAGCAGCCCCACGACTGATCACTCTGCAGTGAGCCCATGTCCTGGTGAGAGGCCAGCATCCCAAAGAGTTCATAGAAACTTCCCATAGTTAGTGCCAGGCTGAACTGGCTTCAGCCAAACAGTGCTGGCCTTGGAAAAGGGCTGTTCAAATTTCCACCCTTAGCAGAAATCTTTAGCCATCTAAATTCTAGAAATGCCTCACAGGGCTGAGGGAGAACAGGCTGCTGAGAGCTTCCCCAAGCTGTGACGTCTGGAAAATCAATTCACTGAGATGCAGATGGATATCTCCCTGACTTGGTATTTCTTGCTTTTGTCAGCTCCCAGGAGCAGGGATGGATGAAACAAGAATTCACACCATTTGGAATCACACCTGGTCTTCTACCTGGATAATTCTTGACTAAAACAAACAGCATCAGCTAGCCTGCTTTTCCCCATTTCGTCTGCTTCTCTTCTACTTCCAGAAGAACCATAAAGAGCACAGAAGGTATTCCAGCTTTCATGAAACTGCTGAAGGCTGAAAACAGCTTCCAAAAACACTTAGGTGCAACTCCCTCAAGCCACTCAGCAAGGATGAAAACAAACTGGGAAGCGTCTCTGCTTTGTCCCAGATTGACTTTCCTCCTGGCTTTCTACTTCCCTGCCATCTGCACCTCCCAAAGTCACGAGTTGGTTCAGTCACCGACTGTGAAACTTGCCACATTCTCGGGTGGCAACTGCAAGGGAGGTGTGCACAGCAGGCAGCCCATCCAAAGGCACGAGTGTCCCAGGGAAGCCACTCCTACCCAACACATTTCTGGTATCCTACTTTTTCCTGCTCTGCCTGACATCTGCCTGCTCTACCAGGATGCAGAGAGCAGCCAGGGCTCTGCTCCACCTTCCTTCTGCCAGCACAGAGGAGCGTAGGGGTCAGCAGAAGGAAACAAGGTGTTCAGTCACAACTGCCAGCTAACACAGATTGCTGCTGCTTGGCCCACATCAGTGAGCAATAAAGGCCACAGCCTGATTTTTACAGATCTGCAATGGTGAAGACTTTGGAGGAGCCTCCTTCCACTTTCAGAGTGAAACATTGAGGTTGGGGGTGGGAGAGATCCACACTTTCTGCTCAAGCTCTAGAGAAAATGTCCTCCAAGATCTACCAACTTTTTGCTAAGATTGTGGCCCTCCTTCAAAGCATGGAAGCAGCCATGGCCCCAAGACCCACACGGAGCTTTAACAGGGCAGTGAGGCACTTCCAAGCTGGATTCTGTAGTGCTCTTTCTAATTTTCTGCTCTTGGAAATGTCTCTCCAGTCAAAACAATAAACTGCTATTTCAAAGGCAGCTAGACTACTTCTGAGCTGCAGCCACCCTCTGTTATTTCAGACTGGCCACACTCACATATGCCATTATAAAAACACCCCAGATCACAGCTTCAGTATAATTCCATGCATGTGACTCAATTTGCAATTAAAGCTTTACACTTTCACGTGCCCTCCTTTCAGCCTGAGCCACTGCCCAGCACACACCACAGTCTGACCTACTAATTCCCTCACTGCATCCACAGCTCCTGCCTGTGCCATGGAGCACCGTGGAGAGGGAGCCTTTAGTCAAGACCTGGGGTGACAAAACATCCCACCCCGTCTAGGTATGCTGCTCCACTATCTAATTATCCACACTGTTAAATCCAAGGGGTGAGTTCTCCAGTTTCACTGGCCAACCCAGTGATGTAATCCCAACTTTGATGTTTTAGGGGACTCAAAAGCTTTAGCAGTTTGCAGGGGCCTTCCTTCATGCTTGCTCACCATGCTGTTTTCATCACCAGTTCTGCCTGATATTGCCACAAGAACATACCAAGCCAGATACAACCTGCTTGCCTGCTGTCAATTAGGGTAACATTATTCCTGAATAGATTTCCAAGGTTTTACTCCCAAATGGCAAGGAAAAAATTGCAAGGCTGTGCAGCCATGGAAGCCCCTCTATGTACAACCCAGCTATCTTTGATGGGCAACAGGACGATTTTGTACCAGCAGCCAAAACACCATGCGTGAAGGCAGCGCTGGACTAAGCCTGGGAGCAACCAGCCAGTTTCCAAATCCATCAGGCAGCCTTCCCAACCCCTGCCCAAGAAGAATACAGCTGTTACCCCATCCCACTTGCACAGCTGCAGCCAGGGGATGTGGAGCAAAGGGAGAGGGAACCCCATCTCCACACCTTGAGCGTTCCTCACGGATTAGATTTCCATAGAAAACAGTGGCTTTGCTTTCCTTTCTCTGTCCATTACATGCCAAAAACTAAATTTGTGATGGAATTGCAAAGTAATTAGTTTGGATAACAAAGCACTTCACTGTTACAAGCTAGTAAAATGTAATTCAGGAAACCACGTGCTGGTAAAAGGAAAGGAGACTGAATTAAAGATGAAATGAAGTACAAACAGCTCAACTTTCCAGCAGAGGAATCCATGCCAGGAAAGGATCAAGATTAGTTAAGCTAGTTCTTTTAGAGTGTTTCCTCTCCACAGATGGCAGCAGATGAAAATGCAGCAAAAATTAGTTGTTAATGTTTTAAGTTGCAGGTTAATGCATGTTATTTCATTCAAAAGGAAGAGCAAACCTTGCAATATTATCTTCCAAATAATGAAATTTCGTATCATATATTTTTCAGTATTTTCAATTAATCATTTTCCCATTCTTGCTGGATAAAGGTCAAAATTATCAAATCCAGATCAGTGGGTTTTTAGGGGTAGTTACCTCTACCTCTGGCATTAACAGCTGCCATCCCCAGGTCTCTGCTGGCATTAACACCACTTTAACACAGCTCAGATCCCACCAGTCAGATATATCTCACACTATCAGGGAGCACAGCACTTGCAGTATCTGAATTCTTATTTTTAAAATTTCTTGCTTTGGGGCTAGAGAACTGTTTGAGATATACAGCAACTTCAGAGCACAAAAGGTGAAGTTTTATTCTAAAAGGCCATTATGAAACCAGGAACAGTTTCCAGAGCAATTTCCACTAAAATGCAAAGTGTCCAAGTTAGAATCAAATCAATCTCTCATTTTTTTTGTTAAATACCCACTGTGATGACTGCCAATCCTGACTAAGGAGAGCATTCACCTCACCTCTGGATACTGGTTGCCAGTCTAAAGGAGTTGGCCAGCCTTTCCTCTTGGGCACTAGAGAGATGCCTCTTCCAGAGGCACTCCCACCACATAGTCAAGATGAAACCTATCCCCTTCTCCTTCATTTAAATTTCCTATGGACTCAGAAATCAAAATCCAAACATTCCCATTCTTAGAGCTAGGAAAAGAAAGCCATTTCACTGCAGGTGAATCATTAATAACTGAGGGTTTTCTTGAGATGCCCCAGCTGGGACAACATCTAAAACTGCTGCGTGGTCCTGCTGCCAAGGGCCCCACACCAGCAGCAGCAAAACTGATTCAAGGTGGAACAGCACCTGGTGTGAGGCCATTGAATTTTACTATTTCCTAGTGAATGGAGAGGGCTCTGGAGCAAGGCAGGAAATGTTGCTGTTCTCTGCCAACGTCGGCCCGTGCAAGCGCAGCAGTGATCGATGGGAAGCCAAGCGAGTAAAGTGGTCTCTGTAATTACAGAGCTGTGCTGGTGAAGCTGCTTGCTGGGCAAGGCAGTCAGCAGAGGTGAACACCCATGAAGGGGAATGGCTTTACTGGCCAGGGCTCATGCACAAACTTCCCAGTGAGGGATTAAGACACTCACGTAGGTTTTTATGACTGACTCGACCAGTCCTTCAGCAGCCCTGTCCATCAGAGGAACAGTAGGCAAAATATTTAAAGTAACAGTAAAATCTTAGTCTTACTGCAATCAAATTTTCACCCTGAGTCTTTTTTGGCAACTCACAATCTACTGGTATAAGAGAGCATTTTGTGATTGCACTAATACTTCTGGAAATCAATTTGAATTGCAAACTTGTGCGTCTTGGAGCATAAATAAATAAATTCACAGCAGAAAGTCCTAAGCAATCTTAAAAATTGCTCCAAAAATTGTGTGGTGCGTGTCAAACTCAGCTGCTCTTCAGAATCCATTGCAAAGTATTGTTATGATTGCAGAGACCCTCATGTCTCCAAAGGCAGAGCCAAGGTTTTGTTTCGCCAGCCACAGTCACAGGAGACCAAGCCTGTAGCCCTTGCATGAAAGCTCCAGGACATCAGACCAGAAGTTACATTCAGGCCCCTGTACATTTTTTTTTTTTTTAAGAAACATTCAACTTCGTCATCCTTAAAGATACAAAGTTTCCAACAGATCAGGAAGACATTTAACTAAATGTTTCTATTTCTTCAATCTGTCATCCCTCATAATACCTTTAGGTCTTCCATACCAAAGACAGTGGTAGTTTTAAAGACTTATAAACACAGTGGAAGCTGGTATAGCACTGGGAGTACATAACTGCCTGTTTTGGGGTATAGTGCATATTTTTCATGTGCTGTGTTTACCCTGAGAAGCCTCATAGGCTCCCACTTCCCAGCACTTCACCTAATGTAGAAAGGTCCTTGATTTGGGCATCCAAGCAGAAAGGCATCTTTCATGTATCAGAAAAACCTGCCCTCACAGTCCTGGATGATGTCTGACCACAGGTTCCAATTAAATCAAGTAGTTATGAGGACTTTGTTGTCCAAGATAGCCTCTGGACTACATTGCCAAAAAATTACAGACTGGAAATATATCAAAGGACTAATTACTTCCAAAAATAACCCGGACAATTGCCACGTTGCCACGTTTGCCTGAATGGCCTCAGCCGCCTCTATTAGGATTTAGTTGCCTAAAATTGCAGCTTCCAGAAATAGCATCAAGTTGCTGAACTTCTCCTTGGACAAGGAAGCCAAGCACAATTTAAGTAAATGAATGTGCAAAGTATTGTGATGAGTTAACCCCTAAAATGCCTTCACTTTTAACAACAAAGAGCAGAGGCACTTCAGCAGCACAACACTATTTGCCCTGGATCCTTAAATATCCCAGGGCATTAGTGAATCTAGGCTAAATGGAAGATCAGAGCTAAAGCAGGATGAAGGCACACAAGCTGCTGTTTATTATCTACCAGGGAACTAACATTAAGTCAACACACAGCACCAACTTCTTGCTTGGCTTTTTGGGTTTGGCTTTCGACTATGTGATGGGTCCTTCTCTGCACGTTTCTCACCACCATGCTTGTGCACACCTGATAAATAAAAAGGGGCCTCGAAGCTGCTCATAACCCGGCTTCTGTCTTGTTCTTCCACCTCATCATTGCTGTAATGACAGGCATAGCGGGGGGAGCTGGCAGGCTTGTGAGGCTTCAGCAGGCGAGGGTTGGTCGGCTGGGAGGGCAGCGCGTGTTGTCCTCTCCGTCTGCACTCCTCGGCAAAGGCTTCTTCATCCGCCTCCCCTGGAAAAAGTAAAAAGTGCAAGAAAGGTAAGCTGCACCCAAAATGTATAAGTTTAGCCTGGAAAAAAAGCCCTCAGAAATGGGCTGGACATCAGGGGTCACAAAACTAGTGCCTTGGCTGGGGTTAGTCACAGACAGTCCCGTGTATCTGCAGATCAGGGAGTGTCTGGAGCAGAAAGCTCCATCAATGGCCTCTCACTACACTGAAGCTGCCAAAAAAAAAGTCCACTAGATGACTCGGGGGACACTGCTCCCTTTTTCCCAAAAGGCAGGGTGAGGGAGCTGAGCACATGGCCCTGGACAGTACTTTTGTCCTGTACAGAGCATGTCATCACATCCCACCTCGCATGGACTGTCCTGCTCAAGGAAACATTAAAGGGAAAGGAGAGATAAACACCCCAGCTGGCTACAGAGGTGGTGGGAGAAAAATTAAGCCAGCGTGGGTTCAGAGGGGCAGGATGTTGGACATCACAGTTGGAAGGATGGTGGAGTCGTGAAAAACCACATGAAGATGAGAAATCACGTTGAAGCTGTGAGAGGTAAACACAGTCCAGAGGCAAGGCAGGCACACGCAGCACAGGCCAACGAACACAATGGAAATAAAACCCAATGTTTGCAAAAACTGGTATGAAAGATGAGGTACTCCAGTCATACTCATGCTGTTTTGCAGATGACGCTTTCCTTTGCTGCAGAAATGGTAACAGTACCAGTGCTGCAAAGCAGAGAAATCAACTGCTGTAACACAGAGAAAACTCAGCAAAACCACACATTGAAAAGCAAACAGTGAGATACCAAAAGGCCAACAAAAGATGTTCAACAGGGAAAATAAGGGGGAGGGAAGGCGGGGGGCAGGGGGGAAAGAGTGGGAACAAAGGTGTGTACCACATTTGTTTCTTAAAGGCTTTTTAAAGTTTCATTCGTTCAATTACTTAAGTACTTTTAATAGAGCTGATGAAATATGGCATCATTTTATTTGCATCAAAAGTGGTGTGTCACATTCTGGAAGTTTTTCCTGGGATGTTCCCAGCATCAGCTGCTCAGGGAGGGGTGTGTGCTCTCAGCTAATGCATGTGCTCTTAGTTCATGGCTGGAAAATGCTTTGAAGATGAAAAAGGCCCCACGTACGCAATACGGGACAGGGCAGGAATACCCACTGTGCGTGTGCCCCACACCACGGCACTTCAAACACAACAGGCTGCATTGTCTTTACCTTGTAATGGCACACGGGGAGATGCTTCTGAGGGCATGAGGAAAAGGAGGCAAGGTATGTTTAAGCAGTCATTTCACAGTGCAATGCAGCACCCGAGGCTTTGCAGGAGAGGAGGGCTCCAGGACGTGCCTCGCATCGCCCGCCTGAGCACCCGATGTGCTGCGCTTGTTTTATGCTGAGGACGCTTCCTCACGGGTGATTAAACGCCCATCCCCACCTCAACGCTCGTGCTTTTGTACCCTGGAGTGTCCCACAATTCCAAAGGCATAAGCAAACGCCACAAAAACACAAGTGATGATAAGACAAGGATTTCTGCTTTTCATCTCTGCCTGCCCGCATCACGCCAGTGTAAAACCCTGGGTACACGGTTCTCCATGCAGTAGGAGAGGGTTTGAGGGACAGCTTTTTTCCCCTCACATGGGGCACCACCACTTCAGCTACAAGAGGCAGAGGGCAAGGAAAAGCTTAGGGAATGCCAGATGCAGAATTGCCATCATTTCCCATAAGAGGCTACAGGATTTTACACAATATACAAACAGGACTGCAGCATGTATCAGGATGGTGATACCTTGCATAATGACAAGCCTATAAAATGCCAAGAATAAGAAAAAAAAGCATAGGGAACCCGTGTACATCAGCTGCACATACAAAAACCAGTCAAGACAGTTCACTTCCTACCCAACTACAGTGCACTAGAAATGCAGGAATGGGAAATGTGCTGAAGCAACTCCGGAAGCTGCGTGTATCACAGGGACATCCTGACCAGACACACCATTCAACTCCTCAGTACTGGGCTGAGGGAACCACCACGCCTTTGGAATCACAGAATGTTTCAGCTGGACCTTAAAGCTCATCTGGTCCAACCTCCCTGCAATGAGCAGGGACACCTTCAACAAGATCAGGCTGCTCAGAGCCCCATCTAACCTGACCTTGAATGTTTCCAGGGATGGGCCATCCACCAGCTCTCTGAGCAACCTGTGCCAGTGTTTCACCACCCTTATTGTAAAACATTTTGTCCGTGTAGCTAAGTCAACTCTCCTTCAGTCTGAAACCATTACCCCTTGTCCTGTCACTACAGGCCCTACTAAAACGTCTGTCTCCATCTTTCTTATAAGCCCCCTTTAAGTATTTGAAAGGATTAAATCTATCTTGATCATGTGACCTAAAACAAAGGAAAGAAAACTTTGCAACAGTATCAGAATATTAAGATAAAAAAGCAGGTCCTTTATTGAAAGCTTTCAAGGTGCATAATGTGGCTACACGCACAGTTGGCATCGGGTTTCTACAGTTTTTATAAGTTTAACACATTAACATATCAATCGAATATTGTCCAATTAAAAGAGAATTCAGTTAGGCCATCCAGCCCCTGGGTTCTGCCCCACTGCTGTCAATCCAGGGGGCTTCTTTGCCTTATTTCTTGTTATGCCTTCTCAGATTCTGGTTACAAAAACAAAATGTTCTCTCCTTAACAGTAGGACCAAACAATATTTCAGGAATGTATTAGAAGGTTAGCTTCTTGTTCTAAAATCTAACAGAAAGGGTACTAGGAGCTATATAACTATGCAATAGTAGTCTAGAGCTATGAATATATGAAAAATGTACAAAAAGCAATCTTAAGGCATCAATCATACAACAGAGTCCTTCAGTTTTCAATCTCTTCAAGGAAAGACAAATTTTAGTTCAACAAACTGACCCCAAAAAATTGTCCAAACTTCTCCCCCTTATGAGTTGTGGGAGAGCAGGATGGCAGCACAAATTAGTTAAATGGTGCAACACCACATAGGCTGTGATTTAAATACTGAATCGACTCCAGTGCTATGTATGGCATGAGCTGTCAGACCTTCCTCTGATCATCCACCTTTAGCACACCTGGCACAGCAAATCTGCAGTGTGATTTGCATCAACTATTCTCTCCTGTTCGACATATTTCAAACATTTGAGGCAGGCTGAATCAAGTCAGCTGTACCATAGGAAGTAAGAAACTGGAATAGAATTTACTCTGGGAGAAGTCAGCCTGAAAGGGCATTGTCACCAAAAAGTGCTTAAATTTGCTTGAGCTTTGTCAGCAGTGATGTTTGTCCTAGAAATGGCTTTTAGGAAGACAGCTGGTCTTTTGGGGGGGTGGGGGGAAGAGGTGTGGAATACCTGAGGTCAGAGCTGGAATATCCACCTGAGAAGCACCTTCCAGGAGTGCTCAGGCTTTAAGCAGCTTCCAATTCCCCCACCACCTCCTTCTTGCCATGCCCTGTGCCTCCACAGCAGCACACCCACGTGAGAGCCTGGGCAGCCGCGCCGTGACCCCAAGCAGGGACTGACCCGGGTTAAAAATATCTCTCTTTTTGCCGGCTTATTTTTAACCCAGCTCGGTGCCTGGAGCCAGCTCATCATGCAGCCACCCCGGCTGGGGCAGGGAAGGGGGCAATTAGCGAGGGCAGCCAGAATCAGCATCCAGGTTATGGTGTTAAGCAAAAGATTTTATTCTACTAATGCAAATAATAATGAAAGCCTCGCAGTTATTTCGCTTGTAAAACTAGTTTGGAGGAGTTATGTTTCTAAGGGTTAATTCTGGAAGTGAAGGATTATGGGTTACTAGTAACACTTAAAAACACTAATTAAAGTTTGGTTTTCTGGTGCACCAGGTTCTCTGAAATGAACAGCAGCTTCTGGGGGAAAGAACTCAGACACGAGCTGTAGCATCCTAAAAAGCTGCATTAGGACTGAAAGCTGCCTTCTGCTCCAGGCCAGAAGGGTTGGAACATAACTTCTTATGGCAAGCGCTGCTGCATCCAAGTGGAAAACAGGGATCCTTGGAGCCGTAGTTAACCAGCAGAGGGCAATATTGCCTGCGGCGAGCTGTGGTTAGCAGAACACAGCGATTTCACACGTCTAATGCAAACCGGGAGTGCCATTTTTGGACTAGGTGGGCGCTTTGGGGAGCTGCCAGCTAAACCAAAGGGTCTCTGCGTGCTCCTGGGAAGTGGAGATAACGCACAGAAATAAAATCGCTAAGGCAGAGACATTGCGGGTGAGCTGGGACAGGTCACGGATGGAGCACTTCACACCAAAGCAGTCCTGCACGGGCCAGCATTATTATTGTGTGTAACGCTTAAGTAATACCCAGGTACGTCCTGGAATTGAACTGCAATCCTGCCAGGAATCAGCAGCAACTGATGGCAAGACAGTAATGCCAGAACTATGCCGAGCAAACCAGGGTAAACATCCTGAGGATACGGAGCCGCTGATTTGCATTTACCAGGTCACCTCCCGCCTGCGTGGTTCCCGCACGGCAGCGCTGCTGCTGCCTGCGTGTTCCTACACACCTCGCCGAAGAAATACACACACAATCGGGTTTTCCCCTGTGTTATGAAAGAAAAAGAAGGCACACCAGTTCGCTCGGCCCAAAGGAAGACTTCCCCGAAGCCAAAACCCTCACACAGCCTGACCAGTAACCAGCATCAGATGTGAGGGACATGTGGCTTTATCTATTGTCACAATAGCTCGGAGCTAAGCTGATGCCACCCATCTGGGCAAAGACAGCTTGCAGGGAGCTCCCTCCACTCAAATCTTCCTTGAATGATGGCCTGAAAAGTGTCTTTCTAACACTAAAGTTAAGGGGCAGAGCAGGGCCCTGTATTGCTGCTTCTAGGGAAGGCCCAGCTGCAAGTCTGAGGTTCCCCTGAGCTGTTCCTGATGCAGACTGACAACACAAAGAGTGCAGAAGGGGGAAAACAAAGCTTTTCTTGAATTTTTCCCCCCTTCTTTTACAAGGGCTTGGAATTTACCCTGTGCCTACGGGGAGCACTGGAGTTTCTGATGACTCAACTGCATCCACTGCTGCCATGGAGAGCTGAACTGCAGCAGAAGGAGCAATCAAAAGTGAAAGAAAAAAATCCCCATTTAAATACATTTATCTGAAGTTGCTTGCACTATGATCTTTGTAACCGGTTGATAAGATTTTTCCACTGATAAACGTTTCAATTGTTACAGCAGCCCTGATATTAATATTTACCGTAGCAGAATCTACCAGGGTTCTTCTCAGACTGAAGTCCAATATTTGCTGGGAAATCTCATGCTTTACAGGAATCAGTTGGATCCGAGAACTCATCTCACAGACCTGTCTACAGGCCTGGATTACCCTGGGCTGAAAAAATCCAGGAGATGAACTGCATCTTTTGTTTCTTCTCTTAAAATCTCCGTATCTAATGTATTATAGCACAGAAAAAACATCAGGAGACTACGTCACTCTACTAAAACACTGAAGTGGTCTAATTTGGGGGACCACACCTTGAAAGTTGTTTTCAGAAAGTTGCCAAATCATCAGTTCCTTTTAATTTCTGTTGGAAACAAGGGATGCTCATTATAAAACACCAAGCCCACGGTATTTTCCAAAACCACGTGCACACACCCCTTACCTCTCCTGAAATTGCAGACAACATACTCAGCCAAGAAAATACTCCCTCACCATTACTAGAGGCTATGTTGAGCAAGTTCTTCTGATTAATTGTTCTTAAACTTGTTTCTAAATGCCAGGAAACACTAATACTGTGACGCTTAACAGTAGGAGTTATAAAACCCCCTTTCAGCCTGTGCTCTCCTGGGTTTGCCAGACTTGATAGAAACCAAAATTTGCATCAAGTCCTCTTTTGAAAACGCTTCTGAGTTTGACAGTGACAGCCTTAAAAAATCTCTCTCTTGCTACTTGATGCAATGCTTGCAAGAAAAAGCAGCCATTTTAAAATCCTCTGATTAAAAAGATGCACATAGTTTTGAAAACTGAAAGAGACTGAAATCACTCAGAAACTATCCGGGGAATGCCGGAGCAGCTGCCCCATCTGCACCGTGGCTTCTATAAACTGTAAAGGGAGTTTATTTCAGCAGTGAAGTTTATCAGCCAAAACACAGGATGAACGATGAGGTTTTGAGTCAGCTCACACAAATCTGTGTCTTTCACAATTATTGACAATCATTTTCCTTCCAGAGAAACTGCACATTCCTGGTGTTGTGGAGAACCCAAGGTGATTCAGGGTTTCCTGGTGTCTGTCTGAGACTCCTGTTCTACAAAATGCAACAAAATATTTATCCAAAGTGGTGCCTGGAGCGGTCATCTGGGTAGAAACAGAAGATGCTGGCAACTCCCAATCCATGCCCTCTGCAGAAACTTGCTCCCATGTCCCACCTCCTCCTCTCCCCATCTCACATCCTGCTCTGGCTCAGATGGCTCAGCTCTGTCAGCACCAATGGCACTGCGCTTGGATGCATGTTATGTCTCCCTGTTCCAACCCAAAAACTCATATTAAGTTTATAATTGGGGAATTTGGGCTGGGCTTTCCCAGGCCAGGACCAACACTGCTATCTTGCCTGCCCTAGGAGCTGGGCATTTCCTGCAAGTACAGGAAAAAAATCCAGAAGTGGAAGGAGATATCAGGGAAGGTGGTGGCAAAGTCCTGGGAAGTGATGGAAAAAACGAGGGTGTGGGACTTAGGAAAAAGGACAGAGAGATGTGGAGAGCTTCTGGCAGTGCTATTTCTGTCCCGGGAGAGGTCCTGTGGCCGGGAAAGGGCAGGGCTCAATACTTTCTGCTCAATGCACAGAGCAACCCTCTGCCCTTCTGGCTTTAAAAGCTGGCAATGGATTTGCTCCTTTTATTTTTGCCCTTGTATTCATCTGCTCCAGTGCCAGCTCACACTGTTCCTGCCCAGCTGTGCCCCTGCGGCGCAGACCAGAGCAGGGAAAGCCCCATGCCGGGTTCGCTCACCCTCCCTGCCCCGAAGCAGCTCCCTTAGAAAGTTCAACCTTTTGATTTTCCTTTTTTTTTTCCATCTGGATTTTACCTACCACCCCCTTCCACGCCCAAGAACCCAATTATATCCTGCATTCAGCCCGGCATGTACCAACACGAATCCTGCATTCCCAGCACATCACAAGCTACTCAAGACAACATTTCATCACAAAGATGCCCCATTATGGAACAAATTGGGAAAATAAAGTGAATTTTCAGCACACACTGACTGCAACAGCACTGCAAAGGGGGGCTTTGAAGGGAAATGTGATCACACTGCTCCCCTGGGCGGCTATCAGGGATCAATGGCTACAGCCACTCCTGTTGGACCAGATCGAGCTCTGGAGCCTGGCCCACAGATAGGGAGCTGCTGGGACAGCCTGGAGTCACCTCCTCGCTGCCAAAACTTCCTCATCAGAACCTTTTAAAGCCCAGTCAATGGTCCTACATTATATCTGAGGCCAGAGAGAAGGCACAGACTGAGCACATCCAGGCTTTTGCAGCTATTTTCCTTCTGTTAAAGCACACCAGGGCATCCATATGGATTACGCCAATTGCTCTCATCTTTCTGGGATGTTGGAAATGCAAATGGCAGGAGGTAACACAAATCCCCACGTTTCCAGCAAGCAGAGAGATGACCCCATTTGCATGCTGCTGCTCAAACTGAATTTTATTAATTTTAAAAGACTTCTTTATCGCATGGGGCCTTTTATTCATTTCTGCATGAATTTTGAAAGGAAGCAAAGAAAGAGGAATGAGCTTTGCAGCTTGACATTTATAAATATAGATTTGCAAGATTTCAAGCCCAGAGTTTGACCAAATGGACCTGATATACAAACAGCAATTGAGATTACTTTTTTTTATAAACAGCAATTGAGAGCTACTGATTGGGAGTAGCCAGCTGACACACAGGAGACAACCGACCAGTAACAAACATTAACCAACATCAACTCCAAGCATCACCCCCTGGCATGGTCACAGACACCCGGTCTGGAAAAAGACTGGTAAGACAACTGAAGAATGAGGACCAAATAAGCATTGAAGGCAAAGGGATAGATAACCAACAGGAGACTGAAGACTAAGAATTGTGTAATTTAAGATCAATGAAGTAGAATTTCTTGGGTTTTGTCTGTATAAATATGGGAAACATAGGGCAAAATGGCATGTGTGATGGAATTATTTTCTCTGCACAACCCAAGCAATGTGTGGATAAAATGATTTCTATTGCACATCCTGGCCAGAATAAAGTAATGCCTTGATTCTCTAACACTAAAAAAGATGTTGTTGGAGAGTTTTTGTTTTTCCTGCAGTTTTGGTGACAAGGAGACAAGGGGGAATGGCTTCAAACTGATTTAGATTAAATATTAGGAAGAAATCTTTACTGTGACAGTAGTGAGGCACTGGCACAGCTTGCCCAGAGAAGTTGTGGATGTCTCATCCCTGGCAGTGTTCAAGGCCAGGCTGGACAGGGCTGGAGCAACCTGGACAAGTGGAAGGTGTCCCTGGCCATGGCAGGGGGGTTGGAACTGGCTGAACTTTCAGGTTCCTTCCAACCCAAATTATCCTATGATTTCATGAAACACAGGCAGTTTTTTTCATCTCAACTATATTTCAACCCTGTGGGTTTCATCTCTACCATGAGCAAGCCTTGCACCCCCAGTTTCACTTTGAAATCGTATTTGAAGGGCAAACCAAAATCCTACCGAGAAAAAAACAAAAACAAAACAGCCCTTATAAAGAAACTTAATACTCACCACTAAAGAAATAAATAAAAATTCTACAGTGCAACTACATGCAGCCCTGCCAGCTCCTCCATGGCATACCCAGACACGAGGTGCTTCCCAGCAGTGTTTCCTCTCTCCTTCTGCCTGAGCAGAGCCCCACAGACCTTCACACCTCTCATACTTGTTCTCCAGAACCTCCCAGTGCCAGATGAAACAGCTCCTTCACTGCCCCAAAGACAAAGCTTTGCTTCTTGCCTTCAGCCCTTCTAGGAGTTACCACCACCAGGTCAAGCAAAATTGGCTTCTAATTAAAAATCTCTTCAGACAGCAAAAGCAGAGGAAAAGTGCTCTTCTACTTTTGCAACAAACAGATCTTTATAACTCTTAAAAACTAATGAGTTAAAGTATCAAAACATAATCTTATATTTCCATTAGTGGCCCTCACTAAAGGAGCATCTCCAGAAGAGTTCTGAGCAAGCCCTAATTTGCAAATTACACAGTTGTGTTACGTATTTTTCCATTGATTATCAGCTTCAAACCAGTCTTCAAAACCTTAATGCACAAGCCCAGATTACCGTAAAAGAAAAAGGAAACATAAATAAAAAGCCATGCAGTTAAATTTAAAAAGAATCTCATGAGTGACTTCAGAAAAATGTGATGAATGACTTCCCCAGCTGTTTTGTCAACACTTCCATAGTAATTTGGCAAAAGCACAAAATCACCAAGTTTATATTTTCATCGAATGGCTATAAGTGCTGTTGAAATCTCACAGACATGAGACAGTAAGTGCAAGCTCCACATTTCATACTGCACTGTCCATGCTCAGTTTGCAAGCTCTCTGTTTTCCAGGTTAATCATTTGAAAAATATTCTCCCTTCTACTCTGAGCCTTAAATATGACACTAAGGGTCTGACACTAAGGGTTTCACATATTACTTATTAAAAAAAAAAGAGATACCTGCCCTCTCCAATTATACCACCCAATATGCAATTTATTCCTCATCCATCCATCCATCCCTGTAGGGATGCCTAGGACTATGGCAAGCAATTCCCATCTTCCAGTGTTTGGACACATCTCTGACTTACAGAGCTCCAGAGACCATCATATTTTAAATTACCCTGAAAACAAGACATGCTCACAGTAACAGGACATCTCTTCTGATGCCTCAATAGGTTTCAAAGTGTTTCATGAACCTTCACCACAAAACCAGTCCTGTTTCTGACATCTTCCCAATGACAGGAGCACTAAGTCACTAAGTTGCTGTTCAATTTTTGATATTCTAATGAGAAGCCTGAATTTAAAAAAAGTGGTGTTTCAAGTTGACATTCAATGCTAATTTTGACTAAATACTATATTTAATTATGAAACCTGTACACTGGCCTTAGAGAAGACATAACAAAAAGCTGCAACACTTTTTGTTGTTTGGCATCTCCAACCCATCAGGGAACTCTCAAAGTTTCCAAACATTCTTTCTTTCCCACCCACAGTCAAGATCAATGCCTTAAAACCCACCATAGTTTAGAAATACAGCAACTAATTTTTCAAGTCCTATCAATAACAATGTTTATAAATGCAAATGTATGCACACATATACATGCATGTATTTGAACAGACAAAAAGGAATTGCTCCGTGTACTCTGCTGCAACTGAAGTTTTGACCAAAATAGCCAATAAAGAGAGCACAGAAATGAGCATTTTCTCAATTGTAAAAACCCCAAACACCACACCAGGAACATGACTACCATCCAACACTGACAATACTTACAATTCTCTTTTGTGCCTGGGAACAGTACCGTCAGTCAGTTTATACGCTCCTTCTGCAGAGATCCAGTGGGAGCAGGGAACATTTTACCAAGAGAGCTTTGTGAGTTTTGGAAAGAGAAGGAGAGTTTGAACAGTGACATTAGTACCTCTTGGTGCACCCAGAAGGCCATGTATCTCCCAGGAAGGCCACCCCAGAGTTGCCCATGCCCAGAGTGATGGCTGCTCCCATTCCGTGCTGCTGCAGTGGCACCTTCCCACCTTCTCCTCCTTTAACACACCTCTGAGGTCCATGGGATGAAGCAACAACAACTGTTTCCAACCAGAATCTCTGGGGCCAAAGCAAAAAAGGGGAGACTGCTATTTAAGAGTTACCATAAAGGAAGAAAAGCTGGAGAGTTCCACATTTCAGAAGGGTGCAAAGCACCCTGGAATGCCCACTGGCTCTTGGTGGCGAGGTGGATGTGCCCTGGGAAGGGCTGCACCCACCAAAACTGCACAACTGAGCAACAACTCAACACCTGAAGTTGCCATAACGAGCTCCTACCTAAAATCAGCCAGCACAAGGACATACCCCCATCTCCTGTAATTCTGTAATGGTAGTGAAAGCTTTTCCAAATATTTAAGTAACTATTTTTCAGTGGGCTCACTATACCACGGTATAAATATTTGAAAAACTATAAAAACAAATCATCAAATCTGCAGAGGTTTGAGCTGTTTAAGTACAAAGACAGTTTTGTACTACTGGCAGCCCTAAGTGCAGCATCCAGCAGGGCATCTCCACCCCCTCCTTGAACACCATCAAACTCAGAATCTTCTCACAAGAGTTTTACTAAGTTTGAAGGTGTCACACTTCATTTACACAAAAGCATTCCTCTTCAGCCTTGTGAATCATTGCTGCTCCCTTTGCAGGGTTGAAAATGTCCTGCAGTCAGCACTGTGACAGCAAAAGGAAACCTGGAACAGACGCACAACAGGTAAGGCTGACGTTCACCTACATTTGTTCTCGGTGACTGACAGGAATAGTCCCAAACTCTGCACATTTGAGAACATTTCATCATTTTCCAATTAAAATTCTGACCTTGCCTGAACTGCTGGTACTGGATACAGCCTGCTATCTCTACAGAAACAATCTCCTTTTACAGTAATATTTAAAAATACTAAATAAAAGAATCATGAACTGTTTTTCTAAGAAAAAAGTGGCTTAGTCAAGACTGAATAGTGGACTGGAAATGGAATTACAGCCGAAAAGGCAGCAACGTGACCTTCCAGGAGATGGAATCTATTTGCAAAAGCCTTCAAAGCACTGAATTCAACTGAGATGAATCAACAAATAAAACCATGCTGTTGTAACATCAATATATGGACACTGATGACAGTTCAGCTAGGACCTCAGATTGTCCACCTCTACTCCAATTTCAGCTGAAAATCTGGAAGGTCTATATTCTAAGGGAAGGTTAGCCAGAACTGTCACAAAAATAGACTCTACATTAAGTTGGCAGCTTGGCTCTGTGCCACTTACAGGTCCAAACTCAACACCAGAGACACCGATAATTTGGGTAATTTTGCCACCACACCCAGAAAACAACAGTGAGGTGAATCCAGAACCCAGCATGAACGAAGGGTTGACTTTTGGTTTCAGGAGAAGCTGGGAGGTGCAAAGGCAAAATTCCCCCCCTGCAAACAGCTCTCACAAAAGAAGTTTCCACTATTGGAAACTATTTTGTCCAGGGCAACAAGCACCTCCCCTGCAACAGAGCAGCACGGGCATGCACTTGGCTTTGTGATTTATTCCACGAAAAGGGTTACCAGGGGTGTAGTCATCATCTTCTATAAACATTTCGGGAGCAAAGCACACATGTGATCTCAGAGCAAGTGCTAGAGGAGAGGGAAGAGTGGAAACCACGTCAGAGTAATCAATTAATCTTATGTTTTCAATTTTGTTCATCAAGAAGAGCAGGGAGGTTTAAACACCTGTGTCTTCTCAGAAAAATGTTTTATTTCCCTGAGATGAGATTCTTGTTCTAAGGAGTGATTACAAGAAGCATCTTCTCGATTAGTCACTGCATTAGAAAGCACTTAAAAGTCACTTCTGTTCTATGACACTTTTCAAGACAGAGTCACATCTATTAATAAATAAATTATTAGCAGCTACAAAACTCTTATGAGAAGGCTTCAGGACAAATTACACAACTTTCTCCTAACCCTTAACCAAGAGGACTTTCTTCCAATTCTTTCAGGCTAATACTTTCAAGATACATCAAAAGTAGGGCAATAGCAAAGTTTCTGAAATACTTTGGAAACTATTTAGACACACTCCCTCTTGCAATAGATCCTGCAATTGATACACTGTACAGTAATAGCTGACACTGATGTAACACCTCAAAAATATAAATATGCATGGTAAAGTACACATCATTTTCTTTTTACTTAACAGTGGCAAAACCAATCATCTATTTGTCATTTTCTACCTGCTTCTCAAAAGAAAACACTGTTTAGCCTGGGAACACCTGATGATGTCTCTTCCAATGATGTAACAGGGGACTTGAGTTGTACAGCAAACAAAACTGCATTTTCTACCTCTGAAATAGATTCCACACGAAATGCAACTCATATCCTTGAAGGTCCTTGGAAAATATGGATAAAATTGATAGAATTATTTTGCTTTGACAATTTACAGTTCTGGTACATTTAAAAATAATTAGTTTTGAAGCAGTTTACTGCTAATGAAGAGTCGACACACAGGAGGTGAACACTGGCTACACACTTTGCAAACCACAGAAATACTTCTGTCTGAGCCTTCTTTTAGGCCAGAAAAGGGCAGAGCAGTACAGCACGTACACTTGTTTGCTTTTCCATTAACAAGATTCCTTGTGTCACTACAGCTGGCTGTGTCCATGCTGGTGACTGGCAAAAGCCTTACAGTTTTTATTACCCGCACAGAAAGGAAATTGGACAAAGGCTATTTTCAGAGATGAATACTTAGACCTCAAAATATAGTTAATTTGACCATTGAAGAACTAATGTTCTAGAGTTCCATCACTCTCCAAGCAGGATACATTTCCCAGAAAATCTGGAAGGACTTTAAGAGATGCCAGGACTTTACCACACAATAGCTTCCATTTCTATTTTGTTACAAACTATATGTTGGTATTAAGACCCAAATGCTGCTGAGTTATAATTCTAGGAAGTTGCCTTTCCTCAAGTTTCTCTCAGGAATAAAGTTAACAAATGCAGCTCTGGGTATATACAAAACCCAAAAAAGCATCCACAGCCCTGTAGGACACTTCTCTGTAGAACCATTTATCTCACACATTGCAGTCTTAGGCATTGAGCACACTACCAAAGGTGCTCCAATTAACAAAATGCCAGCTTTTTTCTTCACAGTCACTCAAAATTCAAAGCACATGTATTGCTATCCATGTAAGATTTAACACACACAAAAAATAAAAAACTTTACATCATTAAAACATGGCCCACATTTAAGAAAGTGAATAGTTCATTCAGAAATGTGAACCTTTGCTGTACGAACATTGATTAACAAGAGACTCCTAATCTTCATCTCAGGAGCTGGAATTAGGCTGCCTCAAGGTCTGTAGTCAGTAGCTGGTGAGAAGACAGGAGATGCACAAGGGCTCACTGTAATGCAAATTCCAAATCAAATTCCCTGGGACAGTAATCACAGACCTCGCCCTGGTTCCTCCTCCTCCTCACTTAACACCCAATTCATTCACTACAATAAAGCAACTTACCTCAACAGATCCAGAATGTCTTCTCCCACATGAAGTCCACTCTTGGCACTTACACATCCCAAACTGGATGCTTTAGGGCAATAGTCACCAGGCTGCCCTAGATGCACGTGGTGTTGGCTCCTCTCTTCCCAGCTCCCCTGCTTCCTCGGCACCTCCCCGAGAGGCAAAGCAGCCCCACATCATGAAAGCATCCCCCAGTCTCAAAACCACGGTAAGAGAACATGGCATGTGCATTAATGTCAACACAGCAGGAGGGAAGAAGCCACGATACAGATCATGAAGGAAGGCCTGAAGGAACACCGTGCTCTGTGTTGCATCTCGCTCTGTGCCCCAGCTCTGGAGCTTCCACTACTTCTCTGCAAAGCCCAAACACTCCCTTCTCACTAGGAGACTTTTTCAGAAAGCTGGTCTTCTAAGACACTGAAAGCCAGAGAAACTACTGTTCTTGGCAGCTTCTTCCAACAGTTAATCATCCATGTGTTAAAAATGTATGTTTATCTTCTCATTTGAATTTGTCTAGCCTGATACAAATATTTATACTCTTCTTCCAAACAAGGCGACCTTTGATATGCAGTTTTTTCTAACTGGTGTACACATTTTTTTTAGCATCAACGTGGAATTTGGCACAGCACCCTCAGGGTGCAGAAGCACCTCCCTTGAATCTTCTCACAGGGAAACAGCCTCCAGAGCAGCCCTGAGCCTGGGCCGGCACAGAACAGGCAGGGTGAGGAGGAGACACAGACAAACACCCACCGCTTCTGCATTCACTGTGACAACTCGTGATCGTGTTTTCCTGATGAGAAAGGCAAAAGCCAAATGAGGAGAAAAGTCCTTGAAATTTATGTCAACAGCACAAAACAAGCTGCATTGTTTTCCTGCTTCTCCCTTACTGATTTCAAGGACCTTAAGATTTGCTGTTCTTCTCAGGGCTAAACCATCAAATTCCAGGAAAGATAGAAGTAGCCCTGGAAGTGTTTAATAAAAGAAACATTTTGGTGCTTGGCCTAACTCTCAAGGTCAATGTCGCTGAGAAAAAAATTTTCCACCTCTTTGCAGTTACTCAGGAGATCAGTCAAAAACTGAGGGCAGGAGGTTTCTGAATGCTACTTCTGCTTGCAGGCAATACCAGATACACCCAAAACAGCTCTATGTGAGGTTCTAGCTCTCTGCTGCTCTCCTGGACAGCCAGCTCCCACTTGGTGTGGAACAGATGAATAATGTCCTATCTTTATGGAAGTGCAGCACACTTGGTGATAAGGACCTGACTGGATTTCCCCTAAGCACCCAGCAGTAAGAAATGTCCACGTTGAGATTAGCAGAACTAATTCTCTGGGGTGTCTGAGTGACTGCTTCACAGGGCACGTCCAAATAACTCAGAGCACCAAAGTGCCTTCTGACGAGGAGCAGGGTTATTACAGACAGCCTGGCAAAGTCCTCTGAAGACAAAAGGCTTGGTCCTCTGACTCTGGCTAAGAGAGGCTGCAGGGAAGGCCGAGCCTTGGCCATGTGAGTTTTCTCTATTTGCCTCCAGAAACAGTTTCACAGAGTTCAAAACAATTTTAAAACATCCAAAGTCTAGCTCCCCCTGGAAGGAGACTGACACTACAGAATGCTCTTTCACAACAGCAAAGCACAGTATTACATTGCTGAGTATGACAAATATCACAACAGGATGACAAATTCAGATTTCGTTTCTGTAAAGAGTAACAGGCAGCCTCCAACCAAGGAGGAAAAAAGCTTGCCAGAGGTGGCTACGGTGACAGTTATGCAAATGTGTGATAAATCAGCAAGTTAATCTTACTCTATGTATCAGTTACAAAGATTAACACAGTCTTGACATGTATTTCTGGAGGGAAACCGAAAGATGGATGGGGCTGCCCAGTTTCTCTACCAGATGTCTCTTCAGCCTTATGATTTTTTTATTACTGGGAGGTAAACTACCCTCCTGGACCACAATTCAGTCAAGCTTCTGACTGCAACCAAGACAGAAGATTCCAGAGCTACTGCTTTGCATCTTCAGCTGGTTTAGTAACACCTTCAAGCAACTCCATAGGAGACACAGCCAAAGTAATTCTCTCTTCTGGCCACCAGGAACGTGTGTTCCACAACATGAATTCTATGACCAGTCACCCAGGCTGGATTCCTCTCCCATTCTAGTAACTCCAATAAATTTAATAATAAGAAACAAAGCACAAAATTTCCTATTTGACTTTTAACAGTCAAGGAAAGGAAGAACTAAAGCTGCCTCAACTGGCATCCTCACTTGAGTTTTTACAAACTAGGTCTTACTATTTAATCTCTCTAACATTCAGGTGCATCAAAGGATTCAGCTTTATTTTCACAGCTACAGGATTTTGGTTTTCCTATTTTTATGAAGTTCACTTGAAGTTGGCTGCATTCAAAAGAAGAGCTAAAAGAGCTCTCATTTCAGAGGTAAGGTTAAGTTACAGGGCAAAACAAAATTTCAAGAACTATTACCAGAAGCCTCTAAAAATCTATTTTCTTGATTATCAATATTAAGTCCAGCTCAAAAATTATGTGTTTTTAGTCAGTTTAAAATTAACCCAATACGCTGCAGAAGTTAACTTTACTGTAAAAGCCAGAGAGCCAAAGAGACAATTCTTTTTAATAGCATCCTTCTAATAAGACGTTTTACTTATCTTCTCAATTAAAAGTACTTTAATCCCTACCAGTGGCATTTCAAAGCTGACATCATTTGAGACAGAAGTCTTCCTCTTTCTTTAGAAGGTAATTAGCTCTCAGGCCATCAGTGCAATGTGCCTCACACCAGGACAGCCCAGTGCCCAGGCCTGGGCACTATCACATCCAAACTCCTGCCTATCTTTTGGCCACAGCAGCATGACAGGGCATAGGGCACTCGTGGGGTTTTGATTAACTTTCTACCAGCTGTTGTGAGATAACACCTAACACAGTGCTGATCCTGGCAGAACTGAGTTTTCAGAGAAGTTTCAATGAGTTTAAATCAGCAGTCAGTTTGCACAGGTTCAGGGCTACAGCTCTGATCATCACAGGATTTTATTTCCTTTTTTAAATCTGACAGCAACATCTCAAATGTGAGGTTTATTATTTCGTGAGTGTATGACCTATATAGCTGAGTATAAACCAACCACATTCAGCTCTCCCCTTTCAGGAGTGCACTCCACTGAACAAACAACTCCAGCCCAGGCACTTTTTTCAAAACCAAGCAGGAAACCCACCAGAACTACAAATTCAAAGGTATAGTTTGTAACACTAACGAAGTAAACATGCTTCATTCCAGCACCACTGCAATGTAAGGACCATTTCAGCATTTTGGGTGGAAGTTCTGTACCTATAACAACCACCTGTAGACAAGCAATAGCAAGAAAACCCAATCTGTCTATGTTGAGTACAATGCAGCAAGTCTGTGGTCACACTTCAATCCCAAAGTAAACAAGCCCAGAGGGAGCAGACAGTGCAAAGAAACTTTCTTTTCTTATGCTATACAAAGGAAACTTTCAAAGTTTGGTTACTGCTGACTGGCAGATTACTGATGTCCATATTGCCACTACCCTGTGAGAACATCATGACTTAAAAATAAGCTTAAATACAAAGACATGCAAAAATCACAACCAAAGAGGCAGGTTTTCCAAAAGTACTAAGAAACGTTTCCACAAAAAATTATCAAGTGTTCTAATACTAAATACTGAGCACTTTTCAAAGGTTCTCTGACCACAAGCACCAAACAAGCTGTATCATTCATTTTGCAACACAACCACCTTCAGAAGCACTATCCTGTTACAACCAGGTTAAACCCAGGCAAAGGAGGTATCAAGCTCACTTCTCAAACAGAACATAAGCAGGTTCAGAAACAGAACTTACATTTCCAAAACCAAAACATAATTCCTAACTTTATGACTGGACCATTCCAGAGATGGTCTGAAACACAGCACAGCTAAATACAAAAGACAAACCTCCAGCAATACCTAATGACAAAACACTGAAGGAGTCAAGGAAACAGGACAACCAAACACAACACTGGCAAGAGATACAAAACCCTTGGGCTTAGAGATAATGGGTTTTTAAATCTTTTACAATCTTGTTTTCAGCATTTTAACTCAGCTCATCAATTAATCACAAGTTGATACAGGATCCACCTTACAAATGCTATGTATACACATTCACTGCAGAGTAGCTTTGTCACCTACACCACAAACCAACCCCTCTGATTCCCAGCACAGAAAGTATTGTGAGAACTGAGAACTACAAGAGCTGCAGCCACTTTAAAATGTGAAGCACAAAATCCCAAACTCCTTCAGTAAAGCTGAGTGGAAGGGGTAGGTGCCATGCAATCCACAGAGAAACTG
Organism: Climacteris rufus; assembly: GCA_013398175.1. Classification (NCBI taxonomy): domain Eukaryota; kingdom Metazoa; phylum Chordata; class Aves; order Passeriformes; family Climacteridae; genus Climacteris; species Climacteris rufus. The sequence goes on along the minus strand of VZRZ01007791.1, from coordinate 244,399 downwards.
GAGTTAGTGCACTGCACTGGAATTACTGCCATGCACAAGGGGCCAAAAGGAGGTTGCACCAGGAGAAAGCATTACAAAGTTCTTGTAACCACCAAAGAACTTTGAAGCAGAGCATGAAAGAGTAAATGACTTAGCAGGTTCAAAAACTCCATCTTAAGTTTTTCCAAACCACTGGGGAAGCTTAATTTTAATGGAATGGTGTTCCTAAGCATTCAAAATCAATCCCTCATGTATGAAGAGATGGCACTTTTAATCCAACAGCACATGGGTTTGAAAGCTGCCTCATCCCACTGTATACTTGATGCCTAGCACTTGCTATGAAGAACTTTTTGTGTTATTAAATATTTTGTACTATTCTGGCCAAAACTGAAGTTTAAAAAAATCTGCTGCCCTTGATGATCCATCACTTCTAGTGAATAGGTCTTGTACATCCTTGCAAATTATGTGTTAGAAAGGAACAACATAAAATTTTTTTCCAAGCAACCTAGCAAGTGGGTTTTCAAGAGAAAATAACTTAATTCAGCAGAAGAAATTCTGAATATAACACAGAATATGGATTTATTTTGTGTTTTAAAAATGAAGCTGGATGCAAGAAGTTGCACCAAAAACAGAAGTTGGATGTGGTGTCATTTCAAAAAACACACTGAAAGAGATAGAACTATTAGGTTTAGGTCAAATGTAAGGTGACAATTTTTAACACCTGGAACTGGAATTGCCAGTCCAATTATATATTTGGATCAAGACCACATATCCAGCCAGTTCAACCAGCAGCCTGTGCTGGTGTGTGGGTATCTCACTCCTGCAGGAATCTACTGCCAAATTCTGCCTCCTGCTGAGTCATTCCTTGTGTTTTGCCAGTTTCTCTTTCCACTGCCATTTTAATGCTGCATTTTGTGCAGCTCTGATAAGAAGCTTCAGAGATCTGAAGGCAGAACAGAAACTATCCAAAACACTGGAGCTTGAGGACATTTACAGTGTTAAAAGATTTCACTACAGAACCCTGGAGTGAGCTGTTTGTGTGTAACACCAAAAAGGACCACCCTTTTAAAGGCAAGAAGATAAGCATGTGGGTACAAATTTGCCACCCTAATTGTGTTCCTAACCTGAGGAAGCTCATTTAAAGAAGATGACTTGGGATAAAACTAGGAGGTGAAGTTTGGCAGTTTAATGTAAAACCTATGGGTAATCCACGGGAAGGCATTCAAACTCAACTCCAGATTGTCCTAATTTTATTTGACTTGGTTAATCAAGTTTAAAGCAGTTTTTACAATTTACATAATTTAAAGGAGCACACTGCATCCTAGAAATATAAATTAACATTTTTAATAACTCATGACATCACAACAAAGCCAAATTTTGAAATAAATTTCGTGTTTAGTTACGTGGATCAGGAAGTAACATACATGAGGAGGGAAAAAACAGCATTAACAAGAAAACACTGTTTAGTTCTAAACTAAGTTTGTGCTTCTACACCAAAAACACAACACTGAAGTGACAGGAACTTTGCAAAGAACTTGAAAAGGTACACAATTTCTTTAGTCCCAAAACCAAAGTACATATTTATTTTTATTTCTACATGTTATTTTTTTTTCAGTTCTATCAAATTAGCATTAATGGTAGAGGGACAAAAGTACAATATACTAACTTTGCTGCAAATATGAATTCTGTTGTAGCAGTTTGTTAGCTTGGTTTGGCTTAAGTTGAAATGGTTTTCCTGCATGAAAAACAAGAGCAAATCTTTTTGATGGATTGACTAATCAACACATTTGTTAGTACAAAGCAGATGGTGTTCAGCAAGAAGGCATTAGGTGATCATTTGAAAACACCATGCTTTTTTTTTTTTTTAAGACTAAGCCACCCTGACAAGTTTTGTGAAGGCCAGATGTTCAAAGCTGGTGCACAGATGAAAACTGCACATCCATGATTTATGATGGAACTACCCAGAGACTGGCAGCTGTTAACATATGCCATTAGTTACTTGCATGCTTTCTCTGTGACAAACCAAAACCAAGTCATCTGTCACTAAACTTTGAAAATCTGGTCTTAGCCACAAATGAACACTTTGCTTCAATCCATTATTTCAACAAAGGGCATTAAGTAATCTTTCGATTTTTGGTTGAGGACTAAAAATAAGAGTGGGATATTATAATGCTAATAATTTCATTCAAATCTTCAAAACAGTTATTATTTGTTCTCAAAATATCAAAAAAATCTTACCATTCTAAAAGCCTTTTTGCAATTATTAAATGTTAAATAAATACATTTTATGTATTAAATGTATCTTTATGTTTACCACAGATTATTTTTTGAAGCAATCTCAGAACTTAAAACTTTAGAAAACTTTTTAAAATACAATTACTTTAGGCCTAGACCTAAAATAATTACATATTAGGGAAAAAGATGGAGTTAGAGAGTCAGCCTCTGAATGCTTCATAAAAATAGGTGCTTCAAATACAGGTTTAGAAACGAAATTAAAAATCATGTTTTCAATCACACTGAAGAAAACATCTGCAAAGAAAAAAGGCCCTCATCCTTAAGATTGAAGAAAAAGATGGTAAGGAAAAAAAAAAAAGCACCGTTTTCCCAAGTTGCCCAAATCACACACAGACACAAGGAGGTTACAAATGCCATTCATGAAAGAATGCACCACAAACATCAGCATTTATTCATTTTGAATTTTTTTTAGCAAATGACAAAAGACCCAGCTCACTGGCTTCACTTTTGTTTACCTTTTGCTTACATTACACATTTAAACATTTGTCAAAACTTACTAAAGTTGTCTGCATTCATGCACAGCTAGAAAACATCCTTAATTTATTTAAACCAGAAATGCATTACCAGAAATGTATTAACATTGTTCACTACTAAACATTAAAAAAAAAAAAAAAGTTGAAATTATTAAAAAGGTTATCCTGGAACTGTTAACTTCACAGCAGACTTAAAACTACTAATTGGCTCACATTTCAAATTGGAAAAAGCAAGATTCATGCTAGTGTTAGTGTACATCTCGCCCTAGCACTACTGAAGGATCATGGTTCACCTTGATCACAGATAAGAAAAGAAAAGTGCATACAGAAGTTTACAACAATTTTAAGGACAAAAAATGGTCCAATTGATGTGGTCCCAACAATTAACTCAAAAGTCTATGACAAATACGAGCTTCCGTGAGCTACTTATACTACTTAAGATTGAGTACGGATATACAGAAAGTTGAATTCGTTTGAAATCTTCAAAAAATGTTCCTGTCAATCCTCAAATGGTGGCTGTTAGAGCTTAAAATTGCTGTTAAATGCGTGCGTTGAATTACTTGTTATCCAAGCGTAGCAGCCGCTCCTTACCATTTATTGTTAGCGACCTTAACTGGCCATCTTCTTCAACTTCTACTCTCTCTTCTCCATTCTCAAAAATCCTGTAAGACAACAACACCAGGAGCCATTTTAGAGCACTGCAGGCAGCTTTCAATCCACACCAGAACTTGGGGTTAGATAACCAGCTGTAAGGGAGCACCACCTGCTTAATGCACCTGTACTTGGCAAGCTTTGGGGTTTACCAGCACCAGAGCTGCCACCAGTACCCATCTGCACCTCCCCACTGCCACTGCTCGCTCAGGAATTCTGCCTCCTGGAAGCTGCAATCCTCCAGTATGTACAGTTCACAGCTACAGCTCTCACCTCCTGCCTCGTCACAGTTGTGCTCACACTACACACTATTATCCAGACCTAAATGCCTTCACACATCAACTGCACAATCCTGACATTGCATTTAGTCCCTACCTGTTTGCTAAATGCATAATGTTCTAGATCCTATCATGATTTTACATGATGTCAGGCATGCAAGACAGTCTTTAAACCACCTTTAATTTGATCAGAGCAAGTCATTTGTAGACCTACTATACACCAAGTTTATGGCCAGCATGTATGTCACTGAATTCAAGTACCCCTGATTGGAAAGAGAGCTTATTAAAGAGCTTTTGAGTTTTCAGATTTTTCTGGAATACACTCAGAAAAATGTCATGACCACACACCAGCATGTGATGACAGAGGCTGTTTTCAAGTGGTCAAGATGACAGGAGCTCTCCAGTAAAACAGGACACAAAAGAACCTCGCACTTTGAAACACTGGACACCAATACCAAACAAAAAAATTCATTCTCTCTTACTTGTCCATCATTTTTTATTAAGTACTGAAATTACATTTAACTACTCATCCTATACTGATCATAATGTTCGACATAGGTTATTCTACAGCTAAGATTTGGATATCCCAAATGCAATGATCTCCCCATCACAAGCATGAAATGACAAGAACTGTGTACAGTACTTGAAAATTCACTTTCCAATAAACATACACATTTCTCTCCAAAGCAGAATTCAGTTGCTTAATTTACTTAACAGGAGAAGAAAATTATTACAAAGACTTCATTCAAACACTGCCTAGGAAAGCACACTAGAGGAGATGTTAGGGAAAACTCTTTCATAATGTCTGCAAAATTAAAAGTTTTCCCAATCCCCAGTTAAAAGCTTCACCATGAGTAGAAACCCAAGCACAGGTTTCCCTTGCAGAAGTTCAAGCTGACTGGGCAGACAGTAGTCAAGGTCCATAATAAAAGATTCAGCACTACACAGGAGATTCTGAAGCCTAAAAGAGCTCCAGCTACAGCATTAATTAACTCAATGCCAAGAAGAGGCAGAGAATCCAATAAAACTTTTCAAAACATTTTTAAGCATTCAGAGAAATCCAAGTAATATGAACACAACAAGAAAAGTAAAAAAACATACACATACAGGTATCACTACATGTATGTGTGCAAAGGTATGGTATATTTACATGCATGTAATTATAGGTATTTAAGTCCCTACATACAGTTTCATAGAAATACATTTCTATCACTTACCTCTTTGTAGTAATTTTTCTGCCATTAACTATTTTAGTTGAGGTTGATACTGATTTGAAGTTTCCCATCCCACTGCCACCAAATGACGTAGAGGAGAACGACGAAGTGAGGCCTCCATGTCCCAGGGAGCCAAACGAAGTAAAACCTATTGAAAAAGAGGGCATTTGACTAAAAATGTATTTTTGCATGACTGTGGGATCCAAAGTTATCACCCATTCAGACCACATCCTAGTTTCAGGATGTCCTCGGCTGGCTGCATCACAGCATCAGTGAGTGGCATTAAATACCAGTGTGAGAATAAAAACACAACTCCAGCCCCACTGATTCCTCTCCTATGGACCCACAGTTCAAGTTCCAAATGCACAGCATTGTCCAAAAACCATTCCTCAACTCCTCCCCCTGACAAGTTATCCCAGTCTGTCTGCTGAACTCAACCATTCTGTGCACTCAGGGGAAAGGCAGCAACTCAAAGGAATCTGATCATCTGCTTTAATGCAGATATTGGGATGCTCTGAGCTGGCAGACAGAACAAGCCCTGGATCAGTAACATCCCACCTACCACCCAGAATCCCAAAACTCCAAAGGATGCCAACTGCCAGCAACTCCCAGCAGCCTCCAAGATCCACGTCAGCATTCAAACTGACTAAGTGGTACCATGGGGTTTAGGCACACATTTGTCAGGAACTTAAATAAAAGCCATCACACTCCTAAAAGCAAACAGAACAAAAGAAATCTAAAGCTGTAAAGAAACTGCAGCACTAAAGTAAAGAACAGAGAAAGTTCTACTTCTTAGAGATGTGTTCATTTTACACAAACTTTCAGGTAGCCCAAATACTGTAACTGTACCTTTATTTACATTTACACCTTCCAGAGAGCAGCTTAGGTTAAAAAAAAAAAAAAAAACCCTGTCCCAGAATTTCCTCAATAGAGAAGAGAGCTTGTTATATTGCAATCCTTTGTGAGCCAAAACTGCATTCTTTCTTAAAAGCTGTGATATTTACCTGCGTCAAATGGAGAAAAACCACTTCCAAAAGCAGGGAATCCACCAAAGGCAGAGAAGAATGATCCACCACCTCTGTTTCTGCTTCCCCTTGGACCCCGCCTGCCCCCGAAGAAGTCCTCAAAAGGGTCTTCTACAAAACAGAAGACAGCATTTAAGAGGTCAATATTACAGAGTGATTCTGTATTTATCATTAGGGATTCTGTATTTAAAAAGACATTTTTTATTACAGGTAAGATTCTTCCTTTGAAATATTAGAGGCTACTGAATTAAGAGTCCTCTAAAGGTAATTCCTATGCTCCTTCTGGACTGAATTCTGCTTCAAGTCTGGACCTAAAAATAATTTTCTATATAAAAAGTAGCTCATTTCCTTATTTTCGCTGATAAGCATTAAAAACCAGTAAACCTAAAGTAAAATATTGCACAAGGTACCTGAACTTCCTAGCTTATTTCTATTCAAGATTTATTGTGGATCACCATGATAGGCCTCTGAAAAGTAACTTCCACATAGGTTCTATTAATTATTGAAATCTAAAAACAGCAGCCAGGGATTGATGACTCATAATCCTGAAGTGTTCCAAGTGTTTATTTTAGCACTTGCCACGTTAGATACTCCAAACACGTATTCTGATGCACATTTAGAAGCAAAGTATGGAGGTTTACACACAGTGTCCCAAAGAGGTATCCAATCTGTACCAAGCAGGAGGGAGAGGGGGAAAATACAGAAAGGCAGTCATGGATAAAGAGTTATTTCAAATTCAAGTTCCACTGTTATGTCATCCAGAACAGCTATTGTTCCATCCCCATCAGGAAGACAAAAGTCTCTTTACAAAAGAAAAAAGGGGGGCCAACAGGACACAACACCAGGACCTATACAAGCAATCTTTATTTACTAGAATTATCTGAAAATTGCTTTTTTTCTAATTCTCTTGAGACAAAGAACAACAAGACAAACTGCAGTCATAAAACATACTCAATAAACATAATACTTGCATTAAAACCAGAAAAGTTTAGGAACTATAACTAGTCTTTTCAATCACAGCTCTTACAGAGTGAGTGCTGCACAGAACCAATGGTTTTACTAATTCTGCAAGCAGGGACTCAATATTGAAGGGTATCCAATATTGAAGGGTATCACTCTGAGACATTGCTCAGAATGAGCTTTTAGTGAAAAATGCAGAACCTGGTGATAGCAGCAAGAGAGGTATGAAAGCAAGGAAAGCCTTGTGACTGCCTGGCTGTTCAGAACTACAACTGACAAAGTGAAGGTCAGAAATGCAGTATGTATTCCACCTCTGGTACCTCCACAAAAATCCAAGCTGATTTGTGATAAATCACCAAGATAATGCAATATGCATTATGCATCATTAAGCAATCAATATGATAATAGAAAGATATAAGTTACTGCCTGGTTTATGTGCAATTACTTAACAAACGTGAAACATCAGAATGTATTTATGCTGAACAAGGGCAGCTGCTAAAAAATAACCCTATCCCTCCCCTAACCTCCAGAGTTATTGAGTAAAACAACACAGGACTCAACTTTTAATCTTACATACACTAGGCAAGCAAGGGATAAGATTTTTTTTCTACCTCAAACACTTTTTTGTTTTGTAGTTTCTTTCTTTTTCCATGTAAAGCAAGTTTTCCTCAATATAAAGATGACCTATTAGTACCTTTATAGAAATTAAACTAACTCTTGGGCATGGAAATATGGGAATTATTACAATTTCCAAAACAAGCACCACATCCATTTTTTTAAAAAGACAGTTTTGTCAGTCTAGCATATCAAACAGCAAGTAAAACCACTGCAGTTAATTGTTCTGTAGTCCAATTTATTCTCACTGGAATGACTCAGAGGTTAGTTATGAAGGTCATTCACTCACGTGTACAAATGATCTATATTATATTACTCCCACTGTTAAGCTTTCTATTTATAATCCAAATTTTCTCGTTACCTGGAGTTTGAATAAAAACAAAACAACCTATCATGTAAGCTTTGAGGTTTTAATCTCCCACAGTACACTGGCTTATTCTGCAAGTGAATCTCTCCTCCCCGGCACAACAGCTGCAGCAACAAAGTTATTTCAGGGAGGATCATGGACTCTCCCAGAGATCCCTGATATCCACCCAGTTTCTCAATGGATTATTGCCACACCAAAATCTAACCAAGACTTGGACATGTCTTCTTAGCCTGCACAGCAAGGAGAGAGGTCAGCACTTGGTACCAGCACATGTGCCGAGCTCAGGTGACTGCTGCCAGCAGCCCTGGCAATATCCCCCGGTGCTCCTGTCACTCTCTCCAGCGAGATCTCCAAGGCCTCCTCTGCAGGGGACTGCAGGATGCCCAGCAAGATGGATCATGCAGGGGCAGGGAAAGGGGCAGGACTCTCCAGAGAAACTACTCCTTTACTATTTTGACACCCGACCACATACAGCAGGCAGAAGGAAAAATTAACCATTGAGAGAAGGCAGCAGGAGGCTGCTGCACTATCATTTGTTGTATCTACCACCAAACACACATTAATGTAGCAACCTCACAGCTACTCAGGCCCTGTTCATGCTTTTAGTCCCTAAATCAGGATGATTAATAGCACCACTCAGCAAAATAATAACATTTCAGCCCTGTAGGTCTATTTTAGCAGAATCTTTCCATCCCTGATAACCTTTCCACAAAGAAGGTTTTTTCCAAACAGTTCAAATGCAGGGTGTTGGTGTTTTTTAACAATTCCTCTTATTATAGTCATTTTGGTACTTCCAATCCATTTTTCATTGAATGTGAGAAGCATATCAGATTAACAAAACTAAGCAACAAAAAAAAAAAAAAAAAAAAAAAAACACCACAAAAAAATGTCAAGGTCTTTCTGAAAAGGGAAAAATACTATACTAATACAACTTACAGCTTCAAAAAACAGAAATGTTAAACTAGTGACACTTCAGAGTATTACTAAATAGTGTTTGGAGATAAATTCAGTACATTCTAATCTAGGTATTACTGGAAGCTTATGGGAGGACAGTATTAGATTCAGTTTCAATAAAAATTCTGGAGTACACTTCTGATGCCAAAACAGCAAAGATCATGAGGGAACAAAAGGTAAGAAATTGCAAGAAAGCCAGTGAGACAGATGACAACAGACAACATGAAACTTTCTGGAAAAGGGAAATGCTTAAGCAAAGAACTCATGGTAGCCCATTCCCAAAACACCAGACCAAATGAAGGAGTTCAGACTCTTGCTGTTACCAGGTAGGCTGGCCAAAGTTACAGAAGCCAAAAAGTTCACGTGGAGATTGAAACACAAAGCCCCCAGCAACACAAAAGATCAGACACTAACAAACCTGTCTGAAAACAACTGCCTTAGAGGTAAATGTTTCCAGAAAAATCTACTTTCTTTAGAAAAATCTGTGCTAATTCAAATGCAACAACTGTCTTGTTTCTCTGGGTAAAACATGAAACCTGCTCCCTGCAAACCATGGAATATTACCTTGCTTTTCTGTAGTCACAGGGAAAGAATTTCACCTCTAAACAGGTCAAATAACAACAACTACTGTAACAAATATCTCACTGCAGTTTAAAATAAGGCAGGTCATGATCTCCCCACTCTGAAGAGTCCCCAGCTGTAACACAGAAACAGGATTTTCTCCCCTTCAGCTAATTGCAGAGTACTACTTAAAGGATGCGATTGTTTTCCTCTCCCGCCTTGTGATCCTGGAACCAAATAACAAGTTGCACCAATTCATTGATTCAAAAGAAAACACTGAGTTGTTACTTTCTGTAGCATCCATGAGCTAATCTGAAAAAGCACTGGCAAGACTGGTGTATCTGAAAGAAAATGGGCAGGAAAGCACCGTGCAACAGGGGCAGGCAGGAAAGGAGGCAAATCCCACAATTTGAAGCAGTCCACAATGCAGTTAAAAGTCATGAAATTCATGATAGCAACGTAAAGCACTAGCTGAAATCACAATAATGATAAACTACAAGTGTCACATTTCCTGTGGCTGTTGCTTGGGGAACTAGATCAGGAACGGATATGCTGAAAAGAGCATCTCCAGATGAAGCAAAGTTCAGCCACATCAATTCGTTGCTACAATTCACAGTGTGGCTGTAAAAAGCAACGTTGCTGGTTACCAGGTAGGCAGCAGCAGAAGTGCCCAAGGGTCAAAAGCAGCACAGGAAGATGCTTTCAGTCCTAGAACAATGCCATCCCTGACCAAAGTGTTGAGCACATTCCACTGCAATGCCATCATTCACCTCCAGAAAATCAAAAGTGTGGAGATAAATGGTGTGCTGTCAGCAAATGCCCTCACATGCATGTACAGCCCCAGTCAGAGATGTCAATAATCTTTCAGGGACAGCATGCAGAGCAACACTGCCTGTCAAAGCAGGCTCTCTGCTCAGGCCCCACTCTCTGCTACCGCCCCAGCCACTGAACCTCCTTGCCTTTATTCTCTGCCACCAGAGCCACGCCACTGCCTCTGCCAGGACATGTCAGCTGAGCTGAGTGCTCGTCCTGCAGGGGCAGGAGGGTGGCACTCACTGCAACACAGGGCAGTGGGGAAAGGACCAAGGACACTGCTCAGCCCCTGCAGAGGGGCACAGCCAACTCCCCAGCATCCAGAACTGCTGCCTGCCCCATCCTTTCTGTACATCAAAAACATCCTCTAATGACTTCATAGATCCTGCCAGGAGAGAGTCTCAAACACGGGTCTGAATGATGTGTTTATGCAAAGGGCTGCAGATATGATATCTATAATACAACAGAATTCTTGGAGTAGGTGTTTTGTATCTTGCCTCCTATTTGAAAAAAGTTCAGAGATGCAAATTTGCAGTAAATGCACACAGAACCTCATGCTTTGGTTCTGTGAGTGCTCTAGAGAGCACTCAGACACTAAAAAACAAACCATCAGAACTGGATGGGCCACAGAAACCTGTCAGCAGTTAGCAGGAAGGTATTTTCTTCCTTACAAAATAAGCACACTGTTGATGCCCCTTACTCAAAGGACACACTAAGATGCTGTTGCAAGCACTGCTGCTTCACCTGCACAATGGTTCAGCATGGTCTTTGTAATTGCTCACTTTCATAAATTAGATGTCACACATATTTGCCCCACTTATTTAATAAATTACCAGCAGAAGCATTTGGAAGTCTTTCTAATTACATACAGCAGAGATCTTGGAATTAGTAATTTTCTAGAAAATGGTGACTTAAAACATCCCCTTTGAATACAGTAATTACAAAGATGCTGGAGTACAGTAATCAGCATTTCATATTTATCAAATGAATGCTCTAATGTTCAAGCACACCTTAAAAATGGAGGAAACTTCCATTACCTCTGTATGACCTGCTCTCCTTGTACTATAATCAGCATTTGTCCTCTCATCCATTTAACCAGCTAGCTGCCCAAGAAAACCAAATCAAACCATTTTCCTGAGGGCCAACAACCTGAACTGGATTGGGATGTCCAAGTCAAACACTGGCCTGTGTGCTGTCAAACAGCTTCTCAATCTAATGGGACATTAGACAAAGATTAAAGTTTTAAGACAGACTTAAAAATTTTGAACAAGGCCTCTTCTCTTTCAGCAGGAGAAACTTTGTATTAGTTTGGTCAGGCACAGCATTACCTCCTCCTGTTTGACAAAGCTGTCTGGGTGAGACAATTCCTGTGTTTCAAAAAGCTTCTTTGAACCTATCAAGTTACTTTTAAAAAAATTCATAGTGAGATTCGGACCATTCAGTGGGTAATTATGATCTAAGATTGGTTGTTATGAAATGAAACTGCACATTCATACCAAAGCAATGAATGCACATGCAAAACTGCAAGCACTTCATAAACTGCACCAAAAGCTGCAAATTCGTGTCAACAAAAAGATTAATACCAAGAAGACACTGCTGTACAATACAGCTTTAACTGAAAGCCACTTTCATTTTATTAACAAATACACTTTGCATTAGAACATTTAAGCAATCAATTATCAGAAACAGAATAGCATGTGAATTAAAACCATGATCAGATTCTGATATGAATTTTTGCCACAGCAAGACAATTTTCTGTCCCTGAGACAAATCGTTTGATGAAGCTGTCCCATTCAGGAGAAACATCCTAAAACACAGATCAGGTAGAGTTTGCAATGATTGCTGCACATAAAATTTCCTCTTCCTTGTCAGGTCAAGACTCTTTATTCTGGATAGTTACAGTAACTCACTGTACTTTTCCAGAACACTCTTGCTTCTTTTTATGTAACCAGTATTACAGTAGTCAATCTGCAGTAATTCTGTCCTTTGATGGCACCCAACTACACACCAGATAATTAGCTAGTTGACATTCTCTGTGACAAATATTTATATCTAGCTAGCTGTGTAAAGGTGTTAAGTTTAATTTTACCTCATTTCCCAAAGTATAGATTTTAAAATACCACATAAGCCAGGGAACCAGAATTCTCAAGGGAAAACTCCACTGAATGCATATGGGTTTATATGCATTACCTGGTATTAAATTTAGATTAAAATACATCATTAATTTTACTTCACAATCTAAGAAAAACATATCAGACATTTATATATTACCTTCTGCAAATGTACATTGATAGAAAACATAACAAAGCTATCAAGACTTCAATGTTGAAAGAGACTCCCCAAAAAGACATCAAAGTCTAGGGAGGACATCCACCAGGAGCAATTTATCACATCACATTAGTACCATATTCTACCAGGGAGAACAGCAATTCCTTGTGGGATTCATACATGGTGAATTCACATCCAGGCACTTACAGCAGTCTGAAATACCCTGAAACATCCTGTCAAGTTTCTAAATACTGGTGCTGGAGGATACTGGTCTGCTGTAGGTCCTGAGTTGTGTTTTCTAGCCCACACAGAAATTACTCAGGCATCAGAGATACATCTGGTGACAGTTGAGATAGTTTAGGGTGTATATGCAGCTTAAACTCTAGAAAAAAGGAATTAAATCCTTAAGGAGTTGTTTCAAGTGCTAAATGGCCTGTTGGATAATGTTATGCTCTTGTTATACCAACTCCATCTTTCAAAATAACTCATTTCAAAATACCTTCCATCACAGAACCCATTCTTGAAGTGAGAATCTGAAAACTCCCTAAAATAAAACCAAGTCAACTCTACAGCCCAGAAACACAGCCCAGCCTGCACCAAAACACATCAATTTCTGTTCCCCACAACGCCTGAGAAGCAGCAGTGTTTAATCAATACACCTCCACTGTCAGTGGCAACACTGGGATCCTTCTCTCCTGTGAAGTGTTCCAGTACAGAAGAAGGTGGTCCTTGTAAAGTTTACAAGTGAAATACAAACAAAACACAACATGGAACACAAAGAAACCAAATCTAGGCAAGCACCACATACAAATGGAGTAGGATATAGTTTCAACCAAGCTGACTGAAATGAGAAATCAATCCCTATATTAAGAGCAAACAGTGAGCTCCAATGTCAAACACCAGTCAGAGAGCTGAGGTGGGTGGGACAGACTGAACACCAGACAAGCAGACACACCAAGGCAGTGCTTTGCTGAGTTATTAAAAATTGAGCAAGATCTAATACCAATGCCCGGTTGAGACAGACAAAATACTCTCTAACTCATCCAAGTCAGAATGGGTATGATTATTGCAGCGCTGGGAGACCGTGAGGATCCTTCCTAAAGCACAGCTCCAATTTACAGGGTCAGACAAAGCATATTTATCTATAGCAAATTTAAATATTCAAAATACAAACACAGATTTATAATAAAAATGCTGCCCACTCCTCGCTCCATATGTTAATGAGCTAAAATGTCACTGAGCATGCCCAGCTGACATCTCAGAATGAGCTGGTGGTCTTTTCATTGTGGGGGTGGTCTCTCCTGATGAAGCAAGCCCTTCTCATCATCAGCTTGACCTTTTCACTTGTGAGGTTTAACAATGCTTGTGACGTACTCATGACCCTGAAAAACCCTCCCAGTTTCTCCTTTTATTAGTTTTGAGTAAGTTTTGGATGAAACTATTAATATCTGTCTAGTTTCCCTCAGATGTTTCAAACTCTTACTATTTTTACAGCTGGATAAATATTAGATTAATAATACTCAATCTTCAATTCTCTAGTCTAATCATAAATCTTTTTCTTAATTAAATTCAGCTACATTTGCTTTTTACCTATCTTCAGCTCTTTCCTACAAAGCTAATCCTTAACACTGCCTATACACTAAAAGCTTAATCAAAAGTTTTATTAATTAATTTTCTTTAAAATTCTATATTTCAAAAGAAATTCTATGTCTCATTGCAAGGTGTACTATCCCAAAGGAAGCACCAGCTTTTCTCTTCTTCGTTTCCTAAGGATTACCTACCACCCATTTGTATGTCAGAGGCTAAGAACGATCCCCAGAAGAGCTCACCAGGAATACACACTCTGCTGTCATCAGGTATCATAAAAAGCAAGCCCACATATCTCAAACAGTAAGAGTTAACCATCTGACATAGTACCAGATCAAGTTTTAAAACGTATTTGCCTTTATGCACCCCTAGTTTTACAAAGAATTTGCCTGAAAAAACAGTGAAAAGAAACTGTGACCGTCTCCAGTGCAACACACACCACAAAACATTAACTTTGCTCCATTTGCAAGTGTTCAGAGCTGTCTTCAACAGTATTATTATAGATTTTCATTTGAAAAGCCTAAGGGACTCATCAGTCAAAAATCACAACAGAAGTCTTCATACATTCTCCTTTTTTCTACAGATGAATAAAGATGCCTCTGTTTATAAAGAAAACTTTCTGTAACTGCAATAGCAGTGCAATACAGCTCAGCGGAGTTTAACAAACTCAATTCGTACCACAATTTTAGAAATTCTTCACATCCATAAATTTACAGGAATTATGCATATGAATGCTGCTCTTTACATATGCAATGATAATCAGGACATAGAGAGTCCCACCTGCATTCTGTGGATTTCACTATGTGCCACTTCAAACTGCATAAAAAGTACAAATGTTTCAAAGTATTTATTCAATTTCATCTTTGATTCCACCAGTGTACAGTTCTAGAAAACATGACCTTGGTCTTTATCCAGTTGCTTACAATATCAAGTATGGCCTGAGTAGCTCCTTAAGAAGTTACTAGTTCCACAGAAAACTCATCAACAAGTTGAAAACTCCTCATTTTTACAAGAAAAATTTCCTTCTTCTTTAGGACAGAACTGTTCCACTAGTGATTCAACCCAGCAGAATCTACAAGGGCTCTAGGTGACCAGTACAGATATTCATGCTACACACACAATTCTACTGCTTGCTTTTGGCATTATAAAATGCACTACATTCAGCTTGAAGCACATGTATTTTTATGTTGTACCATTTTAAATGTTCATGCATGTGCAAAGACCACTGCAAATACTTTTTACAGAAATCTGTGAAAAAAAATCATTTGGAATCACAATTACCCATGTTAGAGAATGTCTTAAACATCTTAAAGCAAAAAAAAAAAAAAAAAGTGCTCACTTTGATGCCTTCTGACTAGAAAAATTTCAAGAGCTTATGCTCAAAATCCAAAGCTTAAGAGGCTTTTAGGACTCTGGTCACTGACACTGCAACTATCCACATAAAGTGAAGAGACAGCTTAGGAACGATTAGTGTTCATTAATGGGAGTGCACACAACACTGCTGACACTGCCAGAACCTCCCTGGGCAAGAAGCACAGCCTGTGTCTCAGCACTCCCATCTTCAAGCTGATAATGACAGTGATCAAGCCATGAAGTAGATAAGCTGCTTTTGAATAAATAAATAAATCTGGGTGTTTAGGAGGAAGAGATTGTCTCTCTAGGTCACTGGTGCAGAGGTATGTTGTTAAACCCACTGATGCCACAAGACAGGATCTATCCCTGTTCCTCTACAGGAGAGGCCACTGCAGCTGCAATATCCCATAAAAACCTTCAGAGCAGTGGTACCTCCATTTGATAAACCAGACAGCTCTACACACTGAGCTGACAGCCTTCCTTCTAAGGAACACAAAAGATAAGGCCTCAGGCTTTTTTAAGTCCACCACTATTTAACAGCAGAACTAAATTTCATGGCTTTAAGGTTAATCATGATTGCTGACATTTTCAGAGACAGCAAGTTACATCTTCTGCTAGTGCTGATGAAGTAAATACAACCAAAATCAAACAGAGCCTATGTCAGTCCCCCACTGATAGCTATAACATGCCTCACCTATACAATTTACTATAAAGACATTTGTTAGAGAACCAACTATTTTATTTAATAGATTAATTAAAAAATAAACAAAAGAACTGAACCCTCTCTCCCAGCTCCTCCACACTAGTTTCCTACTCAACATCTTGCTCAGATTTTTCCAGGTTTCCTACCACTCAATCACAAAACAACTGAGTTTGACAGGGACTCTGGAATTCATCTGGTCCAATCCCCTGCTCAAACTGGACCATCTCAAGTGTGTTGCCCAGGACCATGTCCAGATGCCTTCTGTCTATCTCCAAACATGGAGATTCCACAACATCTCTGGACAACCTGCTCCAACATTGTTACCCTCACAGTATAATTGTGCTGCTACCTTAAGTTCAGTCTCCTGTGCTTCTATTTGTGGTCATTGACTCTATTCCCACCACTGGCAACCACCTTGCTCCACCTTCCTCACACCCTCCCTTCCCAATGCACTGATGAACTTTCACCCTGAGCTTTCTCCATACTGAACAATTCCAGCAATTCTCTCAACCTTTTTGCCATGTGAGAGAAGCTCCAATCCTATAATTATCTTAGTGGCCCTTCACTGCACTCTATCCAGCAGCTCTGTTTCTTTTACTGGGGAGCCCAGAAGTGGACCCAGCATTCCAGATGTGGCCTAACCAGTGCTGAGATCACTCATCTAAACTGGAATCCTTATCTAGTCCTTTTTAAAATTCTTATTCTACTGCAGGCAATGAAGAAGTTGCATCTTCCTAGTTCAGACCCCATTTCACTCATCAATATATCAATATTTTGCTAGATACTTCCTCCAATCCACCCTTTTCTACTTTCAGCTGATTTCGCACTGGATCCAAATGCCCAAGTTCTGCTGTTCATCTTCTACCAGATTCTTCCTCTAGCTACTCATCTAATTCATTAACTAGTGCTCTACTGCATTCAGCCTCTAGCCCTTCAACCCTTTCCTAATCCTTCATTAGAGTCATCCAACAGCTGATGATCCCAAAATAGCAAACCAGAGAAAGATATAATTAAATTCTGAGCTGAATTAGTCCCTTAATGCTGCCAAAGATAATAAATTACTTTTAAAAATACTAAAACATTCATATGCATTATTATAGAGATTAATAAATATCAAGATACTGAACAGGAAGAAAGCTTTGTTTTTCAAGTACACTTCTTGCAGTTTTCAGTATGGAACTTTCTCACAGTAAATACTGAACACAGTATCTGTTCTGCTTTATAGGTCAGCATTTTGCTGAGTAGAACATACACAAGAGGGATTGTGTAAGAACTCCAGCACCTCTGAAAAGACCTTCACCAGCACAAGCAACATCACAAGTCATAAGACCATCAGCACAAGGGTAAAAATATTACTTTGACAATTTTACCACATATTACTTCCTTTAATGAGTGCTTCCTAAATGAAGAATCCAGGCCTTGAGAACTATTTTATCTGAGTTTTTAGGGGCTTTATACCCCAAGCCAACAAGTGACATGAATTTGGGAGAGTGTCTAGATTATGTATGTGGCTGATCTTATTCTGACAGAAGGAAATTATTCCTCCTATGACACAAATCCACACTGAGGGTTATGGTGTAACAGTTATAGTGAATCTGTCCAGTTCAGAAGTTCTCAGAAGTTCTATTTTTTTCATTTATTTACAGATCAAAAGAGATTAAATTCAACAAACTAAATCTGCCTGCTCAAATTCTCAAGTGGAAATTCCAGCATGCACTTTCTCTGCTGACTGTTAGTTCCTTCCAACTTAGGGACACAGCAGCCATGATTTTATGGTTTTGCAAACCAGGCCTTCCAACAAAACATGAACAGGCAAGCCATATTTGTTCTGTATTATAAAATCAACCAAGAAACAGGTATGAAACAAACATTTCAAATATAATACAAAATACCAGTTATTTACTTCATTTTCAGAGCTATTTTTAACAAAACTGCATTAGCTATGTTTGTTTTGTAAAAGTAAGGTTTTAGCCACACTTTAGATACACACAACCAAAACTAGTGGATTACTTACCAAAGAAGTCAAATGAAAAGGGGTCCCTTCCACCAAAAAACTCCCTAAAAACATCATCTGGGTTACGGAATGTAAATCCAAAATCAAATGGATTATCGTGATGATTGCCACCTGCCAAAAGAAAAAAAAGTTAAATTTCATTTACTTTCACACATTCTTACTAACAAGAAAGTTCAGGCCTATGTGATACTTGAATTATTTAAAAATATAAACCATTTCTAAAATTTCTCTTTCAGGTACCATTCAAGTTAAGTACAAACACTACTTTTTATAATTGTTTCTCTGATTTCAGATAACAGTAATGCCTTTTACAATAACTAGAAAAACTGTAAAACAATTCTAACCTGAGTTTTCAGAAGACTGAATTTTAGGTCTTAGTATAGGCATTTCCAGATTTTTGTATTGAAAAAAAAGCTGCAGAAAACGGCCTTCCACCAGAATAGAGAAAGCAAAGAACTGCTGGATGTCAACATACCTCCACCTCCATTTATTAGGCCTTCTTTTCCATATCTGTCATAGATGTCACGTTTTTTAGCTGCAAGGAGAAGTTGTACATCATGTCAGTAAACAGGTACACTGGTTTTGAGGAAAAGAAAAAAGACTTAACTGGTATTTTCAGTTTAACATCTTCTCAAAGCCTGTTTATTTAAGAAAGTTCTGGCATATAACTGCTGAACGTCTTTAACAAGGATTGTCAAAGCTATTTGGGTTCAGAAAGAACAGGTATTAAACTTCAGACTCACTACCACTGAGTTGTAAAAGCTCCAGTCTTCTTGTATCAGAAAAAGTCTGGTGTAAGGACAAACTTCACATGGAAGTTTGCCTTCGAGAAGAACATGGCAGTTTTCTTTGCACAGGTACCATGAAAAGCTTTAAGGCTGTGAAGGACCTCTGGACTTGAACCTGCTCCTCCACACAAGTCTAACCATAAAGTTGGTCACATCTTGCCTGAATAAAGCCCTGATTGCATCAATTTCCAAGAAAAGATTCTACAGTCTCCTCTGGAGAACACTTCCAGTGCTCAAGCATTCTCACTGTAAGCATTCCCTTCCTTCTATCCCACTTGCAAACCTTGACCATTGCCTCATTCCCTTTCATTGCACAAGCCTGAGCCCATTGTGGGAGAGTTATGAGAAAGAAGAACAGTGTTTATATGAGTGACTGCAAAACCCCCAGAATTAATTACAACCACTTCTTCTAGCTTAATAATGGAGAATGAACTGATGTTACAAAATGTCATGGAAGGATGTGACTCAAACTGCTGCTCTCTATTATTTTAGAAGGCATGGAATGATCAGAGGGCACTCTTGGTGTTGGAAGGGAAGCTGAAGATCTTAAAGAGGAGTCAGCTTCCTTTGCCTGCACTGGTGTGGAAGAACCAGTCAAAAACCAGACAGGTCATTTGATTTTAGACTCTTAATATTATAATGCTTTTCCCACTGAAATCTCTTCAGTGAAAGATGTTTTTCAAATTTAAATAGCATCACTGAAAGAACATGCAGTTAATTCAGAGATGCTGGAAAGCAAAATTACTTCCAGCTAACAGGAATTAAAATTTTATATAATGGTCACCATCTCCAAATAATAGAAACTTGCAATAGGTTCACATGCACACAAATCCCCAAAGCTTGGTACATTATCTCTATTGCCTTTCTAGAAAGCAATTTTTAAAGAAAGGAGCTTAACCTACCCATCAAATTAAGAAGACCAAAGCAGGAAGGTAGATAAACTGTCAGGAGCAGGAAACAGCTATGATGACCTAAGGGCTCACAAAGCCCAAAGTTAATCTTGAAAAATGTTACATTTTTGAAGCCACAAGGGAAGCATGTTCCATGATCACCCAATTTCAGTATTCTTTGCTTATGTAATCCCTTACAAAACTATTCTTCTGCCAAAAATCTGTCATCATTCAAGCCTGTAATGGTGTCAGAAAATTTCATTAAGTCTGCAGAACAGTTGACTGCCTCTCAACCACTGGGCTCAGGATTCTGGTATCCCTGCTGCACAAATGATTGTTAAGACACCAGTAACTTAGGATTTGGTCTAGATCCAAAAACTGGCAGCACTTTTAGAAGATGTTCTAAAATTCTAGCAGTGTACTGTTTCCAAAGAACTGAGAGATCCGTGTAACAACCAGACCAGTACGCTATTTTTATCTTGCTCCAAAAAATTAGCTTAAGAAGGATAAAGTACTCTAAAAGACAAGGATACAATTGAACTAACAATAAATTAAGTTCTGGTTCTCCCATGCCAATTAAGTATCAAAATCAAGCAAAGAAACACAGTGTACAAGACTGCAGCTCCATAAATCAGGCTGAACTCTGAAAGGTAATCTAGATGCTGCTAGTGCTTTAAATATAGCTTTCCCATGCTCACTGTCTCAGGTGAAATCAAGGACACTTCAGAAATAGCATATAGACAGCTGCAGTCAATTACAGAGGAAAATAATCAAAGTAGCTTAAATCACTTTGTTATGATTCAGACTGCTTTTGTCAGAACATTGGCAAAAGTTAATGATACTCTTAAGCAAAAAGACATGGGTGAACTGTAAACTGCATTCCTGCACTACATGGGTCAGGCTAAACACCTCTTTCAGAACAATTCAAAACAAACTCTATCTTTAGTATCACAGTTGACTGAATTTACAGAATTCACTGAAATGCAATCCAAATTTTCAGCAAGGTTTACAGTATGCTGGGGCTTTGCCAAGACCAGTTTGCTGTTACAAGAACTAGAAGAAACAGGCCCAACAGTAGATACTTGAGAGTTGGTCTAGTCTGACTTTGACTGGATAAACACAGTAATATCCCTATACTGATGGTAACACTGGCTTTACCCGCTAAGATAAAATCAATCTTGGTATCTGCAGACATCTCTTTAGAAATTTCTGGAGTGGGCCTGGCAGACACACACTTTCAATTTCCACAATAAAACTAGTTTGGTTATTCATCTAGGGAGATCCTGACATTTTTGTTTCAAAATTTCTGCCTATTCTGTCTTATCTGCAAGCTTCTTTCTCTTTCCATTCTGTTGAAAAGGAAGTGGTCAAGTTAGATGGCGAACCAAAACTACAACATCCCTTCAAAGCATGAGACATCAATATATTCAGTGTGACACCCAGAACAGAGACAGGCAGCTCAGGAGCCCTTTCCAATACCCACCATCTGACAGAACTTCATAGGCCTCAGCTACTTGTTTGAATTGCCGTTCCGCCTCATCCTTATTGTCTGGATTTTTATCAGGGTGCCATTTTAGTGCCAATTTACGGTACCTAAGTGGGAGGAAAACAAAGGATATTTCACTCTGAAATAATGGAATATGCTCAACAGATAAACACAGAATGTTTCAAACAAGTTGTCACGGACTGATTTGTTCAGAAATTCACTGTGCTTTTTATCTTGCATCTACACTGCTATCGACAGACTCTGCAGGAGCACAAGGAGCCACCTACTCAGATATGCTTCAAAGAAGAAAGTGGGTTTGGGGTTCTTTATTTATTTTGAAATTATTCCTGTGCATTTCTGATGATCAACATCTGCCAGACCTAAACAAAACATTCCAAAACATCTCTGCTGTGGGTTTTTCCTTAGAGCTTTTTAATTATTCAATACTACAACCAACCATGGCAAGCATCAAGAAGGATCTGGTACAGTCAAAGCTGATAAAGGTCCAAAAATACACCAATACCAGATTCTAACATCCTACCATCCTTCTCTGACTGCTACAGCTGCACACAATTCCCATCCTCAAATGAAACATTTTAGGCAAAGTGTTCATATGTAGGGGGGCAAAGCTAAGCTTGTACTTAGGTTGGAGCATTTTGTAGTCATCCAAGATCACAGTTCAAACATTTGAGCTGACAAAGCAGCATGTGCAGGGATTTGCAAAAGAACAAGGGAGAACAACAAAGTGTGACTCCAGAAACCATGTAATTATTATTATTCTTTGAAGTCCATAACATATATGCCAGAGATACTCACGCTTTTTTGATATCCTCTGCTGAGGCATGCTTCTGCACTCCCAGAACTTCATAGTAATCCACCATGTTTCAGGAGTTGTCTTTTTAACAACAGCTGAGTCTTTCAAGTCCTGTAATAACAACAACTTGTAAATAAAGCTTGTCCAGTGCTGCTGCTTCATAAAAGTCAGGTAAGAGCCTGGTACTGCCTAGTACCAAACCTGATCTAAGAGAGACAAAGTTCAAATGTTCCAACCCCCCCTCCCAGCCCCCCTGAAAAAAGTATTTTATTTTAGGTTGAGAGATAAAACAATTACTTTAATTTGGATTTTTATGTTCTTTAATCCCACTGGAACACAGTACTCAAGATAAATACACATAGATAAATAGCAGTTCCTGAAACAAATTAGACTGATAAGCTAAATTTAATCAGTATTTTAAGAAGAGTAGCTGGATCATGGTTTTGATGTAGATATTAATAACTCTGAATGCAAAAGTGCACCTGTGTTATCTATGACACCTGTCATGCCTTAAGCACATGGGCATAAACAAAGAGATCCATTTTTCACATCTCCCCCTTAGAACATCACTTCCACTGAGATGCCCCCTTCACAAAAGAAATATATGTGCAGGTGTTGGAAATCTAAAACTCCACCTATTGAGTCCAGTAAGCCCTTCTTGTACTCAGACTTTGACAAAAAATGTGTATGTTGCCAAAGCTACTGAATACCATTTGCTTCCTTTATGTTTACCAAGAGAAGCACACACAAGAGGCAAGATTGCTCCAAATGCAAGGTAATCAACCAAGTACAGAGGCACCTAATGTTGATTAGTATCAAAGAACAGTTTCCACAAGAGTCCTAAAAAACCTAAAAGTTAAAAGAAAATGCATTTCAAATACCGACAGTTTCTTGTCAACATCAGAGAATAATCACAAGGAACACTTACACTGACCATTACCCCAGCTAAGTGACCACTAAGACAAAAGGACCTTTCTGACACTTTCAGGAACGTTTCACATCTTCATGCAAAGGCTTCTCTCCACAACTGTCACAAGTCTCCATTCTGGCAAAACTTCCCGTCACCCTTCCATCCTACCACTGCTGTTGCTTTGTTTCAAGTTTTATGAACAAGGAAACAGTGACCTTTTCCAGGAGTTATCAACTTGTTGCAGGGCAAGTCACCCCAATACACTCAGAACAAACAATACAGCAATGTATTAGTCACATTTTCTTATCTCACATGTCAAGAACAAAAATCCATTAAAATAACTTTCCCCCCCTCAAGTCACTCAATGTTTTTCATTTTATTCCAAAGTCTCATTTTCCTGTTCTTTCACATAAATGCTGCGTGATGTAGTCCAGTGAAATATTCTGAAATTAATTTATTGTACTAGTTTTAGATGTACCTCACAATATCCTGGGATATAAACATTAAATAAAGAGTTCATTTTAAAACAAATTGGTACATCTTCAAAATATGTTGCTGATGTAGGTTAAAGCTTAATTACCTTTAATTAGGGATGTGGTTACACATACATTTCCTCAAATGGCAAAACCAGTTTAAGAAATACCCTGCCATGCTACCTCCCCTCTCCAAACTACTTACAGAAGCAAATGTATTGAGGGACCCACATGTTTAAAAGTTGTGTGGTTTTAGCAATCTACTTAACCATACAGTCCCACAAACACAAAATTAAAGTGCAGCAGGTAAACAGCCCTTTGCCCTTTGAAGAAATCTGCACATCAAAAAACCAGTAAGGGTATAGTTAATATTGTGACCAACACCAAAGGAAGCTGGGGGATGTGCATTAAAATTAACATGAAGAATGGCAGTAATAATATACTAATGGCAGGGTTCAATATGTAAACATCCAGATTACAAAAATAGCCCAGGATATTTGCTATCAACTGGCCTCTCTTGCTGTGCTGTTTCCCACACAACGATCAGAACAGCTCTGAACACAGAGGTGAGGAGCAAGCTCAGCACGGTTCAGTATGTTATCAAATCCTTATGAGCAATAGCATAGATGGAACAGAGTTCACAAAAAGAAATCAGAAGGGGGAATCTAATATGAATCAAGCTTAAGGCTAGAGGTCAGAGTCCCTTCCAACAAGAGATACCAGCCTAAAATGAAGCCAAGAGCAGGAAGCCACAAGACAGGAGCACACACCATAGCAGTGTTATTTGCATATTCTCCTTTAAGTACAAGGCTTTCATTAGCTCTCCTCTCAACTCAGGTACCTATCTTAGAGGGAAATTTAAAACTCAAACTTCTAACTAGAAGAAGCATGTAGGAAATCAACTTAGATGTAAAAACATTAATCACATCTTTGCCTAGAGAACTTTGTGCACACAGGTAATCATACTGATTTCAACATATCTTTCTCTAAAACATTTTGCTGTTTGTTTAAAAACAATGCTGCAGTGCTGTTAAGTTCAGACTCAATATGGACACCAATATATCCTAGATAACAAAGGCCTGAAGCTGGGACCAAAAACCTGAGGCACCATGACCACCTTGTAACAGACAACTCTGACCCTAAAAAGCAATTCCTTCAAGAAGAGAGGAATTATTTCTTTCAAAGAAATGTTTGAGGATTGCATATTCTGTCTTCAGTGAGAGTGTTATTGCTCAGTTTTTATTTGCCACTAATATAGTCTGAAATTAAGAACAGCCATAAGTTTTAAATAGAAAACAAAGTGTTAATATTCTCCTTCTCCTAATCAAAAGTCAAGTGACAGTAAGAATTAATCCCTGATTTATTATTTCTATCTGCTCCCTATTATAAAGCACAAACTGTACTGCTGAAATTTTAGTTATCATAGGAACTGTCTTCTTGTATGTAAAAACGTTTTTAAAATATTTACAAGAAGAAAATTCAGCTGCAGCTTTTTTTTTCCAGCTTAAGAAAATAAATATCAGCTAATATTTAGCCCCTCAATAGCCAGTGTGGGATTTTTTTTACCTAAAAAACTCCACACATGCCCACAAACCCCCTCTCACTCCAAAAAACACCCCTCACAAACTAGAAAAGACCTCTGCAATCTGTTCAGCACAGAATTATTTAAAATATTCATTCAAGGAAGCAGCCAACATCAAGTTATAATAAAACAGAATATGGATGACCATTGACATAGAAAATAGATGTCCAATTTTAAAAAGATCAGCATTTTTAAGGCTAGCAGCAATCTGCATGGTGAAAATGCCTAGATGTTTCAAAGATGCAAACCACATACCTCCCTGCAAAAACCCACTCAACCGTCCTAACCAAAATGACATGACAAAAATCTTCTTCCAACACCAAATCTGTCAAACAATTTGTCTCCAAATACACAAGCAAGGCTCATTAATTAGGCACTCAGGAGTTCTTTCCAGAGCCAGGAGGAAGCCAGCCCACATTAGCTGCTTTCCTGCCTCCATCCACAGAAAATCTTCAAAATCTCAGAAGAAAAGAAGAAAAAAAAAAACCAGCTGAAAAAAGATGTTTCACGGCCTTTGTGTTTGCTCACAAAAATCTGTAGTTCCTTGTGCTGGGAACCGCACCATGTTTACTGTGTGCTATCAGCCACTCTAACTCCTTCTTTGGGGCATGAAAACCAAACAGACAAATGTTGATGTGAACCAAAGGTTTCCACAGTTCAGAGATTTCTCAGTCCTCAGGAGAAGGCAGCTTTGTTGTGGCTTAGGGAGCAGTGGCCCTGAACTACGGACTCAAGGCAGGTGACAGCAGCACCTGACCCGGCCCGGGCCCTCCCTGCACAGCCCAGCCCAGCCCAGAGCTATCCCAAAACCCAGCCAGAAACTCTTTCCAGCACAGTCCTCAGCTACACAAAAGGCACGACAAGTATTACAGGAGCCAGATATGTAGACAGCTCTAAACTTTTATAAGATCAGATGACAAAGGAAAGCAAGTAACAGACAAACAACCAGCAGGGATGACAGAGCAGCACCCTTAGCTAAATACAGCCGGGAGGAAAGTATCCAAACAAGAAATTCTTAGAGCAGCCAGGAGGGAATTCAGACAGCAAGGGGCAGGCGACCTTTGCAGTCAGCTTAGCCAGAAAAACTTATCTATTTCTGGCAATGAAGCAAGGGGCAGCAGGGAGAGTCGTGCAAGATGCCAGGAGAGCTGGAGCTCAGTGAGTGCTGCAGTCACCTGCAGGACAGGAGGGAGCTCCCAGCTCCTCATTCATGCAGCTCACACGAGCAGCCGGTGCTCAACAGCCTCTGCAAGTCCCAGACCCTCCCAGCTCCCAGCTCCCAGCTGCCTTCAATGAAAGGATCCAAAGGATTGCATCCTGCTGGCAGCAGGGGAGGGATCAATACCCTGCTCTGAACGCCACTTCGGTTCGACTGAACTCACAAAGATGCACTGTGCCAGCGCTGTACGAGGGCTAACACAGAAATACCCACACTGTTTAGCACAATATTTGCCCAAGACTAAGTTTAAGAATGCTAAGAAACAAAAATAAAGTTACTTTCAGTGTGAGTGCAAGAACACAGAGCAAGAAAACCTGTGTAAGTTTTGTAATTAATTAATCCGACAAATACATTTAAACAAGGCACCAGCATTAATTTTTTCCTCCCACTGATACATGCACAGTGTGGTGCAGACTAAGGCATACTAAAAACTTCAGTACTTTTAAGTTCTACTTACCTAAGCTTAGAAAAGCTGTCACAGTATAACTTCATAGGCTCCTGAAATTTATTGTTTCGTCGAAAAATGTAAATTTACCATATAATTAAAATTAATAAAATGGCTATAAAATAGCCATGTTCATACTCATTATTTTAATACTCCCTCAGCAACCCACAGGAGATGAGTCTAATAAAATGAACATTCCAAAAAGCTTAGTTTAATCTCATGTTTACAACAAACATCCTGCTTCTATGTCAGACAGCAGAGTGGATTTGGATACAGTTATTATTATCCAAGAGGAAGCAGTCAGTAGAGGGAGAAGGTAGCTGGGCTGACTGCTTTCCTTGCAGTCCGTGCTCCATTGTAAAAAACCCAGCAACAACAAAACTCCACCACAACCGAACAAGAGACACCTGTACAAGACACCCTTATCCCCTAAGGCAAGAAGTTACAAAAAAACCCTTGTCCATCCCTCTCCACCCCAAGGGCAGCAAGACACAGCTCTGGCAAGAATTACAGGACTTGGTCTGTATTGCTTGGTCAATTGCTGTAGAGGGCAACAAGTAAGAAACCTTAAAACGCAAACCGAAAATGAAACCAACCAAAAATGGAAACACAAGAAATCCAAAATCTGTGAAAGAAACGTGCACTGGCTAACAAAAACCAGGACAGGGCGTTGGTCAGTGAACAGGCCACCCTGACTCCCTTGGCTGATACTCTCCTGTTCATCCATTTGGTCTCTGATCAAAGGAGGCTTATTCATGATCTTTCCTTAAAGCAAAGAAGCATTTTTCCAAAACACAACAACTCAGGTGTCCAAATTTGGAATTGTGTCACAAATATCTGGAACACTGGCACTCTCCTAAAACTAACCATAAAAGGCTATTTTATACAAAGTAAAATTATTCCTATCTTATTTGAAAAAATGTATGATCTGTGTTTGATTAAGCAATTAAAAACAGTGAAAGCCTGAACCGAAAGATCAGGCCCAGAAAGTTTCAGATAAAGAAACCCATGCAATCAGATGATCTTTAGCGAAAAGAAAGCAGCTTAAGGTTTCTACACATTGGGAAAACCCTGAAGTGTTTCTGGACTCATGATAACTTTATTTAAGCCAAAAAGTAAAAAAAAAAAAAAAAAAAATCATTAAAGCAAAGAGCAAGTTCTTTTTCAGTGCTGACAGGCTGTCATAGATTCAGACTACATGTTAAGACAGAAAAAAAATTCTAATCAAAAGAATTAAGAGTTTTAATAAAAACTGGCTACAGTGTAGTTATGAATGGCTTCAGATTTGTTATATGACCTTTAAGATCCTTGTTCAAGTACTGAGTCCTCACTAATATCAATGGATTTCAGTATTTACTCAGAACATATATAAAATATAAATGAAACCTACAACTAGTAACTGTAGGAGTGAAATGCATATGCATGAATTGTTTTTTCCCTAGTAGTTAAATAAATAGAAGCAGAATAATTATTTCATTAAGTCTAAAAAACAATCTAACATCCATTTAAATGTATTTAATTCCAACGAGAATATAATTTAAACCTACTAATACCCTCAGTTTACAGTTTTATTTTAAATCTATCTTGAAATAAACAATCATCATATGCAAGATCCAACAAGTTTTGACAAAGCTAAGTAATTTCTCACTAATCCTTCCATTCCTTCAATAAGACAAAGGAAAAGCTGTTGACAGAAAATGTTTTCGGGACACAGCTGACGAAGTTCTTTACAAATGCTATTAAAGAAATGGAGCACTTCCTACTTAAGGAGCACAAGGCTAAAATATAAACCTCACGCAGCTCAGTTGACAAGCAAGGAACGCGTTCCCTCCAAAGCATCACTCGGAGCTAAGGCCCAGCAGAGGCGCTCCGGGAGCCGGGGCCGGGCCGCAGCTCCCCCCGCAGCCCGGCCTCACACGGCCTCACACGGGCGGCTGCGCTCGGCGCCCGAGCCGCCCGGACATTGCAGTCCATTCCAGGCCACAAGTGCGACTGGGCCTCTGCACTGGGGACAGCGCAGTCACCGCCCCCGGCCCACGCAACCTCAGCTCGCTGCACCAACCAGCTCGGCACAGACGCCAAACCAACCAAAACCCGCTGTTTGTTCCCTGCACTGCTAGGAACTCCTACATCCTCGGCGATGATTTCACCTAAGTTGTTCCCTCTCCCCACGTACATTCCAAAACTTCTAATGGATTAAAGAAAGCATACAGTAGGTAATCTATTTATCTATTTAAAAAATCAGTAGCAGAACACATTAGCCCTCTAACTAAAACTTCAGTGTTACACGAAAGTGAAGCCCTGCGTGCCTTCTCCCCAAGCCCAGTCAAGATAAATTAGCAAACTGCATCAATCTAGGAAAGTCAGGAGGAAATACCAGAGAGAGAAGCTGTCCGGGTAAGAACATGCTGCAGTTTGAAAGCACAAGTGCTAGAAAGACAAGCTGATGGAGAACAAGGGGAACACTGCAGTTTATACATAGAGAAATTATTATTAGTACTGCAGTCTAAACAGTGCTGCCAATAAAAGCAGCAACTTAAATTTCTCCTCCAATAGATTATTTAAGAAAAATTAAAACTAATTTAGCTTCCATTCCCAGCACACTCTCATTCTCCACTGAGAAGTCAGCATGGGAGCCCAGAGGAGTAAACAATGTTAAATCGGTGTTGTGCAAGAGTTGAATTTTTGGTTGTTTGAAAATTTAAAAAAAAAAAGTAATCAGAGAGACAAGATCTGTAAATACATTTACTCATTGGTCCAAACAAAGCTTCTTTGACAACATAATCCATTGAACTAAATGGTATTTTAACTGCCAGGCTCTTGATCATCAGTTGAACATAAAATCCCTAACTGGAGTACAAGGATCTCCAAAAAGTAAACAAAAATTAAGGTCAGCAGGCAGCAGTGACTGCAACCTCTGCTGCAGAACCAGAGAGGCAGAGCCTTGCTTCATTCCAGCTGCTCCCTCTGTTCTTATCACTTTCTGACACCTTGTTCTTATCACTTTTTGACACTTTATACCCTAAAAACTCTCGGGTTTGATCACTGCCTACGCACTGTCACAAGCCTGACCATTTGCACATCAGCACAGTTATAAACTCAGCTTTCACGTTACTGTGTCTAAGTAGTAGTTTATTATTATCAGAATTTCAACCCAACTTGTTCAGTATTTTTAATCTTTTCCAACACCTCTGTTGGCACGGCTCAAGCCTGCAGCACGTGATTTCAGCAGCCAAGGAGGGCTCCGAC
Source organism: Climacteris rufus (assembly GCA_013398175.1). NCBI lineage: Eukaryota > Metazoa > Chordata > Aves > Passeriformes > Climacteridae > Climacteris > Climacteris rufus. Next base: position 214,433 of record VZRZ01007791.1, on the reverse strand, counting down.
AGTAACACAGCATAAAGTGTTGCTGCAAACAGGAACGTGGGGCATAAATCAGTGCCCAGCCCACTGCCCCTCTGAAGTCCAGCAAACGCCGAGGACAAACAGCATTCCTTACCTGGCAGGGTCAATTTTCAACTCAGCACAGAACCTGGCAACAGCGAGTCGCAAACACAAGACCTCTGCCGACCTCATCCACAACAAACCTGGCTCCTGACCCTACCCCGAGTAACAAACACTGAGCAGAACGTAACTAAACTGCTCCTATTGTTGGAAATGATACAACTTTTAATCAACTTTTTTTTTTTAAACTAAGTGTAGTCAAGGGTTCTATTTGTCTTTGCCCAGGGGGAAAGGAATTGAAGTTTCTTTTCAAAAGACTCTGCTCCCTGGGCAAGGCCTGATGAGTTTAACATCTACACAGATTGGGAGTAGCCAGCTGACACACAGGAGACAAGCGGCCAGTAACATACATTAATGAACATCAACTCCAAGCATCACCCCCTGGCACGGTCACAGACACCCGGTCTGGAAAAGACTGATAAAAGAACTGAAGAATGAGGTCCAAATTAGCATCGAAGGCAAAGGGATCAATAACCACTAGGAGATTGAAGACTAAGAATTGTGTAATTTAAGACCAACGAAGTAGAATTTCTTGGGTTTTGTCTGTACAAATATGGGAAACACTGGATAAAATGGCATGTGTGATGAAAACATTTCCACTGCACAGCTCAGGCAGTGTGTGGATTAAATGTTTTCTATTGCACATCCTGGCCAGAATAAAGTAAAGCCTTGATTCTCTAACATTAAAAGACAGCAAGAGACTTTTCTTTTCCCGTAGTTTCAGTGACAACTTCGGAGAAGAAAAACGGCGTGTTTAGCTTAGAATCGTCAAGGCTGGAAAATGCCTCTGAGATCACCGAATCCAACCATTCCCCAGCAGTGGCACTGTATCCCTTAAACCACCGAACCACAACACCCAGCGCCACATCCAGATGCCTCTTAAACATCTCCAAGGACGGTGACTCCAACACCTCCCCGGTTGACCTATTCCAGGGCCTGACTACACCAAAATTTTTTCTAATATCTAATCTGAATTCCCCCTGCCTCAGCTTAAGGCCATTTTCTCTGGTCGGTACAACAGGAGAGTCCAGCCCTCTCCTTTCGGGAGTTGGAGCGAACGGGAAAAAGGAGGGCACAAGGACGCTCACAAGCCGGCACGGCAGCGCCCTGCGAGGGCGAGCGCTTTAAGGACAGGGTCCGTTTAACGAACCGGGGCTCGCCCTCGCCTTCTGCAAACCGAAGCCCCTGCGAGCAGGAATGGAAATGCGGATTTTTTTTCCCTTGCGGCGAACAGGCGGCAATGCGAGCAGGGAACGAACGTCCCGGGATTTGCCCGCTCCGAGCTGCGCGGGGAGCTCCGCGGGCAGCCTCTCCCTCCCCGCGATCCCGGAGCCTCACCAAGGCCGAGCAGAGCCCCCGCGGCTCCCGGGGCCGCTCCGGCACTG